>OU015761.1:71374209-71420095 GCA_907173295.1 Fagus sylvatica
GAAGGACATAAGGTTCACCGGTGTTCCTGGACACATATGGCAGATGATGACCTGACTTGACATTTACATACGTGCAATGATCACAGGACCAGTGGCTTGAGTCAGCAATATTTCTACTGGAGCTACTGGATCTGGATGTCGTACCCTTGGCCCTCCCGCCTCTCCCCTTACTGCTCCCACCTCCCAAGCTTTTTGAGCTTACTGTCCTGCTGCAGGCACCATGAGAGTCCACATCTGATAGTCCATTCTCTAAAGCTCGGACTAAATTCTCAAAGTAGTTCTGAGTCACACTGTTTCCATTGAAATACAAGACAATGAGTAATGGGAAAAGCTCCAATATTTCAAGTCTGTCTTAAGCAAGAAGAAAGAATAGGTGAAAAATGAAAATCAGCCTCCAATGAATTAACCACTTCTAATGTTTTGTAGAAGGTTGGGACCTAAGCATCTCAAGCACACTGTGATGAATTTTTTACTGTCTTGGTCCTTACCATGTAACTATGTAAGCGAGTTAGCGTTAGCATGAGAGACGAGTTCACAAACTAGGCTCAAAAATACAACACAGATGTGGGTTTACCACCAAGGCTAGGCGACATTTTCAAAGATGATTTGAATGATAGAAAAAGTGCCAGAGCTTATCTAACACCATTAATACCCTACTCAGTTCTTACATTAAATAAGAAGAAATAGTTCCAATACTCTCAATCTGTACAGAATTCAGAATTTAGTTAATTCTTGGTCACGCCAAATTATGCAGATAAAAGCCCTAGTAAGATTTTCTGTGGAATATCAACTGGTCAGTCCAGCAAGTTTTGTACGGAACTCATTGAAATCCTTTGATGGGCCCTCTGCATTGAGGTAAACTTGTAGCTCCTTCTCTGCACATTGATGAAGTCACTCCAATCCAGACTCAGCTTCACCTGCATGACAAATAGATTGTAATGGAACAAAGCAGGATGAGATACAATCTCAGCTTCAAGCTGGAGGAAATGACGTACCTTGCAAGTACTCAAAGAACTGTCTCTTGGCATGTTCAGGCTCAGGTAAGTAATATCCATAGGCATATGTCCATTTCAGAACTCTCCTACATTCAACTATCTGCAAACACAGCATATTTGATGAGAAAAAGAAGTATAACTTCTGTCATGCAATGCAAAACTTATGGATTTTACCTGTAGCCAGGCATCCGTTATGAACTTTAGCTGACTCAGGTTGGCATTGTATGTCGCTTAGCTTCTCAAGCTACAAAAATACATGGATATAAGCATTCTTGACAACTTAGAGAAACAAAGACATTGTAAGCAAACTTTTGTTAACCCTCCCAACACTTTTCGTAAGCAACAAAATCAAAGATTGATGATCATCTCAAGTAATAAAGGTTCTGCTAAAAAAATTATAGAATGCGAACAAATATTACAACACCCCAAACCCACCCTCTCCCGCAATCCCATACTAGAGAAATGGCAAGCTTCACAAGGTTCAGGACTTGCTCAATATTGTAAACAAATCAGAATCAATCATGAAAAAAATTTCAAAACTGGATGCGGGAGTATTTTAAGAATTGATTTGATAGAGGAAAAGAAATTCTAAAAAACTTTTTTTTTCTTTTGAGAGGAAGGGTGGGTGTTGGAGGAGCTGAAGGACTAAGATTTTTTCGCCTACAATGATTAGTTGCCAACCCATGGACATCAGAACATATTACTATCACATCTTCACACAGATGTTAGGTGCAGACTCACACAACCATGCAGATACACAAGGTTCAGGACTTGCTCAATATTGTAAACAAATCAAAATCAAAACCGAATGTGAGTATTTTAAAAATTGATTGATTTTTATAGAGGAAAATAAATTCCAGAAAGCTACTTTTCTTTAGAGAGGAGGGGCAAAGCATAGATATCAGAACATCTTACTGTCACATCTTCACACAGATGTTAGGCGCAGGCACACACTATCATCTAGGAAGGTTTCATGTTAAATATAAAGTAAAAAGATCTTTGTACAAAGATAGAAGTTTTTTTAATGCAGTCATAAAGCCATCTGTTTTAATCGACATCCCAATAGATCAACCATACCAGCATTACTAGCCAACAAACTGATGGTAAGAAGTTTCGCTTACATGCACAGTTTGCATTTGCTGCAGGTCTGCAAGTGCTTTTTGCCTAGACTGCAAGGAGGAAAGAAAAGTCAGTACCTATTTAATTTACAGGGAAATAAAATAAAAGAAAAGAAAGCTTCAGCTCTAAAACATGTAAGTTCATACCTAATGCTTTTTTGTCTTCTTTTTCTTTCTTTTTTTCCTTTCTAAATTGTGATTGTAAACTCCATTCCAGTACATGTGTTTCAATGTACCAGATTAGTTACAACCCGTCACTAATACAAGTTTGGCAATAGCTTGGCAATAAATGAACCCAATATTTAGTGTGATACAAAGAAAAAGTAATTCATTTTATTTTCCTCTATTGGGATGTCCTCCAAAGGGTTTTCAAGTGAAGTCTTATTATAAGGCTATGCTACCAAGGACTAGTTTGCCTGTGCCGTGGAAGAGTATCTGGAAATCAAAAGTCCCTCCCTAAGTGGCCTTCTTCATTTGGACTACAGCTATGGGTCGCATTCATACTGTTAGAATATAAGCCCAATGGGTCTTAGGCCCAATACATTGTCTTGTATAGCACTCCTTTTACTTGTGCATTACTCTTACCTCTACCTATATAAAGGCTCTCTCTTGTATTACATTTGACATATAATATAATACACAGACTTTCAGTCTTTAACATGGTATCAGAGCTAAGGCTCTAATTTTGTGCAGTTCTAAGTCCTTCTAGGCGTTATTCCGCTGCCTCAGCTATCTCCGGCACCTCTCCTGTCCGAAATCCGGTCGTCGCGTTGCCAAGAAGCTGATTCATCGCCAAATGGACCCACTGCCACCCTCGGATCTGCCGTTCCCGGACTCCGACCAAGACACCGCCAGTACCGTTGGAAAGCTCTCCAGATTCTTGACTCAATGGCACAAAAAACGACGGCTTTCGACACCAGACGCGCCCTCACGCGCCGCCTGAAGATCCGGTGCGCCGCCACTCTCCTGCACGCGCCCCCACGCGCCAGACCTCTTCACTGCCACGTTAGCCCTAGGTGCCACGTCAGCCCTAGTGCCATGTCAGCCCTAGTTGACCGTTGACCAGCGTTGACCGTTGACTTTGACCTGTTGACCAGCGTTGACCGTTGACCAATATTGACTTTGACCGTTGACCGTTGACTTTGACCATTGACCAACGTTGACTTTGACCGTTGACTTTTTGCAATCCAGGTGCTTCCTACCCAGTTTTTCGCGCTGATTTCATTTTTGTGGTCTGTTTTTGCAATTGAGGTTTCATTATGACTCAAAGTGAAATTTCTAAGCCTATTCACAGGCGATCCAATCAGAAGAATTATCATCTTATTTGTGCCTTTTGCAAGCATCACGGTCAAACTATTGATCGATGTAACATGCGTGCCGGCATTCTTCAGCGCTCTGCAGCCTTGACTGCCTCTAAGTCTATATCATCATCTGATGCTGCATCTTTTGATCCTGTCTCATTGACTACACCTACTTACAGCATAGCAGATCTACAAGCCCTCTTCAGTCAGGTTCAAGCTTTGTCTTCCAGTGCATCCAATTCTGCTCTTTCTGTGACACCAGGTATCTCTTCTGAATGGTTCTTAGATTCTGCCTGCTGCAATCACATGACGGACAATCCTCACCTCACAAGTGCCCACACTCCTCCTGTCTTACCTACTATTACCACTGCTGATGGCTCCGCCATGACTGTTAGTCATGTTGGCTCCATCTCTACCCCTAACTTATCTATCTCTGATGTCTTTTGTGTTCCTAAACTGCATCTTAATCTTTTATCTGTTGGCCAACTAACCGAACTTGGTTTAAACCTGTTCTTTTCTTCTCGTGGTTGTCTTGTGCAGGATTCTCGGACGGGGCAGATCGTTGGGTCCGCGCGTAAGGTTGGACGGTTGTTTGAGCTCACTTCCCTTCACTTTCCGTCTTCATCAGTCTCCGCCCCTGTTATTGCTGCTTCTGCCTCCATCGAGTTGTGGCACTCTCGTCTAGGTCATGTTTCTCTTCCTCGTATTCAAACCTTAGTATTCTAGGGGTCTATTAGGTTCAGTTTCTTCCAGTCCATTTGATTGCATGCCATGTCAGCTCGGCAAACAACCTGCCTTACCTTTTAATAATAGTGAGTCTATTGCTTCTGCAACTTTTGATCTTATACATTCAGATGTATGGGGGCCCTCTCCTGTTCCCACAGTGGGGGGGTCAAGATATTTTGTTATTTTTGTCGATGATTTTTCTCGTTACACTTGGATTTATTTAATGAAAAATCGTTCTGAAGTTCTCACAATATATCGTGATTTTGCTAAAATAGTTCAGACTCAGTATTCTAAAGCTATTAAGGTATTTCGCTCTGACAATGCACGAGAATATAGACAAACAGATTTTTCTACTATTCTTAAAAACTATGGAACTATTTTTCATACCTCTTGTGCTGGCACCTCACAACAAAATGGACGAGCTGAACGTAAACTCCGTCACATCCTAGATACTGTTAGGGCTCTCACCAATGCAGCCTCCACTCCTGCCTCATTCTGGGGTGAAGCTGCTCTCACTGCAGTGTACACCATCAACCGATGCCCTTCACCTGTCATTCAAAACACAACACCATATGAACGGTTGTTTGGCACAGCTCCAAACTACAGTCTACTCAAGGTTTTTGGTTCTGTCTGTTTTGTTCTTCTTCAACCATATGAGCGCACTAAACTTTAACCCCGCTCCCAGCTATGTTGTTTTCTTGGCTATGGCCTTGAAGAAAAGGGGTACCGATGTTATGATCCAGTCGCCAAGTGTCTTCGAGTCTCTTGGCATGTGGTATTCTGGGAACATAAGATGTTCTATTCCTTACCTTTCTTTTCTGCAGGTAATTCTGATTCTCAGGCTGATCCTCTACCAAATCTCTTCCCTGAGATTCCTTCCCCTTCTGCTGAGTCAGTTAATCCCATCTCCGACGAGTCTCCCCCTGCTGATCCCTCTTCTGATGAGTCTCCTACAGCCGATCCTACCTTCGACGAGTCTCCTCTTACTGCCCCTGCTGCAAATCCTGTCAACACTACTGCTCCTGAGCCTCGTCGCTCTCATCGGGTAAGTACTCTTCCCTCTCATCTTCGTGACTTTCACTGCTTTTCTGCCTTTGCCACCTTACATGAACCTCACACCTTTTGTGAGGCCTCCTCTGACCCTTTATGGCAGCAAGCTATGAAAGAAGAATTTGATGCATTGTTAAAGACAGGTACTTGGGATCTGGTTGACTTGCCAGCTGGTAAATCTGCTATTGGTTGCAAGTGGGTGTACAAGATCAAGACTCGATCAGATGGTACTGTTGATCGCTACAAGGCTCGTCTCGTTGCCAAAGGATTCACTCAAGAGTATGGCATTGACTATGAGGAGACATTTGCCCCGGTGGCTCGCCTCTCCTCTGTTCGTACACTTATCGCAGTTTCTGCTTCCCGACATTGGCCACTTTTTCAGATGGATGTGAAGAATGCCTTTCTTAATGGAGAACTAACTGAGGAAGTCTACATGCAGCTCCCTCCTGGTTTCTCCCAACCTCCAGGCTTTTCTCCCAAAGTGTGTCGCTTACGTCGGGCACTATATGGTCTTAAGCAAGCTCCACGAGCTTGGTTTGCCAAGTTTAGCTCCACCATTTCTCAGCATGGTTTTTCAGCTAGTTCATATGATTCAGCTCTGTTCTTCCGACGCTCAGATCATGGTATTACCCTTCTCTTGTTGTATGTAGATGACATGATTATTACTGGTGATGATGTGCAGGGCATCCAGGATCTTAAGCGCTTTCTTGGTCAGCACTTTGAGATGAAGGATCTGGGTCCTCTCAGTTATTTTCTTGGCCTTGAAGTCTCTTCTTCCTCTTATGCTTACTATCTCACTCAAGCCAAGTACACATCTGATCTTATCTCTCGAGCTGGAATCACGGACAGCAAGATCGTTGACACACCCATTGAATACAACAATCGCCTGAATACTCATGATGGAGAACCACTTCCTGATGCTACCCTTTACAGACAGTTAGTTGGGAGTCTTGTTTACCTCACTGTCACTCGACCAGATATCTCCTATGCCGTTCACATTGTTAGCCAGTTCATGGCTGCACCGCGGTCTCTCCATTACGCAGCTGTACTTCGGATTCTTCGGTATTTGAAAGGCACCTTATTTCATGGACTTCACTTCTCATCTCAGTCGTCGCTCACTCTTCAGGCTTATTCTGATGCCGACTGGGCAGGGGACCCTACTGACCGTCGTTCCACTACAGGGTATTGTTTTCTTCTTGGTGACTCCCTCATCTCTTGGCACAGCAAGAAACAATCTGTTGTTGCTCGTTCTAGTACTGAGGCAGAATATCGAGCACTTGCTGACACCACTGCTGAGCTCCTTTGGTTACGTTGGCTTCTCCAGGACTTAGGCATTGATTGTTCTACTGCAGTTCCGATCCATTGTGACAATCGAAGTGCCATCCAAATTGCCCACAATGACGTCTTCCATGAGCGTACCAAGCATATTGAGATCGACTGTCACTTTGTTCGTCATCACTTACTACAGGGTACTTTGCAGCTCCGTTCAGTGTCTTCTCAGGACCAGTTAGCTGACATATTCACCAAACCTCTGCCTCCAGGCCGTTTCCGTGATCTTATTTCCAAACTCAAGTTGGTGTCTGTTCACCCAACATGAGTTTGAGGGGGGATGTTAGAATATAAGCCCAATGGGTCTTAGGCCCAATACATTGTCTTGTATAGCACTCATTTTACTTGTGCATTACTCTTACCTCTGCCTATATAAAGGCTCTCTCTTGTATTACATTTGACATATAATATAATACACAGAATTTCAGTCTTTAACACATACGATTGACAATTTGCGGAGGCGTTGAGTTCTAGTGATGGATTTGTGCTGTATGCGCAAGAATAGTGGTGTAACCATTTCTCATTTATTCCTTCACTGTTCTGTAGCTAGGGAAATATGGACTTTTATTTTAAGCATTTTTGGTATCCAATGGGTAATGCCTCAGGGGGTTATGGAGCTTTTATCATGTTGGTAGGGCTACCGAGGCAAGAATAGGGTTGGGGAGCTCTGGAACTTGATCCCTCATTGCATTTTCTGGTGCATATGGTGGGAAAGAAATTCTACATGCTTTGAGGGAGAGGAACGGCTAGTACTGGAACTCAAATGGCAGGGTTGGGGAGCTTTGGAACTTGATCCCTCATTGCATTTTCTGGTGCATATGGTGGGAAAGAAATTCTACATGCTTTGAGGGAGAGGAGTGGCTAGTACTGGAACTCAAATGGCTTGTGCTGCGTACTCTTATGGACTGGACAGCTGCATCTGGCTTGTTTTCTTTCTCTTCTATTCTTTATTTTTTAGACCACTGTATTGCTTAATTATTTTTGACTCATTCTTCTGTACACTCCATGTGTACAGGGGTATACTCACATTTTGATGCAATAAAATTTTTATTATTACCAATAAAAAAAACTAATAATAATGATTTTCCTCATGTACTAAAGTATGGATTCAACTTCCAAAAAAGACGTGTCAATTTGGTGATATTGATAATATGGAGCAAGGTATTCAAGTCAGGTGTGAATGAATGTACAGCTTAGATTGCAATGATTCATAGATCTTGGGACAAGGAGACACGAGAGAGAATAATCGGTGTCCAGATTTTCACTTATTCAACTTGTTAAGACATGACTCAAAGACATATTAAGAAAGACTCACAAAGATCTAGCAAATAAGAAATTCTTTTATTGTCTACTTCCGTGACACGTGTCCATAGTCAGATTGGAAACGACATTTCATTAGATCAAAGAATATCTTAACCAACATGTAGCATATTTACAAGTAACATGATTCATCAGAATGATGAACAGCCACCAGCCCCCTCATCGGCCCCCACCGCTGTTAAACACGGTAACAGGAGACTCTCATGGTTTGAGGAGGTGGTTTTTCTCTAGATAGAATATTTAGCATGGGGAGTAGTCGGTATTTTTTCATTGAATCTAAAGCTTTTGAACTCAAGGCTGATCATGGGGGAGGGGCTTTCACCGTTAGAATTTATGAGAGAGGACAAGATACTCTAAGATCAGTCTTCATGGGTAAGGAGAGTGCCAAAACTCTGTTGGCTGCCTTCGAGGAGCTGGCATCATGGAAACACTCCGGTAATTTTGTTCGCACCATTAGAGACGGGGAAACTGTTTTCATTGTAAAACGATGTACCAATTCTAAGGGTCGATACGTCTCGATTCAGGCTATACATTCGAGGGGGTAAACGCAGTTCAATTATTATTCCTGAGGGCCGGAACTGTAGTGGATGGCAGGGCTTTGGTAAGGAATTAAGTAGGGTCATTCACCTTGAGAGAGAGACGAGTAATAACTTTCGGATTCAATCGGGTGGACAGAGATCGGAGACAGTGGCTGGAGCATCTTTCGCTGCCATTGCCTCAGGCTCAAGTGTAGGGAGAAACACCAGTGGGGGGTCTGTTAAAGGAAAGAAGGTTATTTCGGATGGGATCCCGGATTCTAAGGAGCATTTAAAGACGGATCAGGATCCTCTAGAGTTCCTAGGGTACTCTACCACATAGAGTTCTCTAAATCTTAACAAATTTTTTTTATAATAAATGGTTCAGATAATGCCACATCATCATTCCACTAATAAAATCCTTAAAATATTGATGTTAATGGATAAGTGTTAACACATTAAATGATAAAAAGTAAAAACCAATATTTTAGGGATTTTGTTAGTGGAATGATGACGTGGCATAATCTGAACCATTTATTATAAAAAAATGGTTAGGATTTAGAAAACTCTACGTGGTAGAGTACCCTAAGAACTCTAGAGGATCTTAATCCTTTAAAGACAATTGAAAATTTGAATCAGTTGACTTTAAATATGGGAAATGGGGATTTCGGGAACAATATAGGGGATCCTAGTTTGGTGAAATTAACTATTAATCTACAATTGCGGTGTGGACCAACTAGTGATTGGAGCATTCATAATGCATATATTGGGGACAGCCCACTTAGCATGGACCCACAGGAGCAACGGACTTCACTTGCACCCCATTCAAAGCCTAAAGAAACACTTAAGAAGGACCCACGGGAGCCACGTGTTCCACTTATACCCAAAGAAGCTATTGGGTCAAAAGGGGCTTCTACCTCATCTACTATTCCAAGACCCACGAAGCTTGTAAGGCCCACACGGCCCAATTTTATTTGGCAGCCCCGAAAAGCCTCGCCGGTGGTCTCGATTTCCACTAACTTGAGTTTTAAACCTAGTGTGAGCTCAAAGGCGTTGACTCCTCCAACACCACAATGCGACGACGTCGAGGCAAAAGGTATTTCTCTTGCTCCTGAAATTTTTTTAGCCTCCAATGGGTATTGCGAGAGTATTCATCGCACATAAGGATCATCATTGGACTGGGTCGTGGAGTTACGCAATGGAAAAAGGATTTCTATTCCCCTTTCTCTAATTCGCCAACTAGTTATGAGTTATGATGGAGGAATGCTCCCCTACATCCTAAGAGGAACCTGAGGGTCCTTCTTTAGGAGTTCGAGGACGTGGCACCCTCCGGTGGTGGCCATTCTAGGACTGTTGAGGACGACGACGAGAACGACAATATTCCGGTGGTTTGGGAAGACCCTGAGTTGTCAGGGGATGAGAATTAGATGGTCTGTAGTGAGGAGTATGAGCTTCCATTGGAAGTGGAACTGCTGGCTTCAGTGCTTCCAAACTTTTCTTCAAAAAATCTATTGGACATGGGTCAGTTGATAGTGCTCGGGACTTCCCACAACCTTCGGAGTGGGTTATGGGCAAATATCAAGACTTTGGGGAATACTTAGGGGCTTCATATGAAGGGTATGAAGAGGAGGTTTTGACTCTGTTTAAAGCCATTGATGCGAGAAGATCTCAACAGCCCTGCAACAATGAGAACACTTTAAAGGTATACAAATCAGGGGGAAGAGGCAGCAGAAAGCTGAAAGGGTTATTGAGTACTGTTAACTACGATAATGGGTCTACTTGCAGACGAGTGGATCCGAGGGAGAGGGTGGTATCGGTTGTCCAATGAATTTAAAAATACTATCCTGGAATGTTCGTGGTTTGAACGATCGGGATAAACGACACCAGGTACGATATTTCCTTAAGCTTTGGGGTGCTAATGTTATATGTTTGCAAGAAACAAAATTAGATTTCATATCCAGAGGTCTCATCTGAAGTCTGTGGGGTATTCAACACGTGGATTGGCTATATCTTGGCTCTGAAGGAGCCTCTGGTGGCATTATTTTGATGTGGGGTCGTTGGGTTGTTGAGAAGATAAATGAAGCTGTAGGATTGTTTTCTGTATCTTGTAAATTCCGTTGTGTTGAGGATCAATATGAATGGGCATTCTCCGGAGTGTATGGTCCTCAATCTGATAGGGACAAGAGGCTGATGTGGGAGGAATTATCTGGACTGGCGAGTTGGTGGGGTACCCCATGGTGTGTTGGTGGTGATTTTAATGTGGTTCGTTACCCTATGGAAAGATTGGGTTCGGATCAGTTTACTCCCGCTATGAATGAGTTTTCTGAGTTCATATTCTCCTTTGGTCTGATGGATATTCCTATGGAGGGAGGCAGATTCCCATGGTCGAATAACCGTGAGAATGCTGCCATGTCTCGCATTGATCGTTTTCTTTACTCTGGAGATTGGGAGGATCGTTTCCCAAAGGTTACTCAAAGACGGCTTACCCATGTTTTATCATATTATTTTCCTATCATTTTGGAGAGTGGTAAGTTTCTAAGGAGTAACCGGCCTTTCCGCTTTGAAAACATGTGGCTTTAGGCGAAGGGTTTTGGTGAGATGGTGCGAGGGTGGTGGGAGCATTACAAGTTTGAAGGGACTCCTAGCTTCATTATGGCCAAGAAGCTTAAAGCTTTAAAATTAGATTTGAAGAAATGGAACGAAGAGGTGTTTGGTCATATGAGGCACAGGAGAAATATTCTTATGCTTGAATTGGATAAGCTTGATGTTATGGTGGAACAACGCCCTTTATCCGAGGACAAGAAAAGTCAGAAAGATCGGATTATCACTGATTTAGAAAAGAATGCCTTGTTGGAGGAGATCAGTTGGCGTCAGAAATCTTGGGCTCTCTAGTTACGAGAAGGGGATAAAAATACCAGATTTTTTCAGCGTCTTGCTAACTCCAATCGTAGGCATAATTCTATTGCTACTTTGTTAATTGACGGGGAACTTTCTTCGGAGCCGGAGGCCATTTCTGATTGCATTACGTAGTTTTATCATCATTTATTCATAGAGGTGGAGTGCTGGCGGCCTTTACTGGATGGTTTAGATTTTTCTATACTTTTCCATTGAGGATGCAGCTAGCCTGGAAAGACCTTTTGAGGAAGAGGAGGTGACTGGTGTGGTGCATGGTTTTGTAGGGGATAAGGCTCCAGGGCCAGATGGCTTTCTCGTGGCTTTCTTCCAGTCTTGTCGGACTTTTGTGAAGTCGGATCTTATGGCGGTGCTCAATTATTTTCATGGGATGGGTTCCTTTGAGAAGAGCCTTAATGCTACTTTCCTAGCTTTTATTCCTAAAAAATCTTAGACGATTGAGGTTAAGGATTTCAGGCCAATCATTTTGGTGGGAGGGGTTTATAAGATTTTCGCGAAACTTCTTGCCAATAGGTTAAGATTGGTGCTCCCTCATATTGTTTCTCCTTTTCAGAATGTGTTTGTTCAGGGGAGACAGATTTTGGACTCGGTTCTCATTGCTAATGAATGTTTGGATAGTCATTTGAAACAAGGGCTCCCAGGTGTGATTTGCAAGCTAGACGTGGAGAAAGCTTATGACCACATCAATTGGGATTTCCTTCTCTATTTGCTACAAAGGTGTGGATTTCCTTTGAGATGGAGGAATTGGATTTGGTTTTGCATATCCACGGTTCGTTTTTCCATCCTTATTAATGGCTGTCCTAGTGGCTCTTTTGCGAGTTCTCGAGGCCTTTGACAAAGTGATGACTATCGCCTTTGCTTTTTGTTATTATTATGAAGGCTCTAAGTCGTTTGATGGATTGGGCTGTCCGAGGTGGTTATCTATCTGGTTTCACAGTGGGAACTTCTGAAGGGATTGATGTTATAGTGTCTCATTTGCCTTTTGCAGATGACATGCTGATTTTTTGTGATATTGACCCTCCTAAGTTAGAGCATTTAGGGTATGTTCTTACCTGGTTTGAGGCTAATTCTGGTTTGACGATTAATTTGGGAAAATCTAAAATGGTTCCGGTGGGGGTTGTTCCAAATATGGAGGACTTGATGAGCATTCTAGGGTGTTTGCAGATTTCTTTTCCTATGAAGTATTTGGGTCTTCCTTTGGGTGCTAAATTCAAGGAAACCACCATCTGGAACCCAATCTTTGAGAAGATGGAAAGGCGGCTTGCGGGGTGGAAGAGATTATACCTATCTAAGGGAGGTAAGGTTACATTGATAAAGAGTACTTTATGCAATTTACCCACCTATTTCCTTTCGTTGTTTCCTATTCCGGCAAGTGTGGCTCAACGGTTAGAAAAGTTACAGCGAGATCTTCTTTGGAGTGGTTTGGGAGAGGAGTTTAAATACCACCTTGTGAGCTAGTCTAAGATATGCGATCCTCTTAGCAGTGGAGGCTTGGCAATTCGGAATTTGTGAAGATTTAACCAAGCTCTCGTAGGAAAATGGTTATGGCGGTAAGGTACAGATCGAGATGCTCTTTGGAGAAGGGTGGTAGATGCAAAGTATAGCAGCCTTTGGGGAGGTTGGTGTTCTAAATTGGTTAAAGGTCCTTATGATGTGAGTTTGTGGAAAAATATTTGTAAGGAGTGGGAGTCTTTCTCAATGCATTTATATATGGTGGTAGGGGATGGGGTGAGGGTTCGCTTTTGGCATGACTGCTGGTGTAGTGAGGAGCCTTTGAGGGTGACTAACCTGGAGCTGTTCTCTATTGCTAGGGAAAAGGAAGCTTTTGTAGCTGATCTTATGTCTTTCGGGACTAGTGTGCTGCATTGGAATTTTTCTTTTAGTCGGTGTGTGCATGATTGGGAGTTGGAGTCTCTCACCTCTTTTATGGATCTTATCTACGGTATTTCAGTGAGGGGGATGGGCAAAGGTCAACTCTGCAAAGAGAATTTTTCTACTAAAACCTTTGATATAAAGAGGTATTATAGATCCTTAAGTCCATCTTCTTCTACCTTGTTTCCGTGGAAGATCATTTGGAAGGCTAAGGTTCCCCCCCGGGTCGCATTTTTCTCTTGGTCTGCTGCATTAGGGAAGGTTCTAACAATTGATAATTTGCATACTCGGGGTCTTATTCTCCAAGAGTGGTGCTGTATATGCAAGTGCAATGGGGAGAGTGTGGATCACTTATTCTTGCATTGCTCCGTGGCTTCGGATCTTTGGGCTTTGGTGTTTAGTATGTTTGGGATTCAGTGGGTGATGCCCCAAACAGTGCTGGAGCTTTTTAAGTGGGTGGCTGGGGTGGCTGGGACGTCATAATTCTATTCTTGTTTGGAAAATGGCTCCTCACTGTCTAGTTTGGTGCTTGTGGAGGGAGAGAAATGCAAGACATTTCGAGGATTCTGAATGGACCATCAATGAGCTTAAATTGTTTTTCTTTCATACTCTTTTCGATTGGTATGTGGGGTTTGGGGCTTGTTCTATTCACTGTATTTTGGAGCTGATTGACCTCTATAAATTTTAAATTCCTTTGTCCTTTGTATACTTCTAGTATGCTTTGGCTTTTCTAATAAAATCTCATTATTTATCAAAAGAAAAACTATGAGGAACAATGATTCAATGCCTAAAAAATTCAATGGAACTCTAAGTTGATCAAACAAACCATGTTGTTAACCTTAAAATAATCTTGCCAAATATATCATAGTTATTCAGCTCAACACAATTCCACTCCAATATGCCATAATCCCAATGAAAATTGGAACGTTACAATGATCCTTGTGTCATTCCACTCAATCCAAAGCCATATCCTTCATTCAGACCTCAGGTATGATTCATTTTTAATCTCTAACTACATCTTTTGGGTCCCTCAATGGTTACTCAATTAATTAATCTGAAAAACTAGGACAAGATCAGTTGATAATAATACAGTTCAACCAGTCCAGTTTAAATACAGGGACAATTACACTTTACCACCCAGAACTTTGACCTCTTTTTCAATGTCCCTCTCAAACTTTTGATTTGAGCAATTTACAATTGCATGCCTGGTACCCTCAGCAATTTGGACGAAAAATTTATTCACGTGCAAAGCACATGACTTGTAAAACTGAATGGACTAAATTGCCCTCATTACATCCACTAATTTTACTAATGTACTTGTAAAAATCAACCAACTATGAAAATAAGAAGACTCTGCATCAGCCTTCATGTGGCCTTGACTAGACAAACCCAAGATAGGCTCGCGGCGACGATGGCCGGCTTCATCACAGCGACGACGGCGACTTGAAGTGATATAAGGTGCCGGCGGTCAGATGTCGGCTTCACTGTATGGGCTTGTGGCAGCGACGGCGACGGCGGCTGGTGGAGGTTTGAGTGGGTTATGGGTTTTTTTGTGGGTAAGGTGTTTGAGTTGTGGTCTGAGCGGTGATTTTGTATCTGATTTGAGTTTATTTAAGGGAGATTTGTGGGTTTTGGAGGATGAAAATGGCAGTGGGTTTATGGTGAATGGAGATGGGTTTGTTTGATAAAGAGGGTTTTGTTGCTTGGATGTGGATTTCTCTGTGGAGCTGTATTTTGGGGTTGATTTCGGCGTTGGGTTCGGTGTTCATATTTCAGCAGTGGATGGGATTTGGTGGGCTTTGTATTATGGAGAAGAAAATGGTAGTAGGTGATAAAGGTTGCAGTGGATTCCTAACAAAAATGGTAGCGGTTAACCATAACATTCTCTGATAATTGTCATAAATCTTCTTGACCTTACGTCGTGCAATCCAATTACCCAAATACAAAATCCAACTGATTTGATTTACTACTTTGATTATGCGGTCCATGTCATGTGGATTGGTTAAAGATAGGCTTCAGCAATGGCAGATTGGTTAAAGATAGGCTTCAAGACCTTAATTGGTTATTTTGTTTTCATTCATAAGAAAGACCATTGCACGTCTCTAATCACCAATGCCACCGGCTGTATTTTGGTACTAGGAGTAAGTTGTTGGTTTTTTCTTTTCTATTCGATCATAAAGTAATAGTTATCTTTCTTCAGTTTCTGGCCTTTGATAGAGAGTCTTTTAGTGTTAGAGTGATAAGGGCATTTTGGGGTTTTCAATTTATTTTGTGGGTTATAGCTGTTCTGATGGGGCCGTGTGTCACGTGTTTCACTATTCCGTCAGATTTAACTAGAATTTGGAAGGAGAGGTTAATGGGTATGCAATTGAGTCCAATTGAGGGATAAATCATGCAAATCTATATTTTAGAGGAGGGATTGAAAAATGGGTAATAGTTCAGGGTGGTAAAATGTAATTGACTCTTAAATATATGCATTTTTTTTCTTTTATCATAAAAAGAATATGTGGTTGAGGGTTTTAGTAAATTAGCCCCAAGTTATGAAGAATGGATACATGGTCATAAACCATATCTTGATTGACACCGTGCAAGTAGTGTCTAGTGATAGAAGAAAATTTGACTCAGGCAAAGGGACTGGCAGAGTAAAATCTCTTATCCACCGAGCCTGATCTTTATCTTATTTTGGGGTTAATGTTCAGATCAGACTTTTCTCCAAAAAAAAAAAAAAAAAAATGTTCAGATCAGACTACTTAATAGCCCTATGATTTCCTGGCATCACTCCATCAGTCTAGATTAGCATTAATTTTTTTTTTTTTTTGATAAATAATAAGTTTGATTGATCAAGGAAAGCAGTAAATCACCACTGCATCTAATGTCACATACCTAGAGAATAAAATTTCCTAAATTCTGGCTACTAGTCATTTTAGAAACTGAGAATCGCAAACACAATAATATGAATCGCCAATATACTTTAAGAAGACACATTAGTACACACCGATTGGTTGGTTGCCCATCTTTCATAATAATGAGTGTACCTCTCTACGGAGTTCTTGACCATCTCCCTTCGTTTCTCAGCCTCATCATACTGCAAGCAAAAGTATAGAAAATTCTTAAAGCATTGATTAAATGCGCTCTTCAATGATAATGCCAAAACATTATACAAATGGCATGAGGAAATATATGCAAAAGAAAAATTAAAGGGAAAAAAAAGGGACTATATTAGTATACCACTCCTTGCTTTGCCGTTTCGTAACGATTACATGCATAAAACCACTGGTCCTCTCACCATGGTCTGACCATGCACCAAGGCAAAGCCTGCATGATATGTAACGCATGGAGAAAAAGAAGAAAAGCAAAAATGTAAGGTTAAATGCAAATTGAGAGAGTGAGAGAGGAGAACATATGCATAAAGAAGAATATAAGCACTCTAGTGGCACAAAGTCCTTACAATTAAACAACTCCATTTTTATTCAGTAGATAACGTAACTGAAAAATAACAAAGCAATAAAATCCAGGTTTCCAGCATACAAGCGATGTCTATAAGTCGTAAAATACCATCTATGGTGCACAAAAAATAATAAATCAAAGCAATTTCCACACTTTTGAGTTCTAGTGTTTTGGAGAATATATGAACAAAATTACAACTAGAGAATGAGGATGATTTAGGACAAGCGTATAAACTTACCAGCAAAACTCGAATTTACAAGGTGGTGTGCATGTGATATGCATACAGCCTTGGTTTTTCTCAATCGGCCGCTTGCACTTTGGACAAGGCTTAGAATTAGCCAGTATCCTGAAATTTATACCACACATATAACTTATCAACGTCTTAGAAAAAAAAAAAAAATTATCATCAAAAGTCTCACTTTAATTTTTATGAGATGGCCAATGCATTTAACACCAGGTGATTGGGTCATCCCTTGGCAAGGCAAAACATGGGCAAAATATGAAATATAACATAAAAGTACATAATAATAAAAAACCCTCAAAGATTTGAAATTATGCAACCTAGCACTTACCCAAATACCCTAGTGATTGGGCCATCCCTAGGCAAGGCAAAACATGGGCACAAAATGAAATATAACATAAAAGTAAATAATAATAAAAAAAACCATCAAAGATTTGAAATTATGCAACCTAGCACTTACCCAAATACCCTAGGTTTGTGGGATTCTTTCCTTTCATTCAAAAAGGACCCAAATATTATATACCCACCCAAAACTATAGATTAAATTATGTTAAGGCAAGAAAATAAAATTTACATGGCACAAATTAGTCTTGGATCCAACCATTAACAATCAAAATGATGAGGTTTTACCCCTTACCTTTAACGAATCATCAATATTCAAGCATCCAATTTAATGTCCTTTTTTTAAGATACCCCCTATTTAAGTCACTCCTGTCAATGCATTGTGCTCTTTAACTCATTGGTACCCTGGACAATGAAGATGTTTTGGACTTTGAACCAATATGGGTTATTTACACAAATGGAAGGAAAATTTTGAGAATACCTGAACAATTATACAAGAAATTTGAAAAAAAAAAAAAAAAGAAATATAAATAACTTTATACTTAGGTGACCATCCAGCTCCTATAATCTTGGCATATTAATTGTTATTTTAATAAAAAGATCAACACACCAGGCCTTATGCCTTTCCTGGAGGTATTTTTTTTCTTTTTTAATGCTTTAAGTGGTAGATTTGGTTAGAGAGGATCAGGAGGGCGTTTGATGGTTTGGAACAATCCATAGGCAAAATCAAGGTTTATTCTTTCAAGTTTTGTTTCATTGGTTCTTGTTCCATTCTTCATTTGGCTCTTACACATCTTTTCTCAAATTTTTTTTTTTTAATTCCCTCAATTTTATATAACTCATGCTTCCCTTTGTATACTTCTTTTTCTTTGGTAAGTAATAAAAAAAAATATCTTCTTTGAAAAATATACTTTGTGTACTTCGTGTTTACTAAGGTTACACCCTCTTTTTTTTGGCATTTCTTAATATACTTTATTACTCATCGAAAAGAGAACCAGGCCTTTATAGAGATGAACAAGGGATTTGCCCAGGTCACGCAGTAGCCAAGGAAGTACCTGGGCTATCACTGTATTCCCCCTTTTCAGTGTAAATGTGACCACCTTACCCAATATATAAACACTGTTTATTCTGATCCAAAACCCAGCTGCCCAAATGAAGACTACTTTTTCGCTCTTTATTACTGCAATCTCCTATTTTAATAAGTTCTTTTGCCAACAATTACAAATAAATTAGTATAACAGGAATAGGCATAATCCTCCCATAAATCAATCCAACATCATATGCTCTCAGGACTAAATTTCTATGCGCTTAACAAAAGTTGAGGGGGAGGTATAATTTTGTCCCTCAATAAAGCAAGGACCCAAACATTATTTAAAAAAAACACACACACACACAGAGGAAAGTTGTCGAGTGCATCTGCAGATCTGCTACACTTTCTCTTCATCTCAATAGTGCTAATTGTCCTTTTTATGACTTTTTTGTCTCTAAAGAAAGAATGAAACGCTTTGGTAGCTTTTTGTTTCAGTGCTACTCCTCTTTGTAAAGTACTTTACGTGTAAGGTTGAGATTTTAAAGTTGAAGCTCCCAATACGGCAATACGCCTTTCGTTTATAATTGCAAAGCAAAATTTGCTTAGTCTTTGGGTGGCCTAGCTGCTACCACGTTGATCTAATGACTTAATGAGACTAGCAAATGGGGTTGCCATGCTCATGTGTGAGTTTTATTGGACACTAGCACATACTATAATTAAGAGTAGGTATTTCTCTCTGTCACTTCCAGATACCAAGGGGACTCAGATATTCCATCACTAAAACTAAAAATTAAGATTATTAATGAACCATGTGCTAGTTGATGATGGCCATGCCAAAATGAGTTCCCTTGGGCTCAACACCATTTATATAACTTATAGCTAACTGCCCTAGGGACAACTCATTGCTTGTAATCTATGCACATGGCTATGAGAACTTTTATATTCTTCGACCCCCACAAACTCATAAAGGGTAGTTCTTTTGAGGAGCACCACACAACTGTGACAAAATGGGACTGCTTAAATAGATAAAAAAATCTATAAATTTAGGAAGAAAAAAAAAAGGCTACCATTGTGAGTATATTAGTATCAAAAGGAGAAAATTATTCGGTATTTTTTTCTCTTATTACATAAATAGTGAATATTATTAAAAATCTTCAATGTTTTTCAATGTTTGGTAAATAGAAAGTTATTAGTAAAGCTAAAATATTTTGATGATATGAGGTCAAAATAACTCCACTACTCCCATCTCCACTGCCACTGTAAGTCATAACTACTACTACTACTACTAATAACATTTTATGAATTTGATATTCAGTATAACCCAAATATCGGAAAATATTTTTCAAGATATCAACTAATTAACTGAAAATAAATAATTTTCCCTGAAAACAACTGAAATTGTTGTTTTAAATGCTGGAACAAACCCAAGCTAAGTTTTAATTCACTTTGCTTACTTTTTTAAAAGAAAAAAACGTCATGTACATAATTTATACTATAATATAAAAACCGAAGTTTTTTTTACTTTTGGTTGACTTAATAATATTACGCCACATAAACTTTTAAGTCTTCACAATTTTACATCTCATTATTTATTTTTCAATTAATTTTTTAGTTTCAGGTTATATCGCATATCCCTTAGCCCCTAATTCTCTTCCCAACTCTCTACCCGCTACAAATTAAGGGCTATGACCGCGTTTTTTAGGGGAACAAAGCATGTCTGTAGCAGGTCACGACCAAAGAATGAGAATGAGTATGATTTATGATAGTATTCTTGAAACAACAATATTCTTTAGGAGGAGTATGAGCAGGACACCATAGCAAAGGTCTGAAGAAGGAGAAATCAACATGTGTGGGGTATGTGTCATCTCACGAATGTTTTTATTTTTATTTTTTATTTTACACTTCATAGGGTTTTAAAAGGCTTGCTGTGATGGTATCATATATGGCACCTAGACAAAAAGGCTTTAGAGGCTTTTTTGTGTTGAAAATCTATTTTGAGTTTTATTTTATTATTCTGAGTGTTCAATATTTTTATTTAAATGATTTCTTGCTAAATGGTTGCAATTAGTATATTATTAGTAATTTACAATTTCTAAGTTTATTATGGTTTTATGCCACTAGGTATTTATTTTTAAGAAAACACTTCTTCTATTATAATTTACTAGCGTATAACCCGCGCAAAGCGCGGGATAATTTGTATGTAAAGTATTTAAAAGGTAATTATGTTTTCCCGATTACGAAAAAATTTTCTAGCAAAGCTACACTAATAGCATTGTTACTGCAGTTTCACTGAGTTAGTTGAACCAATTGTAGTATCAAACAGTCATAGGTAAAAAGGTAAGTAGTTCATTTATACTACAACATATGAGTTACAAAAATGCAATTGCTCTCCAATCACTTTAGTCTTCCCATTCGAAGAGGGAGCGAAAAAATGCCCAAAAACATGTCAAAAAGTGTTTGATGGTATTGCATATGTAAAGATACTATGAACAACTCCCCCTTTCATTTAGAGGTCCTAAAGTATACCAGAAAACATCCTAAAGATACTAATGGAAGAAATAACTCACTCTATAACTCAGTGCTAGATACCTTAAAAGTAGAAAAATTATATAGATCATGATAACAGATTTCAATGCCATAGTCATAATTTTTTATATAGGTTCTTTAGCCTTATTAAAGAAGGTATCATAATCACATATAAACTATTCAAGCATTAAGCCCTTAACCATTCAATTTCTTCACTATTCTAGCATTTTTGAAGTAACCAAACAGAACAACATTCATAAATAATTAAACCCATCCCAAAGCTATGCATTTAATTCCCAAATGCAAGTAATTTAATTCCAATTCAAAGCTTAATCAAGTAAACACTTGTATGATTTTTTTCATTTTTTATTTAATAAGGTCAGTGTTTATTCTAATACCAACAATACATATTTAGCAACAGGAAAAAAAAAATTAAAAAAAAAAAAGACAAACTGGATGTGAACTATAGTTATGTTGCACCTAATTTTACTGTTAAGAGTCAAAAATCTTAACCCTAGAAGATTCAATAACTCATGGAAAAAAAAATGATAGGGGTTTCTTTGAATATACCATGTTGACCCTATGCTTATAAATAGAATCTATATAAGATTTCCAAACAACTATTATAACTTGCTATAAATGGAAAAACATAAACCTTGAGATCGAAGACATAAATAAAATACTAACTAAACAATTGATTCAAAACCCATCAACCTTTTTCTTTTCCATAACATCCAAATTGTGAGCACCACAAAAACAATGAATAAAAGAGTACTAAGAAAATCATCAAGCGGATTCTCAAATTCTACCTTGAAGTCTTTGTCTAATAATTACACAAATAATTGGGGAAAAAAATTAATGAGCTTACTGCCTTACTGGCATCAACTCGTCATCCATGTCATCCAAGGAAACATCATCATCACAGTAAACATAACACCTGCAACATAAATATAAGTTACACAGGCTCAAGAATTTAAATTAATAAATAAAATAGTACAGCCCCGAAATCATAAATCCCTAGTTTTATTTACATAGCTTATAGGCTTTATTAAAATAAGCTAATCCGAGTAGAAGAAAATCTTACCTAAATTGAAGGCTGGTGGAGAGAGTGAGAGGGACTTTATGCTTCAAAATTAAAGAGTTCGTCGAAAACCACAATGAAGGAGGTCAATAATGGGTAGAGCAATTGCTGGAGGTGGAGGTGGTGGTGGTGGTTTGCCAAACGACAGTGGGGGCTGGTTGAAACTGTGGGCGGCGACTACAAAGTGGAGAGGGAAAATAGAAAATATGTAAGCAAATATCATGAAATTCAGCCTAATTCCACCATTCTGATTTCCAAAAACTATTTCAAAGCATTACAACTATAAGTCCACAAAACACAAATTTTTTTTTTTTTGGCATTTTATCAAACACAAATCATGCATTACTGTTGCAACCACTCAAATACCACAATAAGGACTTAAACCAAGACATAATCTTGACAACAAAGCCAAAAGATTTGTATTATAGCAGCTTACAATAGTTAATAAAGAAAACTATGCACAATATCAAATATCATTTTGATAACATATCACGCAACAGAAAGCTTTGAGAGTACCTCATTTTCTATGATGGCAATCCGCTTGCCTTGTTGAGATGTAAGTATATGATTCAGAATTTGAGTAATACCAACAAAGTTCACATTATATAACAATTTTGAAACTATTAAGCATCAACATATGAAACAATATATGGGTCAGAACTTTCGTCGAACATATGTTGGGCATTATGCAACCAAATCAACCACCAATCTTAACCAAATCAAACACATAAATTTTAACCAAATTAAACACATAAATTAAATTTTTCTGCTATTTAATCTGGACATATATGGGTTTTGTCAAACTGTACTGGTCCTTTTCACATTATAATGATCTAACCGATAACTATGTGGAAGTTCACTGCAAATAAAACAGTGACTGATAGCAAAGGCTTAAAGATTAATTTGCGTATTATAAACTGAGGACGATTGGAATCCAAAAAGGACCAAAGATTAATTTGCGTATGATTCTAACCAATTCTTAACCAAATATATCTATATATAAGAAGAAGCTTACCTCACAAACGCAACAATTTTCCAGAAGCGACAATGGTTGAAGGCACCGCTTGGCTGGAGCTCGAACCGTTGGTTACTGAGGCAATCCCCTTGGGTTCCTACAATCAATTTAGGAGAGCGAGAGGTGATCTAAGGGAAATTGAGAAACCAAAAATAGATAATGCAAAATCCTTGCAGGTGCTCAAAAGAGAGAGAGAAAGTGAGAGAGGACACCTGTGAGAGAATAGATCATTTAAATCTGGCGAGATTGGTGGTGATTGTTGGACAACATTTGAAGTTGGTCTCATTCATGGCGTTGGGATTGGCCTCAGATTCAATGCTGTTGTCGACAACGACGGCATCGGCAGAATGAGGGTTGTGACTCCATTCGTGCGCGTATGTCGTTGTGAATTGGTAAAAAGCCACATGGAAGGGAATACAGACCTGATTGTTTATATATAGAGAGAGACATTATTGATGGCTTTAAAACCTCCAAAGAATAACCTGTTTGCAGATAGGGAAAATAGGTATGGAGTAATGTGGAATAAATGTGGGAAGTTTTTAAATGGGAAGAGTCGTATTATTGAACGGGGCACTGACCAAGAGATACGTCGGCGGTTTTTTTTTATTTTTGGTTATGGCGCTGCTATGGTTTTCTTTTTAGTTTTTTTATTTTATTATATTTTATTTTAATGATTTTGTTAGATTAATGCTCACATATTAATTGGGTGTTTTAATTGCTGATGTGTTAGTATGCCACATCAGTGCCACATCAATTAATAGAGATGTCACTTGTCATTATGTGAGGCACTCTTGGTTTCAACGCCCATGTCTTTTGTTATTATATATTATATAGATATAGATATAGATAATGAGTATGAGATACAAAGATAATTTGTTACAAAATGTTTCAAAATTAATCTATAGCATGCCTGTGCATTGTGTGAGACATCAAATAGTTATGCACAATTTGGTAACAAGATGTCAAGGGGAGAAATTCCAAATGATCCTAAAGTTAAAAAAGAGTTTTTTTTTTTTTTTTTTAAATATTTATTTATTTTTTATTTTATGAATAAGAGAATTTATTAAAGAAGGGAATAGGTTGGGCCGACCCATGCGGGGCATGTTTGGTTGCTGTACTCAAATACAGTTTTCTGTATTTGAATCCACAAAATGGTGGGCCCGGTCATTGGCATGTGTGTTTGGCAATTGTTTTGTGTTTGTGGACTCAAATACAAACACTATTACACCATTACTTAAATCCACATTTTATAAAACATCTTTTTGCTGTTTTCTTTTAATTAATTTGTTCTCACTATAACTATTTAATATAAAAATATTTTATTTTTCTTTTTTCCCTCACTTCAGCATAAGTTCTCTCTCTCTTCGACGAGAATTCTTCTCTCTCACAATGCTCAAGTTATCTCTCTCTTCAACGGAAATTTCTCTCTCTGTCACCGTTCTCCACTTGCTTTCTCACGAATAACGATGCCCTTTCACTCAACAGAGGTGAACAATAGGGTTTGGGCAGGAGGTATTGCTGGATTTGATGGGTTTGGGTTGTTGATGGTTGTGGGGTATTGCTGGTGTTGATGGTTTTGGATTTGTTGGTGCGGTGGCTCGCAGTGGGTCGGGTTGTTATGGATTTGTCAGTGTAGTGGCTCGTGGTGGGTAGCCCGTTTTTTGAGTGGTGGGTCATCGGTTGTGGGTTGTGATTTGTGTGTTGTCTGTGAGTTTTCCGATGGGTATGGTGGGCTGTGAGGATGTTTGTAAGTTTTTCGATGGGTTTGATTTACTGTTGGGGCTGGATTGCGGGGTGGGTCACAGTGGAGAAGGGGGTGGATATGTGGTGGCCAATGGGGGTTTGGTGGAGAGGGGTGTTCTAGTTGTTAAATGCAAATAATAATAATAATAATAATAATAATAATAATAATAATAATAATAATAATAATAATAATAATAATAAATGAAAACAGTATTATAAATCACATGTAAAACATCAACTAAACAAACTTTTTGTTCTCAAAACTATTAAAATATTATTCTTAAAAGCAATTTTTTAAAACATCCAAATACAAGTTTGGAAAACAAAATACAAAAAAGAATGGCTAAACATACCCTGACCTCTCAGCCTTAGCCTCAGCCTCAATGACATAAACTAGGAGATGAGAGATGGGAAAGGCCCCAAAGTGTGATGCCCCACACCCCTAAACATTTTAAATTAATTATATTAATATGAAGTCACAAAAGGATTATAGGTTTAATAATTTACATGGTAAAATGTATTTAAATTGATAGTAATGGATTTTACTATTGGATGATAAGTTAATTTAAATTGGTTAGATACTATACCATTTTAATATAGACATAATATAATTAGTGAGGCATATAATTTAATTAACCAAACCCCAAAACTAGTATTAAGGCAAATAAATTTACATGTAGGGCACTTTGGTCATTACACTTAAATTGGTGGCTCAATGGAAATTTGCCATGTGCCCCCACCTTTTAATTGCATCACATGCTAGATGACATGTGTGATTCACTAAACCAAATCCCCATAGTCAGCCCCACTTCCCTTTAATAGCCGGCCACTTCCTCATTTCAATGCATTTTTTTTTTAGAGGAAAGAAAGGAAAAGAGGGAGAGAAGCTCTCCTCCCTCTTCTGGCCGAAAATCCCTTGGAGGAAAAAACCTCCATAGTTGCTGTGAGGATAAAAACCGTTAGGACCTACAAGGGGTAGAAGGCTTTATTTGATACCACGGGATCAGAGCGGCACGTATTAATAAGGGCGGCACGGACCACACACGTTCCGGACCGGCCCTTCTAATTGCTAACGTGCCTGTCCCATCCACAGGTTCATTGAACTGGCATATTAAATGCTCGTCAGTATGGTGGTTGAGAGCATTTATTATTTTCTACGGCGAAAGGACCTATTTGGCAATAGCCCACGTGCGAATAAGCACACAAAGTCATTAATGCAATGTAAGGCAGATCACGCAAGCCAGGGCAGCCTGGATATTCTGCCATGTCCCATCAGGGGATACCTAACCCTTTTTGGGGAAACAAGGTTCATTAAATCAGAAAGGACAGGTAAGCTGTCCTTAAAACAGCCTATAAAAGGGCAACGTTCTCCAGAAGAACGGGGATGGATAGAAAAAACCTTGAGAGCAAAACAGTAAGAACAATATATTTTCATCATCCATATTATTTTCCCACATACACTTTTGACTGACTTTACCATCGGAGGGTAATCAGTCCCCAACACCGGGGACTTTTTCCTTTCTCATCTGATTTGTGCTGTGCAGGAGCCACTCTTTCAAACCAGAGGCGATCTTCACAACCTTCACCAGGAAAGGTCTGTCCCTAAAATACCCCAGTGTCCTGTTATTTTTTATTCCCGTTACAATTGGCGCCGTCTGTGGGAAGGCCGATTCAGGAAGAGGTTACAGATCTACCATTTCGGAATGGAAGAAATGGCCCTCTCAGGGAATGAGCGAGAAGGCAACAGATTACCCACCTTCAACCAAAGAAGAATACAGTCTGAAGTACGGGTCCCCGGCGGCACAGGGGGAGCGCGAAGCGCAGCACTCCAGAGGAAGGACCGAGGGAAGGCAGCGCTCGCGTTCCAGAGAGCCCTCCTTCCTCGGAGAAGCCAGAAAGAAAAGGAGGATCGAGGAACTCGAAGAAGAGCTCAAGCTCTTAAAAGGGGGGGACGAGAATAGAAATGAGCAGCGAAGGAGCAGACAGAGCAGGAGTTATTCAGGCTCTTGTGAGAGCCCGCATCCAGCTCCCTAGCCCGAAGGGGCGCGGCAGAGAATCGGAGCACAAGCGCCGAAGGAAGATTTCTCCCAAAGGACGGAGGCAACGACACTCTAAGAGCCCTCGTCAGGAGCAGAATCCGATTTGGAGGAAGCTCCAGCAGATCTCACATTCTCCTTTCTCGGCCAGGATAGAGCGAGCAAAGTTCCCAGCTCGGTTTGTCACACCCCCCCTTGCAGTCTACGACGGAAAAAGTGACCCGGTAGGACATCTGAGTCGGTTCCGGCAATCAATGGCTATCCACAACAATAACGATGCACTTATGTGTCGCGTATTCCCCTCTAGCCTAGGCGAAGTGGGTTTGCGATGGTTTGACCGCCTGGAGCACGGGTCCATTCGCTCGTGGAAGGAGATGTCCAAGATTTTCACCGCAAGATTCATCACGAATACCCGGAAGCCTAAGGAGATCGACTCTTTGCTGGCCCTTACGATGAAAGCTGGAGAAACGTTGAAATCATACTCAACGCGGTACTGGGAGGTGTACAACGACATCGATGCATGTGATGAAGACATCGTGGTGAAGACCTTCCGGTTTGGCTTGCATGAAGATAGCAAGCTAAGGAAGTCCTTCACTAAAAGGCCTCCCCTCAGCATGGCGGAGCTCATGACCCGCCTGGAAGAGCACATCAGAGTCGAAGATGATCCGAAGAGTAGGGCTAAGACCGCGGAAGTAGCACCCCTTGTTGACAGAAAGGCAGCGCAACCAGAGCCCCGAGGCGAATCACGCCGGGCAAGGAAAACCAAAGGTTCAGCAGGAACGTCCGGGCCCGGGGTGTGTCTGGCCGTGTACACAACTTTCAAGGAACCGATCTATCGGCTCCTCCCCCTCATCAAGGACAAGCCCTACTTTGAATGGCCTCCGAAGCTGCCCGGTGACCCCGCAGCCAGGGAGACAAAGCCATACTGCAACTATCATCGGGAACGCGGGCATCTGACCGAGAACTGCCGGGCTTACAGGTACCATTTGGAGCATCTGGTAAAAAATGGGCATCTCAAGCAGTATGTGGATGAGACGAAGAGTCCCCATCAGAACGTCGAAGTTCCGAGGATCAATGTGAAAGCTTCGGCCCCCATAGGAATCATTGACGTGATTCATTTTGGGACCACTTGCCACGACCAAAGGGGAGAGATGAGGAGGGCAGCACATCTGCGAGAGGTGTTCCAAGTTCAAGACTCGCCCCAAATGGCTCCTACTCCCTTAAGGAAGGAATCTGTGGAAGAAATTGTTTTTAATAACCAGGACCTTGAGGGAGTGCAGCTCCCCCACTCTGACGCTCTGGTAATAACCCTGCGGATCGGGGAGTTCGACGTCAAGAGAGTCCTCATAGATCCTGGCAGTTCGGTCGAGATCATGTACGAATCATTATTCAAAGGCTTGGGCCTCGGGAAAGAGGACTTGAGCCGCACTGAAGGGCCGCTAAGCGGGTTCTCCGGGGAAACGGTCATCCCATCCGGAAAAGTGACGATCAACGTCAGGGCCGGAACGGTCTCATCCACCGACCGAATTCTTTGTCCTAAATACCTTCTCTCCTTATAACGCAATCTTGGGAAGACCATGGCTACATCGAATGGGAGCAGTCCCATCCACACTCCACCAGCGTCTGAGGTTCCCAACACCGCAAGGTATCATGGAAATTAGGGGGGACCAACTGGCGGCAAAGCAATGCTTGGTGGCCGCAGTCAAGCAGCGGGACCAACTCCCCCAAGGAGCGAAGGAAGGCCCCAGTGGGGCTAAATAGCAATTACAGGGCGGGGAGGACAGCGAAGAGCGCCATCCCCAAGAAAAGTGTGTGGAGAAACTTGTGCCAACATGATGGCCGAAGGGAGGACCCCAGAGACAGTTCCTGATAGGCGACTCTCTGACCCGAGGAACACAAATCACAGTTGTTGACCCTTCTCAACAAATATCAAGACGTCTTCGCTTGGACTCCTTACGAAGCGCCTGGAGTGGATCCTGAGTTTGTCTGTCACGAGCTAAATGTTTCGCCTGAGTATAAGCCAGTAGTCCAGAAGGCGAGAAGAACGGCCCCACAGCATGCCGAGGCCGTGCGGGAAGAGGTGGAACGGCTCCTGAAGATCGGGGCCATCCGGGAAGTTCTGTACCCGCAATGGCTGTCCAACACTGTCGTCGTGAAGAAGAAGAACGGAAAATGGAGGGTATGTGTAGACTTTACAGATCTGAATAAAGCCTGTCCGAAAGATCCTTTCCCGCTCCCGAAGATAGATCAGTTGGTGGACTCTACTGCTGGCCACGAGAGGATGAGCTTCTTAGATGCCTTTCAAGGGTACCACCAGATAGCCCTGAGGAAGGAAGATCAGGAAAAAACCGCGTTTATCACGCCCCGAGGGGTTTTCTGCTACAAGGTAATGCCCTTCGGATTGAAGAACGCTGGAGCAACCTACCAGAGGATGGTCACAAAGATGTTCTCAGAACTCCTGGGAAGGACCGTTGAAGTGTACATTGATGACATGGTTGTTAAAAGTGTCAAGGGGAAGGATCACATAGAAGACTTGGAGCGGGTCTTCGGTATTCTCAGAAGGCACAACCTAAAGCTCAATGCTTCAAAGTGTGCATTTGGAGTAGGCTCGGGGAAGTTTTTGGGTTTTTTGGTGACTCAGCGCGGCATAGAGGCGAACCCAGACCAGATAGCAGCCATCCAGGGGCTGCAGCCCCCCAAGAATGTCAGGGAAGTGCAGAAGCTGACAGGCATGGCCGCCGCCCTCAACCGATTCATCTCTAAATCAGCTGAGAAGTGCCGCCCATTCTTCGACTTGATCAAGAAAGGGAAAAGCTTTGCATGGAGCGAGGAGTCAGATCGCGCATTCGAACGGCTGAAGAAATACCTATCGGCCCCTCCATTGCTCTCCTCGCCAAAGGAAGGCGAACCTCTCTATATTTATCTTGCAGTATCAGATAAAGCCGTCAGCGCGGCAATCATACGAGATGACTCGGGGGAGCAACGACCGGTTTTTTACACCAGCAAGACCATGAATGGGGCAGAGACGAGGTACCTACCATTGGAAAAATCAGCCCTTGCACTGTTCGTAACCGCAAAGAAGCTCCCCCACTACTTTCAAGCCCACACTATGATCGTTCTGACTTCTCTACCTTTGAAGGCCTTGTTCAGAAGTTCGGATTTCAGCGGTCGGATATCCAAGTGGGGAGCCCAGCTTGGAGTTTATGATGTGCGGTACCAACCCAGAACTGCAATAAAGGGGCAGGTGCTGGCTGACTTCGTAGCCGAATTCGCGCCAGGCAGCAGCATACTTACTGAGGAAGAACATCGCAAAGATACTGAGCGGGACCTCGAAAAGAAGGGCTGGGTGTTGTATGTTGACGGAGCGGCAAACTCCAGGGGCTCCGGCCTTGGGATAGTCCTTATTTCGCCAGAGGGAGAACTTCTGGAGCAGGCAGTCAGACTGGGATTCAGCGCTTCCAACAACGAAGCAGAGTATGAAGCACTCTTATATGGCCTTAGAGCAGCCAAACGACTGGGGGCTGATCCCCTTACTATTCACTGCGACTCCCAGCTGATAGTCAATCAATTGACTGGCGAATACATGGCAAAAGACGAAAGGATGGTGGCTTATCTCGACTTGGCCAGGAATCTTTTGAAGGGCTTCTGTAAGTACAACATCGAGAGAGTGGGCCGAGAGCATAATGGGCACGCTGATTCACTTGCCGGGCTTGCATCTTCCGTGGCGCCGGAGTTCAGAAGAACCATAATTGTAGAAGTACAGGAGACACCAAGCATAGCGAAGGGCGGCCAGGCAGGCGTATGTCAAGTTGATATGGGGCCTAGCTGGATGGACCCCATATTGGGATACTTATCAAACGACATCCTGCCAGCGGACCAGAAAGAAGCAGCTAAAATTCGCAAGACGGCAACAAGGTATTGGGTCTCCCGAGAAGGAAAGCTGTACAAAAGGTCATATACGGGACCTTATCTCCTCTGTGTACATCCGGACCTGGTCCCGAACTTGCTCTACGAGATCCACGAGGGAATATGCGGTAGCCATACTGGAGGGCGATCGTTGGCTCACAGGGCGATCGGGCAGGGCTATTGGTGGCCCTATATGCAGAAAGATGCGGCTCAATATGTCAAACGCTGCGAGAAGTGCCAGTTATTCGCCCCAGCCATACACAAGCCAGCATCACAGCTCAACCCCATATCTAGCCCCTGGCCATTTGCGCAGTGGGGGCTGGACCTCGTCGGACCGCTACCTCGAGCAACGGGGAACAGACAGTGGTTGATTGTGGCTACAGATTATTTCACTAAGTGGGTTGAAGCGGAGCCCCTCGCACGCATTACTGATTCAGAATCAAGAAAATTCGTCTGGAAGAACATAATAACCCGCTTTGGCATACCCAGGTGTTTTGTGTCCGACAACGGCACACAGTTCGACAGCGGACCATTCAAGAAGTACTGCTCAGATTTTGGAATCAGGAACCACTTCTCCAGCCCGGCTTACCCACAAGGAAACGGACAGGCAGAATCATCCAATAAGGTGATCCTCAGCGGAATCAAGAAGAAATTGGAGGAAGCCAAGGGGAGATGGGTAGAAGAGTTACCTACTGTACTGTGGACATTCAGGACAACCCCTCGAAGTTCAACTGGGGAAACCCCATACTCCCTCACTTACGGGGTTGAAGCCGTCATACCGCTCGAAGTAGGACTTCCCACCTTGCGCTCGGAAGAATATGATCAGGATAACAATGAGCTTGTGCTGGCCAAGGATTTAGACCTGGCTCAGGAACGCAGAGATCTTGCCATGATTAGACTGGCGTCCTATCAAGGCGACCTGAAAAAGAGATACGGGAAGAGTGTACGTGAACGGATCCTCGCGCCAGGAGACTTGGTGTTACGAAAGGTGCTGGGGAGCAAGAGGGACCCTACCCAAGGCAAGCTGGGCGCGAATTGGGAAGGGCCTTACCAGATCGTGTCTGAGGCCGGACTGGGAGCATTCAATCTCCAAGGGATGGACGGCAAACCCCTCAAACGGCCTTGGAACATAAGCAACCTGAAGAAGTTTTACCAATAAAGGAAACCGAAAAGCTGTACAGATCGGAAGCTCCAATGTATTCTTCCTAACTTCTTGAAATACAAGTAATATTTTGTCACGACTGATGTTGAGATATGTGTCAACCGGAGCAGCATGAAAAGCCTGGCCACAGCCAGGTCCTCTGCCTGTAAATCCCCAAGTGGTCTGGTAGAGTGAATATCAAAAACCCTAGCCAAGCTAGGTGTTTCGCCGATAAACCCTCAAATGGTACGGCGGAACGACATGAAAAGCCTGGCCACAGCCAGGTCCTCTGCCTATAAATCCCCAAGTGGTCTGGTAGAGTGAATATCAAAAACCCTAGCCAAGCTAGGTGTTTCGCCATAAACCCTCAAATGGTACGGCGGAATGACATGAAAAGCCTGGCCACACCCAGGTCCTCTGCCTATAAATCCCCAAGTGGTCTGGTAGAGTGAATATCAAAAACCCTAGACATGCTAGGTATTTTGCCTGCAAAACTCCAAATGTCACTGTGGAACGGCGCTGGGGCCCAGGCCAGGCTCAGATCCACATCTGTGAGTCCCTCAACGGGTCTGGATCACACCAATTCCTGATTCTTGCAGGTACACCATTTGCTTAACTTTTTACTTATAACTCCGCCTGTGATGACTGCAGAACTGCAATAATACATGGCCGTACTAGAATCTTCCTTTGTATTACTTGCCTAAATACCTTGTATGGTATGTTAGAACGGCAGTAACATTTGGCCGTGCCAAACACTTTAAATATTTACTTGCCCAGTATCTTGCATGGTATATTAGCACGGCAGTAATATTTGGCCGCACTAAACGTTTCGATTATCTACTTAGTAAATTGCTTAGTGAATTGGAGCGGCAGTGATAGCTGGCCACGCCACGTACTTTTGTCTTCATGACTAGCGCTATTATGATGAGTTTTATTAGAAGCGTGGTTATGGTATGATTAGAACGGCGCTATAGCGACGCCGTGCCGTTCACTTAGCTTCTAGGTTAATTGATCATGTGATTAGTTTGAACGGCAATAAATTCCGGCCGTGCTAAAATACTTAGTACATTCACTCGCTTCGTGCGTCAAGGCACTCATGGTTAGAGGAATGGCCCGGATATGTTGTGACGTGCCGTAGTAATAGGAACAACACGGATCATTCAGTCATTCATGAAACGTAGAATACTCAAAATAAGAAAAACATACGTACATAAAGCGAAGTGTTTTAATTCTTACAAAAAAGAAGGGGAGAACAAAGGAGCTAATTAAAAGCGTTATGAATTGGACGGTCCGACATCGTCTGGAGCGGCACATCCCCCATCAGGAGCATCCTGAGGTTCTTCATGAGACGGACCCGCCGCTTCGGCTGATTCCTCCTCTTCCAAATCCACCACATCGCCCAGTTGTGGAAGAGGGGAGTTGAGAACTGCCTCGGGAGAAGGGGGCGGCACGGCACCAGGAAATGGCAGCTTGAGCGGCGTAGGTGGGAGTGTAGCCTGGCCGGAGTTCAGCACGGCAAGAGCATCTTCCCAGGCATCCGTGTAGTACAGATTGCACATGCCGGGGAGCTGACGTCCCATCTCGTCTTGAGCTTCCTGGCTTCCCCTTTCATACGCCTCTTTCTTGGCACGTTCAAGCTCCAGCTCCAAAGCCCGGACTTTATCCTCAGCTTTGGACAGCGAATCCAGCGCTTCACTGAGGGACTCCTCAGCCTCCACTCTCTTTGAATTCGCAGCCTCAGCCAGACTTTGGGCCTCCGCTGCCGTCTTCTTTGCGTCCTGGTACTTGATGGCCAGGACGTTGGCATGGGCAAGATGTTCCTTGCTAGTCCGGAACCGGTCCTCCAGTTCCAAAGAAGCTTGGACTCCCTGCAGCACGGCAAAGTCAAAAGCCAGAATAAAGCGAAAAAAGAAGTGACGATTTCAGAATAACGAGATTAAATCTGTCGTGTATACCATAAGCAGACCCCTTCTTAGGTTGCTGATGAGCTCATCATCAGCAGCCTTCCTCCACTCCTCCATGTCCAATGGGAGACGGACTGCTTGGCTCAGAGCGCTGGCGACCGTAGCACTCCTGTCAACACCCACTGGGAGGATGCAGTCCGTTTCTGCTACCGGGTCCGCTCCTCTGTACTCCATACGGGGGGCCCATAAGCGTGTAGATCCTTCCCCAGCGGACCCAATGCCGGGACGGACTGGAGTACCGGGACGGACAACATTACCCAGTTGGGTAACCTGGACCGCTCCTTGGGCCGCCAAAATCGACGGACCGGGCTGGGCGGAAGCGGCCGGTCTGCTGGGCCCAGCAGAGCTGTCCACCCTGGCTCTCTTGCTTCGGGCCGGAGTGGATTGGACCGGCACGGTCTCAGAAGTGCCCTCGCGGCTCCGGGGTGGCAGCAGGTTCCGCAGATTTATCCCTGCCATGTCAGGCGCGTCTCCGTCAAGAATCTTCCGGATATCTAGTGGAGGTAGGGCAAGGTTGGCTGGGTTGGCTCGAGCGGCCTGGATATCTTTCACCAACCTGCAGGCCAAGAATGATTTAGTCTGAGCTATGTAGCGTAGTAGCAGAGGGGCGGAGCGCGGTTGTGCGTCGTCGTCCGTGCAGATCTCACTCTCCCAGACCTCACGAAGACTGTCTATGTTTATAAGGCTCTTACGGGGGTTCCTCCTTCGGGGATCTGCACGGATAAAAATAAGACATCAATGATAAATTAAAGACGGACCGCACTGTACTCCCCAAATGTAAAATAAAGTAAGGCAGGGACGGACCTGGAGCCCCATCTTTTGTGGGGCATTTATGTCCACTTAAGAACCACTCTCCGGACACTATTAGGTAGTCCTCATCAAAACCACGATTGGTGTCCGGCAAGCCGTTCACCAAGGTGAAATCAACGTCTCTGGGGCGTAGCGAGTACGCGTCAGTTTTTGAGTTGTGGTGAAGGATGTAGGTCCGGAGTATATCATGTATTCCGAGTTCTAGACCTAACCTCCTATTCAACACTGCCGTGCCCATTACTATCCTAAAGACGTTCGGGTTTACTTGAGAGGGAGACAGACGGAGATGACTGAGAAAGTCTGCCATCAGGGGGTCCAAGGGAAAACGAATCCCCCCTTCTACGATGGCTACCACAGGGAGAAGAAGACACCCTGAAGCAGGAACCAGTGCATCGGACCAATGCACATATTTTAATCCCACGTCATCTGGGATTTCGTACACTTGCCGGAACACCGCCATAGCTTCTGGCGTGTTCACAAAACGGCACAGTTTCCCCCCCTTGACCTTTTTCTTCCTGCCCATTGCCTAGAGCCCAACTCCCCGAGAAAAGACAAAAAGAAAGTAAATGGAAGTGAGGGGAACGACTTACTGGTGGGAGCACAGACAACACGGGGGCGATGAGGAGACGAGACAGAGAAGCAACTCAAGAGCTCAGAAGCTTGATCGAATGAGAGGAAAAACAGGAGTTTCAAAGGAGGAAGAAGAGGTATTTGTGGGCAAAGGAAGGGGGGAGGCGTGCGAAGAAAGCCACATTAAGAGGGCCCATTAAGATCTCGAAAAAAGTGTGACGGCTCGAGAACTGCCGTGACGTCATGAATTGACAGGTCACAACACCCTAGGACCATCATTACAGAAAACACGGAACACGAGGGGTCGCACGAATTGGGATCGTTGGCACGGCAGGCGGGACGCAGCACGGATAACCACAGCCCGTCCCACACTAGTCAGTACTGTGAAGGACGGGCTGAGGGGCTATTGTGAGGATAAAAACCGTTAGGACCTACAAGGGGTAGAAGGCTTTATTTGATACCACGGGATCAGAGCGGCACGTATTAATAAGGGCGGCACGGACCACACACGTTCCGGACCGGCCCTTCTAATTGCTAACGTGCCTGTCCCATCCACAGGTTCATTGAACTGGCATATTAAATGCTCGTCAGTATGGTGGTTGAGAGCATTTATTATTTCTACGGCGAAAGGACCTATTTGGCAATAGCCCACGTGCGAATAAGCACACAAAGTCATTAATACAATGTGGCAGATCACGCAAGCCAGGGCAACTGGATATCTGCATGTCCCATCAGGGGATACTAACCCTTTTTGGGAAACAGGTTCATTAAATCAAAAGGACAGGTAAGCTGTCCTTAAAACAGCCTATAAAAGGGCAACGTTCTCCAGAAGATAGAGGATGGATGGAAAAAACCTTGAGAGCAAAAAGTAAGAACAATAGATTTTCATCTCCATATTATTTTCCCACATACACTTGACTGACTTTACCATCGGAGGGTAATCAGTCCCCAACACCGGGGACTTTTTCCTTCTCATCTGATTTGTGCTGTGCAGGAGCCACTCTTTCAAACCAGAGGCGATCTTCACAACTTCACCAGGAAAGGTCTGTCCCTAAATACCTCAGTGTCCTGTTATTTTTTATTCGTTACACCTTCTGTACTCCTGCCATCGGCCGGGTCAAAAGAACTCGCAAATCTCTTAATCTCTTCTGGTGGTATATAATCATGGAAGTAGAGGATTTCTGTAGCAAGGTGCCAGATAAGGATGCTCTGATCAAACTCTAACTTAACACTCCAATCAAGATCAACACGGTTGTGCTTTTGGAGTGTGCGGCCTCCCCTACGACCATACAAAGATTTAAGATCTGTGTCATAGCTATGCATTTCTGCCCAAGGCCTAATTCTCTTGATCTCGTTGAAGATGGTAATTTTCAAATCTTCGCTAAGTTCAACAGGAGTGTCATATTGGTAAATCTCAATCATTTCATTAATACCTAACATCTTCAGGGTATGATTGTAGTGCAAGGGCTTTTCTCTTAGGGAGAAGCTTAACAGACTGAACTGAATAATAGAATTTGACCAATTATGTTGTGGAAACCAACAAGTTCTTAAAGTACGATTGATGGTTTGTAAAATGGTGGTTTTCTTATGCTTAATTAACCAATGAGCGGTCTGATCAGAGAGAAGGAGTTCCACAAATGAACATAACTCCAGAAGAAGAGCAAATGCCAACAATACCAAAGTCAAGGTAAAGTCAATCTTGGAGTGGTGGTATTTTTTTTTGACAAATAATATCTCATCCAAAGATACCACCACCAATACAATGAGGATGAGAAAGATTCCGATAATTCGTCGAGCAATACCCCAATAAGTGTAGACTGCCTTTGCTTTGGTATACAACAAATCGTATATAAACGACAGTTCAATCTCGATTACCTTGAATGCCTTATCATAAGACATGTTTGTCCTTTCGAAGATTGCCCTGCTTGCATCACGATCTTGGAATCCAAGTATAAGATTTGCAAAGAGACGTTTTACCATCTCAAGTAAGCTATAAGCTGTAAGTAGTTCATTTCCATGTGAGACGGATTGATCGGTTGATGGATTGGCTGAATGATCCGTCACCTCAATCTCAAGCAACTGATGTGTTGTGAGATAAAACCCTTCCATCTGCTTGCGTTTGCATTCCTCCATTATTTTGGAATCATTGGATGGTATATCAGGAATTGAGTTTCGAAATTGGTTGTCGCTTGCAGAGTAGAGAACCCACACTCTTTCGGAATACTTGACAAGCCCAACACAAAACATCACAATAAAGAGTAGGGAAAGACTAGAGCCTGTCCAGGCCATGAACAAGATGTAAAACGTTGCCATTGATTGGGTAACTACTCCAAATAAGTGTCTTTTCCACAATTCATTGTCTTCCAAGGAGAAAGCAGTAATGGTATCGGCCCCACCCAGGTGCAATAGCATAAGAGGTGCCCAAAATGCTGTGAACTCGTGCTTTGCATCAACATGAGTACCGTCTTTTTTGACTTCTCCTAAGTCATTTGAGAGTATGCCAGCAGCCATTGTTGCTATGGAATCAGCAAGTAAGTAGGCTGACCAAACAGTAACTCTAATCCAAATTCTAGCAATATACTTTCTGCGTTTGCCCAAACTGATGAGTACTATTTGAGCCGTGAGGCTAAGTAGAATCATTCCACGCAACTCCCATTCCTTCCACAGACTCTTCCAACTTTGAGGAAACAACTCCATCATCTGCCTCTTCTTGATAAACATCATACTGCCAACAACTGAAAATATAATGCACAAAGCAAATCAATTCAACATTTTAATATACTAATCCATGTAATCAATCAGCAGTCAGCAAATTTCAGATACAGTAATTACTAAAGTACCTGCAGGCATCAACATCTTTAGCGATTTCGGTTCCAAAAACCTTTCTTCTTCGGGATATTTAACTATAATTTCGTTTTTGATTGCGTGTGTCACAGAGAGAGAAAGAGGAAATGGACGAATCGGCGGAAGAAATTGGATATTTATTTAACTTTAATTGCGTGCATATGTCCACGAATTTTCCACGGTGCATTCAGGGGCAGAACTAAAATGCTTGAAATGCAGAGGCCAAACTAAGAAATATAAAGGGTGTTAGGTAAAGAAAAGATGAAGTATGCCCCTCACGTGTGGGGGACCAACACACCTACCTCTCATACATGTTAAATAATTTGTTAAGTGTATAAATTCCACGACCCATGAATATTTGATCAATATGAGATAAGACTTTCTCTTTAATATGTCCTCTAATATGTGATGGACCAACCAAACATATAGTGTAACGCTCTGAACCCAAAACATAAGTTTGACATGTGACAACCGCCGCACACCCATAAGGTATGCCTTACCAGTGTGCCAGGCTTTACTAACAGATTCTAAAAATAATATCCTTAATATAAAATCTTCAAATTAACATAATAACCAATAAGTTCAAATGAATTAAAACCCATACATTGCTATTTCAAATCTTAATAAGCAAAAGTCTATTACATAAAGTCCCAAATTAACAAATAAGAAATACTAATATTATTCATGCCTAGAAGTCAATCTCACACAACTCCCCCGTAACGTCCAAACTAGCTAATTCTCAAAATCTGAAATGAAAAAAAGGGGGGGTGAGCTGGGAGGCTCAGTAAATAACTATAGTTTGAAAATGGTGGATCAAGAATTTATTCAAATAAAATATATAAATGTTCATAGGATAAATCTCATAAACTTAAGAAATATAACACAATGCAGCGGAAAACTATATATAAATTACAATAAGTTCAAAACATCAAAAGTCTCAATTTACTTAAAATAATGCAATCAATTAGATTTCAAATGTTTAAGTAAGACAATATGACTATGGTCACACTATATTCCCGTGACTAGGCCCAGAACCACACGTAGGCCGGTGGTAAGCCCCAGAAGAAACTAGTTTCTGTGTCAACGTTTACCCCCATTGGCGGGGTCCAAAGCATAGTCAAATTGTTCAGATTCTTTTCAGATTCAATTTTTATTTCAGTCAATGTCAAAAGATCATATTCAATAAAATCACAGTTCAAACAATATTTGGTTCTTTTCACAAAATTCAAAAAGTGCTTGATCCCAGTTGAAGACACAAAACTTTCTAAACAATCAACTAATTAAATCAAATACATTATAATATTCCAAAAAGACAAAACTCTAATTCTTTTCTTTAAACCAATGTATCTAAAATAATTAAAATAATAATCTGTACTGAAATACAATGAATATTTAATAAATAAAATAGGAAAGTTTTAGCAAAATATAGCTAGTTAAGAAAACGTTACTTACCTCTACCAAGCAAAGGATCTTGCAATACCCTCTATCTCTTCTTTTCACAATTGATAAATCAGATCCTAAATCAATTATATAATGATCAAAATACATTAATTGACATAAACAATGCGATTTACTTAGCAACTTATTTATTCACTAGACTGCCTAATATTGGCCTAAATACTTCTCCATGCCTTCACGTCAATAGCTATGGTGATGACAAGTTTTATTATTTTTATTTTTCAAGGCCACTGACCGACTTAGATAATCAAGGAAACATAAGTTACTATCTCACCACTAGCCTTTTGCCCCACCACGTTAGTGTGCTAATAGCCTAGGTGTTACATATCTTTTTTTTCTTTCTTTTTTTTTTTTTCTTTTGTTTCTTTCACTATCAGATTGACGTATATTATTATTACTAGTCGCGAACCCGCGCGATGCGCAAGATATATATTTGACTTGTTATTTAAATTCAATCTATAATCGACTTAATCTATATTGTTATAATTTTATTAAACTCCTCTTCTTTGACTTTAAAATCGAAGTTACACATAAAAAAAAAGGTAAGTGAAAAAACTATAGTTGGGATAGGAGATGAGAAAATAGCTTGGAGCATGTAATCCACTACATAATAACTCAAATGGTTATTAAGTTTGAAGAGCAAAAGCAGGTTTAGGGTCATGCAAGGAAGTATCCAAGACTTAATATACATGATATATCCAAGGCTTAATATATAATATACTAAATGATTGAAGCCAATATGACATTTGTTGTAATACTATTTTAACATTGAAAGTTTCATTTTGGCGATGTTAAGCAATGTTTAGCATGCTTATGGCTATAAAAGTCTATATGTAAAACACAGAAATTTGCAAACTTCAAAAATATTAACATAATATAATGAACTTCTTAAACTTTTTTAAATGTTAAAACATTTAAGTTGATTCTTTAATTGTAAGGTCTTTTTGATGTAAATGTAACATCCATTATAAATTATTAAAGTAATTCTTTGAATTTGACTGAATGATTTCCATGGGAACACAAAACTAAAGAAAAATCAATTACAATTAACTAACATGCATAGCTACAGCATACCAAAAAAAATTATTATAGAAATATATTTAATAATCTATGTAAACATCAAATCAATACACCGGTCAATATATATTTTCTACCTTGGAAGGGGATATATATGTAGTTCAAAACTCTGATTAATATCCAATCTAAGAAAAAAGATTCAACAAATCATCATGACTCAAATTGTAGTTTTGCAAATTGCAGTTTTCCAATACCATTCCATATAGTAACAAATCCAAGCTTACATTAGTATTTAGTCAAAAACCAAAACCAAATAATACTAAAATATCGAAAAGTACATTAAATTAAATTCATACCAATAAACCCATTTGAAATTGAAATTATTATCTCTTAGATCTCATATAAAAACACCAACCTCGTTATAATTTTGATTGCACCTAAGATACCATAATGAATTTTTCATTTCAAAAGATTGAAACATAAAAAATTTCAAAATAATCATGCCAAGAAATAATGAAACAACATAAAATAAAAATTCTTGGGTACAAATAAAAAAATGTTCAACTACCATTGACAAATCCACATTCAATTGTTTTTCTACTCTCCAATAGCTTTCCCCTTGTCCCCCCGTGTGATTGGTACAACTCAATTCTAACAAAGTAGAAAATGGAAAAACAAATTAAACTATCTTCACTAAAATGGGACCATACCCTCACATTGCTAGTTATTATTGATGCAGCATCTTTCCAGTCCACAATTTGTTCCTTTGTCAAATGAAATCAAGAGGGTAAGTATCAGTCTGGCCAACAGTACCTTCAGCAACATCACATGCAAGCCTTGTCACACTCAGCTTAGAGTCCTCAACCAATCCAAAAGGGTTAGTTCTAATCAACCATTCTTTCAAAGATTTATACACAACAAAGTTGAGACCCACATCTACAATCTATAAACACCATAAAGTAATTACATGCCTATGCTTTTTTTTTTATAAGGGTAATTACATGCCTATGCATATAGGAATCATAATTCAAAGCCTTTCCTAAATATAATAGAGTAAATACAAAATAATTATAATAGGTACCCAGATAGAACATAACTTTTTTATTTTCTTTTGGGTGAGATAAGAAACAAAACTTTATCATCCAAGCAGAAGGCTACATGCATTTAAGTGTTGATTATCCATAATGAAAATATGAATGAAATGTTTGATGAACCAATAAAGGATAACATTTAATAGTTAGCAGCAAGGAGCTTCAAAATCATGAAGTATTTACTAATTACAACTCTTTTAATTGAGCCTCATATACATTAATTGAGCCTCATTAGACCTGTCAACCATTACAACTCTTTTATAATAATAAAAAATGCCAAGAACAGAAAGTTAACATCAATCAACACTATCCCATTGAAGTCACCATTAAAATGAAGATTGAAGATCCTAGAAAATGACTTATCACATATATATAACCCACAATCTACACTTTACACAGAAAGGTATTCGGATACTATTTTTCATCCATGTGTGAAACTAAAATAAAATATAAAGGGAGATATCTTCCATAGGAGTCTACACATTTTATTATCAACATGAAGTTGAACAAATTAGCTTCAACATAGAGCTAGAAGCCTAAGAGCCTAATTACACAAATGAGATATGCTAGTCTCCATACTTTCTCCATTGGCTATAATATGAAAGGGTATTCAAAATGGGCCTTCAAGTACTTTATTTTACACAAATTGAAGGGACAATGAAGTGTGAGTTATCCAATTCAGGTTGCAAGTGTGAGACATTTGGGTCATTTTTCTCAAATGTAAGAATGCTAAGTAGTCCTTTTGAAAGAACTTCAAATCTGTTGCTGTAAGAATTTCATCCCTCTTTCTTTCTTTAGTTTTATTTCAACATCATCATTTAAGATTACTTGCAAATCTTTGCTGGTTGTAAACCATTTTTATAGTATGTTAATTAAAGAAGGATTTTTAAAGTTGCATCAAGCAATAAAAAAGAAAGTAATGTACATAGTAGCATTGTCTAAGTCAATATCTATAATCAAAATTGTGAAATATTTACTAACTACAACTCTTTTAATTGAGCCTCATATACATTAATTGAGCCTCATTAGACCTGTCAACCATTACAACTCTTTTATAATAATAAAAAATGCCAAGAACAAAAAGTTAACATCAATCAATACTATCCCATTGCAAGTCAGGAGGCTACACATACAATCTAACATACATCGTTACCCAACAATGTTTCAACTCATACGCAGCAAACTAATCAAAATAAACATTAGAATGCAATTTTCTTTATAAGTGATATGATGTTTATCCTTTTTGACATTAGCATGTATTGGAAACTGAATGTATTGTTAGCAAATTTACTGGTAATTTCAAAATAAACATTAGAATGTACTATTTGACGTGGTATTGTAGAGAAGGAAAGAGAAAGAGTGAGAGAGGGAGATGGCTTCAATCATGCGAATATTGAGACAGAGAAGTGAGGTTCTTCTAAGATGAAGAAAAAGTAAACTATAATGTTTATTTGCACATAACCTATTAGATCTTCTATCAGACATTTCATCGAATATTTTGCATTCAAATAGGCTTCATAGCATAGTTCTTATACATGGGTAGGATATGTTGGTTAAGAATTCAACCATGGATACCTTTATTTAATTTTTTATAAACAAATGGATACCATGGATACCTTTATTCTCAGCCCTCACAATTGCCACCACCATCTTGGCCACTGCCTAGAGCAAATGTCTTGAAGGGAGGTTCCAGTAGATTGATTCCAAATGGTAAGTCTGTTGCTTTTGAAGGGACTGCAGACGATAGTTCACCACCTTTCTTTGATGTAGAGGTAGATGCGAGCTCCTCTGAAGGAAGCAATGGTGAAAGCTCAAGCAAAGCTCAGAAGTGCAAAAGAATTTATGGATAGGAAGATGAGTAAAATTGTTGATGAATGCGATAGTTTGAGGGATGAGGGTCTGCAGAGCAGTTGTGACAGAGAAGACAATGGAATGAAATTTTCTGTCAGAGAGGAAAAGCAAAAGGTTATGACAGCCCAGGAAGTTCTAGATTCAGTTGGAGAAAAGCTTCTAAAAGTGGCTAAAGAATCTGCAGAGAAAAGGCTTGGCAAGAAATCCAGCTCATATCTGGGTCTGCTAAAATTGATGGAGGTAGTGAATGGAAAGAAGAATCACAATTTTTTGAATTGGTGAGAACAGATAAGTCTGATAAGGCTCTTGAACATACAAACCATGTTCAGATTTCAGTGCATAATACAAAAATCCTTGAGCGAGGGCAGAAGGAGAAAATAGCAGTCATGGGAGTATTTGATCAACAATTGAGGAGCTCAACAATACCAAACTGATGCGTATAAAAAACTAACCAAAGAGGAATTTTAGACTTTTCTTGAATGGGTATGCGTTGTCTTCATCTCAAAACCATCAAATGCTAATTAAATGCCTACAGCAGAACCAAAACCCACTCAAAATGAACAAAATATAATTGAATTTTCATGTAAAAAAAAAATCCCAACTGAATATTAAACCCAAACTCACAAACCACAATCCACAAATTCAATCCAAAGCAATAAAAAAAACCCAGCCTTGTAACATATATGCACACCCACGTCTAGCTTGAATCAATCCAAAGCAAATTATTGACAACTAATCACGAAAAAAAAAAAGAGAGAGAGAGAGAGAGAGAGGAAAAACTCACATTAGGTTTTGCTACACCTGTCAATGGATGGTGAGAAGACAGAGATATCAGAAGTCTATTTATAAAAAGAAAAAATCAATTAGAAGCCTTGAATTCCATGGGTGGCAAGTGGTAACTGAAGCTGGGAAATCTGAACGGAAATCTGAACTGCTGAAGATGAAGAGGCGGAGGAGGAAGGGCAGCCATCAGATGGGCAAAAATCAGAGAGAAAATAGGATTGAAACGTAGGAGTCAGAAAGGCAAAAAATAGAGAGAGAAAAGAGGATTGAATTAAAGAGAGAGTTTAATGTAAATAGACATGTGTGAGAGAGGCTTTAACGTGAGAAAGAATGAATCAAGGAGAAGCTTTAACGTGAGAAAGAATGAATCAGGGAGATGCAAAGCTGACATGGCAGTGTTTGAAGGATTGCAAAAACTTTCTCTTTGCTTCAAGTTTTAATTTATATACTAGTCGTGGACCCGCGCAACGCGTGGAATAACTAATCACTTTGTTCTAAACTTAATCGTTGTTGTTGCATATGATACAACCTTTTCATATTGTATTTTGAAATTGAAAAGCTTTAACCTTTTCATATATATATATATATATATTATTCGTAAAAGTTGTAGGTATTTTGGCAATTATTTTCAAAGAGTAGCAAAAAATATTGTGGAATAGGATTTCTTCTGGTAATTCATTTTTTATGTGCATGATTTTACATAGTAGTGTTAAAATGTGTGCATATTGTAGTATATTATCTTCTCTCTTTTATTTTTATTTTTTTTTTTTGAAAAGAATAAGTAGTATATTATCATTCATTTGTGTTTTGAATTTATAGAATGTATAGGAAAGTTTTCAGGTGGTAGATGAAAGGTTTTTTTAACAAATTGATATACCAAATAACTTAACTTGAACATTAATCATAACCTTTTAATAATAGTTATTAAAAACAGTTGAGAGCTTTAGAGATATTGATTCCCTTACATCGAATGATATACCAAGAAGTAAAGGCAAGCAGGCCTTTAAAAGTCAAAACAAAATAGCCAACTCATAAATCTTGTAATTGTTGTAACTTACTAAACCACATAGGAGTGGAGTGGTATAGTAACAGGCCCATGAGAGGAAGTTTATCAGATTTATTGACTCATTCTACAACCTAATGCAGTAAAATCAGTTTGCATATATAATTTATGATAACAGATTCCAATGTCATATTTATGCTTTAGTTAATTGCATTGAGCCAAATCCAAAACCCTCAATATAATTCAAAGAAACAAAATGATTTTATTAACATGAAATTATAACAGCAACAAAATGATAATATTAAGTTTTTGCCTCTAGAATCCCTTAGTCTCCTGTTTCACATCTAATTTTTAGTGAATGAGTATTTATCCTTTAAGGTTGTTCAATTTCTATAGAATATCATATGGCATTTAAGATGATCAGTGCTAGACTTCTATAACATTAACATCATTTAACACCCATCTCTCATAATTGAATAATACAAAAAATTGGAACACGTATAGCACATAAAAAAACACATACACAGAACAAAAACAACCATAGATTGTTAACTCACGGACGCATTTCCCAAAACCACAAACATTTAAAATCCACCAAAAGAAATATCACGAATTATGCAGCCCTGTTTAATTCCTAAGAAAGCATGAAAGAAAGCCCATAGATCCAAACACTATTGAATCTGAACTAAAAGTAGCCAAAACACCAAAAAGAGTGTTAAAAATAATCCTCATCTACATCATAAAGATAATCCTCATCTACATTCAACAGTACAACTTGATAAAGACCAAGGATAAACATGCACCTTAGTTGATCAAGATAACATCTAGTGTTGATATTGTTGAATAAT
>OU015761.1:71420195-71442097 GCA_907173295.1 Fagus sylvatica
AACGTTTCAAAACGATGCACCATTAGGTCCTTCCATTAGTCTCCGTTAACTTAGGTGTATACGTGGCTAACGGAATTATGACGTGGACAATTTTTAATTGACATGTAATTTTTTTTTAATGACAACTAGGATATGACATGGCATACCCATTTAAAAATAACCCAACCCAAAAAAAAATTAACCCAATCCAAATAAAAAAAAACCCACCCAAATTAAAATTAACCCACCCCACCCAAATCAAATTAACCCTAAAATTAGATTCTAACGTTATCTCCCTTCTCAGCCTCTTGCCTCTGCTTCCTCTCTTTCCTCTCTTTAATTTTGCCCATTTATTAAATAAGGCTGTAAAGCGCAAGCCGAGTGAATTCAAGTCAACAATAACTAAGATGATGAATATGCTCATAACAAATTTCACAAAGAATGGTTCGACAGACATTGAGCAGTTTCGCCCTCCGGCCTAAAATCACATTAGAGAAGCTGACAGCGTGAGAAAGGCTGTATGATCTAAATATAAACAGGCAGACATAGCAAGCAGGTGCCTTTCTTATCGCAATTTTGATGGAAATGGACCAGTAGTATATATATTATCTTTTGGATTCCAGCTAGTTGTAAATATAATAGGATGACTCAGGGATGATTCAAGACTTTTTATTGGATTAAGTTGATTGCTGCTCATCTCTAAATGATTGATGTGGCATTCATGGTAATATGCTCGTGTGAATTATTGATTTGGCAGAGGCAAGAGGCTGAGAAGAGAGATAACGTTAGAATCTAATTTTAGGGTTAATTTGATTTGGGTGGGGTGGGTTAATTTTAATTTGGGTGGGTTTTTTTTTTATTTGGATTGGGTTAATTTTTTTTGGGTTGGGTTATTTTTAAATGGGTATGCTATGTCATATCCTAGTTGTCATTAAAAAAAAATTACATGTCAATTAAAAATTGTCTACGTCATAATTCCGTTAGTCACGTATACACCAAGTTAACGGAACTAATGGACCAATGGTGCATCGTTTTGAAACGTTAGGGACCATTTCTGCCCATTTTAAATGTTAAGGACCAAACGCGCAACTTGGGTAAACGTTAGGGACCAATAGTGTAGTTTACCCAAATTTTAAATGATACAGCTGTAGTCCGTACACCTTTAGATTATATTTGTAAAACTTAATCTGAATTATAATGAAATTGATCAATTTCAAATGGAGAAGATTATTTTTCATTGTGTAATTGGATTTAGTATTTTATGTAACATATTGTATGCAACATCAATCCCTTCCATAAGTGTTGGATCTACTTCCATGTGAGAGTGATGTTGTATGTAATCACTACAGATAATACCACCTCATGCAACTCCTCAAAACCTTGAAATTTTCTTTAGTACATATGAAATTTTAACTTTTTAATGTTTGGTCATTAAAAATTTGAGTTGCCCCTCCCCCTCCCAAAATAAAAAGAAAGAGAAAAGAAGGCATTGTCCAACTTAACTATATCAGTTGCTCTTAAAAAACAATTCGGTAACCCTCTTAAAAAAGGAAAGTTTATTTAACAAGAACAATTTGTCATATTTTTATTTGGACAAGGTTTGACTACAAACCGATTTATAGTCGGTTTGCTACAACTCACTACGTGACAGCTTATAAAACCATTTACATGTATTATTTAAAGAAGTCACATGACTCATTAAATATGTCATGTGACTAAAGTACATGTGGATGGTCTTATAAGCTGCCATGTAGTGGGTTGTAACAAATTGGCTACAAACAAACTCTGTCATTTTTATTAACGGTTCATTTTATCATAGTTTCTTTTTAGTATATAAGGAATATAGAGTATATTCATTATTATATATATATATATATATATATATATATATATATATATATATATATATATATATATGATATATTATATATATATATATGCATTTTGATTTTTCTTGACCGGTTTCTTAATCTGGAATAGGATCTTCTTCATTTGAAATAAAATGAGGAGAGTTCATTTCATGATCTAGATTAAATATTACAGATCTAACAGTATATAGATTGTTACATCATTTAAATTTTAAATGGTGGTATGCATTTTGAGTTTTTCTTGACCAATTTCTCAATCTGGAATAGGATCCTCTCGATTTAGATATCTCTACATTTGTCCATTTCATAGTTAAGATTTTATCTCATGGATCTAACAGTGTATAAATTGCCATGTCACTTTCTCCGTTTCATTTTAATGGAGAGGATCTATTCCCTATAGTGTGCCAACCAAGATCATATTTCTGATTCGTAAATTTATTTAATTTTTATTTTTATGAAAATTAATAATAACTACTTTAATATTTTACAATTATTAAATTATTAACTTCCCCAATAGCAAATGCTGCAAATCGTTCAGGCATGTACTTGTGTTGATGCCCGGCACTCAACATGCGGACTCCAACGCCATATTAATAATGGGAAATGATTGTTTAACACCATGATAATTTACATAGTTTTGCACTTTCGCTATTCCCATATGACACAGATTTGCTTTTTACCGATTTTGCTTGGTTATTTACCTAGTTTACAGGGGAAAAGGTTATCATCTGCACCGAGTTATTTTATCACAAAACATAATTAAGTAGTTCGAAAGAAACATAGTCTATTACCATTATTAACCCATTCATTTACTTTTTAAAAAAATCTTTGGATGGATGGGGAGGAAAGAGAGTCTAGAACTATAGATGGAAAGCGGACATGGGGGATTTAATAATTCAAACTGTTCAGAATTTTTTTTAAGGGATCTGCTGATCAGAAAGCTTTGCAATTTGCAAGGGTTCATGAAGCAAGGCTTGTTAAAAGGTGTCAAGACCTGTAAATTAGACTTTTGTGAGCATTGTGTTTTCAAAAGAATTTGACTCCAAATAATCTGATGACTAAGCCAGTTACTCAGCAGAAGTTCAAGCATTACTTGGACTTGATTGGTGTTTGCAATAAATGATAGCCCTTAGGGATGTAAGTGGAGAAGATGAAGCAGTTTCATTTGTGAGGCTTGATGGAATTCAGTCAATGTGGAGATTTGTTAGCACATGTGGCTTGAATAAAGCCAAAGTCGGTTGCTTTGGTTTTTGTATTTTGCACGGAAACATTACTTGGTCATATTGAGGTTTTGGGTATTGAGAGAATATCTTTACACCATATTGTATTTTCCATATTTGATAGTGGAATTTTCTCCGTTGCCGCATATGCAAGTAGACCAATAATCGAACCATGCAAATCCTTGGTGTTTCTCTCTTCTGTGTGTGATTGTTTATTTTCTTTTTGGTATCATTTGTTCCATATTTTATTTGGGGATATTTCTCAAACCATAATTATTTTGCACAATCAATCAAGTTTGTGAGAATGCTTCCGGAAGCCCTTTCGCACAACAAGACAGGATTTGAGGAGATGTTAATGGCAACCTTATTGACGAAATAAAATTAATTGGCTGTGAGTGTTCTTTGTTAAGACCTACCAAGAGCATTATTAAGCAAGTAGTCTCACTATTAACGTCAAATTTTGGCCCCAACCCCCTCTGGTTGGCGATGCATGTGTTTGTCTTGTTGTGTGTGGACATGTTTCTTGCATATTCATCATATGCATGAGAAAAAAGGTAAAATATGGAGTCACACCACCAATTACAAGGATTCTATCAATAACTATTTTCATTTTATTATTGATCCTTGGTCGAAATTTTATTGAGTCTTCTAGTCTAAGGATGAATGAAACCAAGTGTTGAACCAAAAGATAAGATAACAATTTAGTCATGTGTGGGGAGGTGTTACCCATGATATCCATCGAGTAATGTTTTGCTTATTCAACTATTGCTCATGCACATTCTCAAAAAATAAAATAAAAAATACTATCGCTCATGCAAAATGTTTAACGATTAATAAACTAGGTTGTTGGTTTTTGGGAGAACCGTTGCTCAAGGAGGTCGCTTTTTTATTATGATTTTTTAAAGGGAAAAGAGAATGAATCCAACGGTACAATCTAGGAAGAAAAATATATATCTTGGTGGTTTGTTGTAAGATGCATTTTGTTGGATGGTAGAGACAATAAGTCACTAGTACTATATGCATGGCTAGAGATAATTGTATCACTTGCATGATTTTTGGTCAAGGGTAGAATGTTAGGTGGAGTATGGATATTGGCTTTTATGATGGTGTTTTGACTATGGATTGTAGGCTTGTTTTGGCTTGTTAGGCATCTTTGTTTTGTAACTATGGATGTAGAATTGTCGGGTGATGAAGTTTTGGATGAAAGTAATAGGCTAAAGAAATTTTTTATGACTTCTTTTGTAGGAGCGTATTATTGGTGTTTGTGCTATATATATAGTGCTTTATTTCCTAATTATAATCTATCAGAAAAAGTAAAAGAAAACATACATGATAAAACCTAATCTAAAGAGCTCGTTAGTGCAGGGTGGGCCTCTGGCCTTTGTTGAGCTTTTCTGACTAGTTGAGGTCTTGGACAAAGGCCCTTCATATGGTTAAGTCTTGGTCGTATTTGTGGGCCAAGTGTTGTGTAGCCTTGTATTTTCTGATGGGCTTAATGCAGGGAGAGCTTGGGCCAATGGATTGGCCCGGAATAGAGTGAGGTTTTGGATCTGAAGTACATCGGCAACTAATGATTATATTTTTACCTTTAGGCTTGGGCCAATGAATTGGCTCGGAATAATAATTATGACGGAAAAATTGGATTCCAACTGGAAGTGGTCAGATATAATATCCACTAATAATGATTATATTTTCACTTTAAGGTGGAGTTTGGTATGGGGAATTCACAATATTTTTTGTCATCTAGATTTTTGAGAATGTGATAGTTGGAGATTTGAATATCCAAGAATGTAATTATTTTCATGTTTGGTTTGATTAGGAATCCACTAAGATTTTCAAAAATATGATATTCTCATTTTTGGTTTATTTCTAAGAATCTTATAAAAATTATTTATTCTTTCCAAATGTCCTTAGATTTATAACACAATATTTTTTCTCACACACTTTTTGGTATCTTCTAAATAATAAAAAAATAATATAAACTATAAATCAAGTCAAATTTATTAAAACCATAATCTAACATTTCTGAATCAACATTAGTATAATTAATACAAAAAATAATCTATTGTATCTTAGTTTCTGATTCATGACATATCAAGACATCGTATCTTGTTAAAAAATATTATAATAACAACAATAATAGTTCATTTTCTTTTAGTTTTATCATATTTAAGTAAAGGATGAGATGTTGTGGATGATAAAAAGAGTTAAAGGATAAATGTTGTGGATGAAGACTTTTTTTTATTAGGTTTATGTTCATCATGAGAATGGTATTCATTAGTTTCAAATCAGTCATAAGAAATAGATAGAAACAATTTAATCTAAATAATAATGTACCTTAAACCACTGCCATCTTTCATCAGTACAATTCTCACGCATAGGCTTCGGTTTCTTAAAAAGGATGCTTTGAAGACGAAGAACAGCATGCAACACAACGTTGAGGTTTCTACTAATACTCTCACCTGACCGATCTAATTGTCTTGCTACAATTATATTTTTTATATGGTGTGCAAGTACAAATAGAAAAGACGCTACCATCTCATCCATTTCCATATTTTTAGATGGCCTTAAACCCCCATGTGTGCGAACCATGTCACACAGTTTTCTAAATGCTCTTCTATCCATTCATACATTGTTTATTGTTGTTGTAACATCCATCCAAACCATTCTATTCATATTCAAAGCTCTCACATTTGCTCTCTCTAATATTTGGTCACCCCAGCCAAGGCCGGCCCAATTATTTTGGGGGCCTCAAGCAAAATTTTAAATTGGGGCCTTAATCATTCAATGCTAAATTAAATTAATGTTTTTAAAAAAATATTTATTTATTGAAACTAATCATTTTAATCCCGTACCGACAGGTATCATTCCTCCTAGAACAACGTTTTCCACTTCTTTCTTTCCTCCATTCATATACAAAAATTATCGTGTTATATGATGTTAACTCTAGGTATTGGGTCTTATCCAGTTGTCACATGTCCAACGGATTTCTTGAGCGTTTGAGGTTTTCTTGAATCATCGTGGTTGTAGTATGAATCTAAGGTTTTAATCGATTCATTCTTCTTGTTAAATAAAACAAAGTAGTGTTACGCATTAATACACATTGCACAACAAGGCAACCCAATTAAATGCTAAACTTATAGCAAACAATATGTGAGTCACTAACCTATCATATTACTTCAAACCCAATACATAATATATATATTATAAAAGAAAAGACTCAAGTCTAAGCAAAAATCTACATCATGATTCAAGTTAAAAAAAAAAATAAAAAAAAAACAATTAAAATTAAAAAAAGAACAAATTAACTGACAAGTTGTCAAGTACAATAACATCACGTGGGAGTGGGGGGCTTAAGAATTGACTGTAAATATCTTAAGAATTGGAAAAAAAAAAAAAAAAAAACTTGTGCATGGGTGAAAGTGGCTGCCAGCCACTTAAAAAAATAATGAAAAAAAATCAATATCAAAAGTAAAAAGTAAAATGAAAGCTGACAAGCCTGAAGCCACACACAAATCAATACATTCATGCCTCGAAATTAAAAGACGAGAGAGAAAGAAACTGAAAAAGATGAATAAAAAAGAAGAAGAAGAACAGAGAGAGAACATCACGCTATTTTTTATTTTCTCTCCTCTTTCTTCTTCTTGTTTTTCCTCTATTTCTATTCATCATTTTCTTTTTTGTGTTGCCTGCCATCTGCAAGCTAGAGACTGCAATAGAGAACGAGACATAACAGAGAATTACGAAGAGAGGAAGCTACTGAGAAATTGAGGGAAGACACGTTGTGGTCCAAATTTGTTGTTTTGATTTTTTTTTTTTTTATAAATAATATATATATATATATATTATATATATATATATATTATATATATATATATATATATATATATATATATATATATATATATATATATATATTTATATTATATATATTTTTTTTTTTTTTTTTCTTTTTGTGGTTGCCCATGGGTGGGGGGTTGCCCTAGCCTACCCTAGGGCCGACCCTGAATGTAGCTTTGTCTATGGGGGCTCTGTGTGGTTTCTTTTTTATAATTTGGGGGCCTTGATTTATAAGGGTTTTTTATTTTATTTTATTTTTTTTGGGGCCTAAAGCGGCAGCTTAACTCACCTAAGGGTTGGGTCGGCCCTGACCCTAACAACCTCCTCTATTCTTGTAGCTCTCCTATTCCTAGAAAGAATCACTATTGCACACATGTACACTAACATCAACCACGTTTCACGTAACAAATCTAAATAATGAAGCAATACAACTAACATTTTCTTTCTACGATTTGTTGGTGGTCGAGCCATCACTGCAATCATACATAATAAATAAAAATTTAAAATTTAACATTCTATAGGACTTTCTTTATCAAACGGAATATAATCATCTTCATAATGAAGAAAAACATAAGGCAAAGCAACCCCAATGACAGAATATAATCAACTTCATGGTGAAAACAAAACATATGACAAAGCAACCCCAATGATTTAAAAACAAAGATCTCCACAAGAATTTCTAATATTTGTATACAACAAGACTGAATGCACTTACGAATTCTTTTTCACTTGTATGTGCCTAATGAAGATCTGAATAGCAAGTTCTTGATGAAAGTTTCAATAATGTGATTACTTTGTTATTTATATACGATGGTGTGAATGGTGAAGAGATAAAAAGAGATTTTTATTTTTTATTTTTAGCTTTATCTCTATTTGGTTAAAGGATGAGATGTGGGTGATAAAGAGATAAATAAGATTTTATTTTTTATTTTTTAATTATCTCTTTTGGTTAGATAATAGGGAAGATGAGGTTAAAATTGTCAATGTATATAAAATATAACTTTCCTCATATATGGGAATGTAGATACCCATCTGTTTTAAAGAGAATCCAGATTCCTTCAAAAGTGGGAATATAGATACTCTTGGCATATGGATTCCCTTGGATGATTAAGGGTGGCAAAATATACCTAAATCCATTAACCCACCTAAACCCACTCACTAATTACCCATCCAAACCTACTTATTTAATAAATGGGTAAATGGATGTTGACCCAATTAGGCCCACTTAAGTTGGGTTTAATTGGGTTATAACTAGGTTGCTTATTGGGCATCTAACAAATTTACCCAAACCCACCTATTAATCATTTGGGGATATTTTTGTCATTTTTATGGACATTTTTATCATTTTAGAAGTTTTAAGATATTTTGATAATTTACATACATAAAATAATTGGGTAAATGGGTGGGTTAGGTTAGGTATGGGCAATATATATTTTGTTAAATGGGCCTAAATGGGCAATTGGTTTTTAAATACTCAACCCATTTATTACCCACCCAAACCCAACCATTTGACACCCCTAGGTGATTTGTAACCAAACATAAGAATGTTATGAATTTTAATAACATTCTCAAGAATCTTAAAAGATTATCCCGTACCAAATGCCCTCTAAAGGGAATCCGCATTCCAACAAAAGTGGGAATGTTGATACCTTGGGTATCTGGATTTTCTTGGATGATTTGAACCAAACATGAGAATATTATGATTTTGATAATAGTCACAGGAATCTTAAAAGATTACCCTATACTAAAAATCCCTAAGGTAATTGTGGAAATTTGGCCTTAGAGATGCATAAATTGAGTGGTTAAGAAATCTCTTTGTTGGCGTATAAAATGGAAAAAGTCTGACTCCCTCCAAATCCTTGGTTATCCTAAATGTAAGCCCCAATTTCATATAAAAGAAATAAGGAAAAGGAAATATGGAAATTACCCAAATTCTTTCTTATTCCTTCGAAATTGATACAAATTATTATCCAGAGCAAACTAACAGAAAAGAAAAAGATACAAAATATGCATGACTACAACATTACATTATTCTTTCTAAACTCATAAAGAAACTTATTCATAACTGGGCGTGTTTTACAATTGGCCTCCAATGCTACAGCTTTGGGCATGGTGAGCCTGTTAGTTTCAGCCATATCAACTTCTGCATCACTAACCCTCTCCCACTCAAAACATTGAATCAATGATCCCAAAGTCAAACCCACAGTACGTTGAGCTAGGCTTGCCCCAGGGCAGGACCTCCTCCCTAGTCCAAATGGCATTAACTTGTGGGGCTCAGTCTTGCCACTTTCAAATCTTTCAAGCTGAAAACTAGTTGCATCATCCCACACTCTGGGGTCTCTGTGAATGGCCCATGCATTGACCAATAAGATCGTGTCATGTGGTACATTATATCCTCCGATTGTACAATCATCAGAAGACATGTGAGGTACTAGCAATGGGGTTGCAGGATACAATCGAGGGGTCTTCAGGATTATGTTTTGAAGATAGCATAATTTAGAGATGTCTGGTTCATTGATCAAATTCTCTTGTCCAATTTTGCTGTCCAAATCATCTTTGGCCTTCTTCAATACATCTGGATGATTGAGCAGATTGGACATTGCCCATTCTAATGTCACTATTGATGTGTCAGTCCCCGCAAACACCATAGCCTATTCGATCAATATATGTTAAAAAAATATATATAGATTGGTTATTGGTACAATAAAATATATGGGAAAAGCTCAAATGTATTTAGTTGTCTAAGTTTGAGGTCGTTTTTAAATCAATCTCGACTTTCAAAACTTACAATTTAAACTGTCAACTTATTTGAATGTTTCCTTCCCATTATGATCCATCATATTTTCATCATTAACACACCTAAATACGATGTCAAATTTTTATTTTATTTTTTTGCATTTTTATGTCTAAAACAACATTTTTAGACATAAAGGTGTTTTTATGGAGAATCTGATCAGAGCTCCATGGCTGCCACTGGAACTAAAGCAGTTGAGGGAACTGATGATGGAAATAACTCGCACCAAACTACAGCACCAGTTTTTCAGGCATAAAGGTGTTTCCTTGATTTTTTTATTTTATTTTTATTTATTTATTTTTATGTGTTTTTATTTTTTTTTTCCAGCAACGCTTCTGTTGTTTTGGACACTAACTAGTATGTTTTGATTAAGAAGTATACATTGATATTAGGAAGAGAGATATGATAATGCAGTGTTTCATAGCTTAAATTTTAGCCAATGTTGGTGTTAAAGAATGCTGATTTTGATGGTAACATTGAGTTAGTTGGTTCATTTATTGATCTACTTCATATGCGCAAAAGGAGAGGCCTGGTTCTTAAGCTTTACATACAGATCAACTTCCAATCAAAGTCCAGATTCACTGCACTTCGATTGGAAGTTACTTGATCTGTATATTTGATTAGTTCTTTAATGTTGAATAAATGGCATGTCTCTCTTTTTCTATGTTTTTTTTTTTTTTTTTTTTAAGTGAATTATCATTTTACTTCTATTTGCTTAGTTTTTTTATTTTAAATCGTAACAGTTATAACTTAACTGTCATTCTACCTTAGCCATAATAATGGAAACAGCAGATTTGAGTGCAGGACGTTCTTCCGTGGCTTGTACATCTTGGAGCAGATAAGAAAGATTTCTTGTTTCTCTAGTTGCAGAAGTTCACTGCTTGACTGGACTGCGACTTTCTAAATCTAGAGGTTGAATACAAGCTCAGTGATTTAATTTATGCTGGAAAGCAGAGGAAATTTGTTCATAGGCTTTTTCATCCATTCATTATAAAGTTCAGACCCATCTTATAACCTGTAAATGTCACTGTTCAAGATAATGTGGAAATCTGCAACAAATAGGCTTCAGCAAGTGTATAATGGTCTATAGATTGTGTTGTAGGATTTTCCTTTATATTTTTGTTTGCCCCTTCAATGACTCAATTTCAAAGGTTTTTCTTGTATTTGGTTAGAATTGAGTGTATCTGGAATTCATCATTTCTGATGAACTGGATTGACTCGTATCTCTAAGGTGCAAGGTGCAATATTCTTTTTGTCCATCCTCCTTCCACTTTAAGGTCTTAGTGATGCAGGACAATGAATCTCTAAAGGTTACTAGGTGTTTGAGGAAATAAAAAGAACTCAGTGATGCAGAACAAAAAGAAATGTATGAATATAATAATACAATGTACTAGCCATGTACTTATTACAACAGTGTTTACTAAATAACTAATACTATTAAAGTAATCTCTCCAAATATAGCTAGGCTATTCATGCAAACCTCAAGAACATTGTTCAAAAATCATCCAGAATCCTATTTATGATCGGGCGTGCTCTACACATGACCTCCAGGGCCACGGCTTTGGGCATGGTGAGCCCATTACCTTCAGTCATGTCAATTTCTTCCTCATTAATCTTTTCCCAGTCAAAACATTGAATTAAAGACCCTAGGGTCAAGCCCACTGTACGTTGGGCAAGACCTGCCCCAGGACAAGCCCTCCTCCCCAACCCAAATGGCATTAATTTGTGTATGTCATTCTCACCACTTTCAAACCTCTCGGGTTTAAAACTAGTTGCATCATCCCATACCTTGGGGTCTCTATGTATGGCCCATGCATTCACCAATAACATCGTCTCACGTGGAACATCATATCCTCCAATTGTACAATCATCAGAAGCCATGTGGGGTAATAGCAATGGGGCTGCAGGATACAATCGAAGAGTCTCTGAGATTATATTTTGAAGATAGTGCAATTTAGACACATCTTGTTCATCGATCAATTTTTCTTGCCCAATTTGATTATCCAACTCAACTCTAGCCTTCTTCAACACTTGAGAATGATTGAGCAAATTGGACATTGCCCACTCTAATGTCACTGCCGCTGTGTCAGTTCCCGCAACTAGCAAGACCTACTTATTATATATGCATACATTAAGTGGGTTAAAATTACAACAAAGATTTAAAAAGAAAAAAGAAAAGAAGGTTCCCTGCACATACCATTATAAGCCCTTTGATAATTTGGTCAGTGTAGTATTCGGGCTGTGATTTTTGCAAAGAAAGCATATGATCGATCATAGTGTTCCCCTCCTCATCTTCACTCCTCTTCTCATCAATTAGACCTTGCAAGAATGCATCTGTCCTGTTGGCCAGTCTCATTATTCTCTTCTCCAAACCCCCATGATCAATCCACCGCAACATGGGAACGAATTCTCCTGGATTCGAGACCCCTCCTAACGCTGTAATCTCTTTCATTATCTCTCTGAAATTCCTCGCTTCTTCCTCATCCTTCACGGCCTCCCCATACCCATAGTACCTCTTCCCTGCCACCATCCTCATTATGATGTTAAAAGTAAGCTCCGAGAACATTGATTTCAACTCCACCTTGGCGAAACTTTGGCAAGAGTTGTGTGACAGTTTGCATAGCAAGTGCTTCACCTCGTCCCTTCGGATGCCTAAGAACATGTTGAGACGATTGGTTGAGAAGATCTCGAGGGAGCTAATGCGGCGAAGGTTGCGCCAATGGTCTCCGTACGGGGATGCTGCAACGGTGGTGTAGTTGTAGCCCAAGTGCTTGGCCACTAGGGAAGGAGGACGGTTGGCTAAAACAATGTCGTTCTTGGTGAAGCATTCTTCTACTGCGGATGGAGACGATACGATGACCACGAGGTGGGAACCGAATTTGAGAGAGAAAACGTGACCATATGTTTGTGAAAGGCGTTGGAAAGTACGATGGAGAGGTTTCTTAACAAGATGGAGATGACCTAGAATTGGCAGTGAAGGTGGGCTAGGTGGAAGGTTTTTGGGTTGTGTTCTTTTTTGGAGAAAGAGCTTGAAAGCTACGAGGAGGAGAAGAAAAGAGAAGCAAGATGAGTATAGCAACATGTCTTCCATGTTTGCTTTCTTTCTGATATGTGATAATGAAGAAGACGATATATGATGCTTTTTGATGTTTTTTTTTTAGAAGATGCTTTTTGATGCTTTCTAACAACCTCTTGGAAGATAAGGCATATATGTGGCCATGGGGCTGCACTATTAAACTTAATTTACAAGCTTTTATAAACTTTTACTTTGACGCACACCTTCTTTGACCCTCGAGTTAATATATATTTTTCTTTTCTAATACAACAAGTTTAGTAAAGTTTTTTTTTTTTTTTTTTTTTTTAAACAATGAACTGAAGGGACTCATCCAACCAAAAAAAAAAAAAACAATGATTGAAGGGACGTATAAATATTGGTGTCGTGTTAGACTTATATGGGTAGATGAACTACTCAATCTTCAGTTGAAAATTTCAAGGCATTTAGACCGTCCCGATATTGCTTAAGTTCAACCCCATGGAAATACAAGCATTAGGATCAATTCAAAGATGACAAAATGTAGCAATCCATGCATAGTACAAATATTTTATTTCATTTTTTATATTTCACTTTATGCCCTACCAATCTATATCTATACTATAATGTAAAACATAAACATTTTAACTTTTGATTGAATTCATAATATTGCGCCACATAAGCTTTTGAGTTCTCACAATTTTACACCTCATTATTTTAATATATATATTTTTAATTGAATTTAAATTTTATTCTATAATTAAACATCTCATTAGAATCTTGACATATTATATTTTCTTTAATAGAAATATTATTATTCCATATATATAAACACAATCCTACTAAATGCCTAATACTATAATATATTTTATATATAAACACAATAATAATAAATGTCTTTTAATAATTATCAATTTTCATATTTAGATAAAATATAAAAGACAATAAAAATCATAGTTAGATCAATAATTTTTTAGATTTAATTTTAATTCATTTTCCGTGTATCGCACGAGTTTACGACTAATTAGAATAAAACACGTGTTATTTTTCTTTCCTTGTATAATAAGTCAAGTTTAAAATGGGGAAAAAAAAATCATATATATGTTATATTACAATTGAAGTGAAAATAAAGTGAAACAAAAAAAAATGGAACATATGATTTTTATTCGTCCATGCAATGACGGAATCATGAATTTTTGCTTGGGGGCTGAACTATAATTAATATTGGTAAACCGGCCAACTAAACCAAAAAAGGTACTTATCTCTAAAAGAAAAAAACATATACATCTTTTATCATCTTTCTTAATTCTAAAGAGTATATAAATATTATGTAATTTGCTCTGAATATACATTATTTTTTTAATAAAATAATCAAAACATAACAATAGGATCCTTTTGCACATTAAAATAATATATATAACAACCATGACAAAAGAAAAAATTAATAAAAAATATACTATTTCCAAACTGTACGTTTTTAGGGGTTACTTAGACCAATTGTTTTTTTGGGGGGTGGGTAACTCAATTTTTTGAATGCAAAAACTTTAAAATCGAAATTTTGGAAGGTGATGGCGGCTTGGAAAATGGGTCGGGTCAATCGGGTTCGGGTTCAACCCATGCGGTTCGGGTCAAATGGGTTCGGGTAAAAAAACGGGTCGTCCTAAATGGGTTGCACAACCTATGACCCTTACTCGGTCTTTTAAGGGTCGGGTTAAAACCGGGTTGACTCGTATTTTTACACATGAAAATATATATATATATATAAAATGAAAATAAACTTGATCCTATAGTCCAAAATTATCATTTAGTTTTCTTTATCTTCCTTTCAATACAAATAAGAGAACACATAAACAAAAACACTCACAAATAAAAGAATATGGGAAAAAAAAATACTAGATGTCATAGACCATATCAAATTATCAACCTCCTTAGATGTACTTTTTTTTTTTGCTAATTAACCTCCTTAGATGTACTTAGTCACATGAAAATTATGAAATTAAATTAAATTACCTATCAAGATGACAATATATATAAAGTTTCAAGAATAAAACATAATATGTTAGGTAAAAAAAAACACTAAATAAATTAATATGAATTGGACCTCAATCTACTCGAAGTTGGTAGTAGTTCTAGTAGTGAAAATATTTATACTTGAAAATTGCACCTCAAGTTGGTGAGTAATTTCATTAATATTTTCATTTACAATACAAAATTTTAATATAACTTTAGTATACAATGTAAACGGGTCAATAAATATTTAAAAGTTAATAAATATGGCTATTCTATTAATGGATTAGATATTATCTTCAAATCCATTTAATTAACTTTAAGTGCAAATCAAAGTTTCTACACTTTTTGGCAAAAGACAAGATTGATACTAAGAATTTTACTTCAAATGCTAAAAGGTTGATTCAGAAGTAAACACAGTTATAATAATACTCAAAAGAGCGTGTGCCATTAAATAAAACTAAGAAAATAGATTGCAATTCTCTTTCTACCAAGAGAGAATATCCAATTTTGTGTGTTGCTTTTGGTTAAGTCTAGGCTATTTCAAATACAAATTTAATTTAAGAATTGTTTTTTTAATTGGCATTATATGAACTTTTATAATAGTCAAATTCCAAATCATTCAAAAAAAAAAAAAACTCTCATAATACTTTAATTCCTAACATAATAATATAGACTAAAAAAAAAAAAAATTGAAAAATGGGTCGACCGTTGCTCCACTCCAATGCTTCCCACCAACTCCTCTCACCCTTGATCTCCTTCAAATCTGAACTATATAATTCCTCAACCAATGGGTTCTTAAGATTTGGGCAATTATAAAAACTCAACCATTCTAACTTTGGTGCAATGTGTAAACCACTAGAGATGCTAACTAATCCAGGCATGTAGTGAAGTAAATTCCTCTTCAAATTTGGGAGAAAACATTTAATATAGAAGAAAAAACTACGCCATAAATTCAATCAATCATTTATAATAAAATAGAGATTACAACACACAAGTTTATAGGAAAATTTTGCAAAATATTATTATTATAATAATATTATTTAAATTGGTACTGTTTTGAAGATATTTGAGAGGATTTGAAGTGTGTAAAAAGAGAAAAATTTTAAAAATGATTTAAATTGAATAAGTAAATGTAAAAGCTCACCATGGAAGGATTTGAAGGGCTGGCATGTAATCAAAAAAATGAGGGAGGAATCGTTCTCAAATTGTAGTTTCTCTTTGATCACTACTTTGAGTAGCATGTGAAGCTCAAGAGTCAAGAAGAAATTATAAAGCAATGGCTACTTCCATGCTGTAAATAAACAAGCCTCACTCGGATTCACATAAAACATGTTTAATAAAGTTGAGAAATAGTGATCATCGCATTAAAGAACCGGGTTTGTAATATTTGGAGGTAAATATGAGTGGATCTGAAAGCTAAGAGTTCCATACATATATCCATTCATTAACAAAAATGGTGCAACAAATAAAGTTTCACAACTCCCTTGCATCAACTATTCACCTTTACACATACTAACCATAAATGCTACTTCACAAATTCAGATTACCTTACATTTATGGGAAACTTGTTTAGAATGATCATGCAATGTATTTTTCCTGGTGCTCTTGAAGAAGCCTTGCTGAAGACTTTGCATCCAGATACAGTGCACTCACTTCCTCAATATCCTCCTATAAATCATATAAATTGAAACAAAATTACTACATGGTAGAAGAATTCTGCAATCTTTAAATCAATTTCAAGCACATAGATTACAGATTCATCTAAATCAGAATTACCTTGCAGATTTTGTCATGCTCTTTGATTTTTGCCACAATACTGGATGGTGATAACAGCTGAACTGCATGCCTGAAGAAACACAAGCGTCAATAAATACCTTTTGAGGGATGGGACTCACAAACAGCAAATCTAAAGATTAAGCAAAACCTTAAGGATGCTCGTTGACAAATGTCACCCAGGTAAGCCAAACTTTCGTCATCTATAACTAGATTCTCCACACTTGAGCGGATAGCCAAAATCTGACAGTAATAAAGACCACAAATATCAGTACGTGGACAATGATGATATGGTCAACAGTTGCAAGGAAATTCTAGACAATGAGAGCACACAAAATTTGGGCTGAACCTGTATCATGTCAGCAACATCATAAGTCTGTGTTCGGATAATGACCAACCGGTCTAACAAGTCGATAGGTATGCCATGAGGACAGTTCATATCAGTCCCTCTGCATGAAAATATATTCATGTTCAGAAATTAAAACATCAAAGTAGATTAAGTCAAGGCGCCTAGGCAATTTTGAGGTAGGGCCCAAATGATATAAGCATTATTGTTTGTAGACCGCTATAGACACAAAAGATCAAAATAATTAAAGCATCACCGCCTTCAATCACTAACCAAAACCATTTACAATCAGTCAAAATCACCACCATAATATATATTGATTAATTGATATCATTTTCATTTTGCATGTAGGTATCCTATATTTATTGATGGTTGCAAACTCAGACAATCAGAGTCCAGCCATAAAGACTCCTGAAGGGAGAAAGAAAATAGGTTAAGAAAATCAATCATTCCAAACATCTGACTTTTTACAACTTTGAGCAATGTGGAACTACCATTGCATCATCCCAGGAAAAGGCCTTGTTAATCATGCTCAGACTACAGAAGCCATGAAGAGCATAGTGATCTAACTTTGTGTTTACATTAGCCGATTCAAATTATTAAACTATATAAAAGCTCAACATATCAGATAGACAATTTTCCTTAGGCATAGATCCTCTAGCGGTGGGCCGCATCATTAAAATATTTCACAAACCCATGACAACACATACAATACCTAGTTGCAGACTCTCTGTTTCTTAAGCATCACCATAGCTCCACTTTCTTAGCCCCTGACCACCATTGTAAGCCAAAGAAAACATCTCCAAGAGTTGCTCCCACCAATTTTTTTTCTTTTTTTATAAGTAAGAAGTTGCTCCAACCAATTATAAGCCATAAAGGAAAAATGGTGCTCATGAGAAGTTTGTGATGCACTCTTTTCTATGACTTAAGTATCAAGGCTGATGCCTTAACAAAAGATACAGCTTCATAGCTAGCAACAGCAATAACGATGCAATGCAGATAGCAAATTATCGGTTAAGACCTGAATGATGATGACACTGACCACAATAATGACACATTAAGAGAAGTATATCATGCATCTCTACAATCAATTAAAATTTAATTCAATTTCTTGTTTAAGATTTCTGAATTGACAAACAACAGTGACTTTCATATGTCACAAGTTGCTTACTAAGGTTTAAAAGGATGGTCAAGGTAGAACTACTCCAAACTTTTCAAGGTGCACAAGAATTTCATACCTTACATTGCAAAACCCTCTATTTGTGGCAAAGATTACTATTGGAGATAGAGAGCTCTCTAAAGCACGATTCAAGTATGAAAAGCATTCCATATCCAGCATATGTACCTGCAAATCATGATGGATAAACAAATAAATAAATAAAGAAAAACCACAAAATATTTAAAACATTAAAGGACATAATAGAGAAAAGAACCTCATCAATGAACAGAACTCCAGGGACAAGTTCTGCTACACCTTCGTCAATGTATCGGTTAACAACCTGTCATTAAAAAAAAATAAAAAATTACTTCCTAAGCTAGACAGAAACATAAATTTGGGAACAACCATTCACCGTGTCATCTTTAATACATCAGTGTGGGATACAGACAAAGCATAGTTAGATGGTTTTAATGTATTATTGTGAAAAGAAAAGATGGACTGTGTTAATTGAACTATAACTTTCTTTGGGGAGGTCAGGGAGAAGTGGTTAATCCGCATCTAGTGAATTGGGACACGGTTTGTTCTCCAATTGCATATGGAGGTTTGGGAGTTCGGAAACTAGTGCCCTTCAACAAAGCCTTACTTGGGAAGTGGTTGTGGCGTTTTGGCATGGAGGAGTCGCGTTTGTGGAGGCGAGCTATTGCCACTAAGTATGGGGTTAACTAAGGCGGTTGGTCCACCAAGAAGACTCGAGGTGCTCATGGGTGTGGTCTATGGTGTAGTATAAGCTCCATTTGGGCTGTCTTTGTTTCTTTTCTGGATTATGAAGTGGGTGTTGGGCATCGGATCAGATTTTGGTTCAATAGGTGGTGTGGTGACTGCCCACTGAAGGATGTTTTCCCGGATTTATTTGTGTGTGCTTCTAATAGACATGCCACAGTAGCTTCTCTCTTTCTCCAATCTGCTTCTGGTTCCCGAACCGTTTGGAATATCACTTTTGTTCGTAACTTCAATGATTGGGAAGTGGAGAGGGTGGCTTCTTTCTTTGAGTGTCTGCATTCTCATGACTCTTTTAGAAATGGGATGGTCTTCGGTTGAGATTGAAAGGAGATGGGGTCTTTGATATTAGATCTTTCTGCTCAGCTTTGAGAGGTTCTCAACCGGTGACTTTCCCTTGGAAAGCCATTTGGGGTGTTCGTGTTCCTAGACGGGTTGCTTTCTTTACTTGGTCTGCGGTGTGGGGAAGAATTTTAACTGCTGACAACCTTATGCGCAGAGGTTTTCATTTAGCGGGTCGTTATATGTGTCGTTGTGAGGGGGAAACTATTCGTCATTTATTATTGCACTGTCCGATAGCAATGGAGTTGTGGAGTTATGTATTCCGAAGTTTTGGTATGCTTTGGGTAATGCCAAGGGATCTTTCGGATTTGCTTTTTGGATGGCATAATTGGTTGGGGAAATTCCATTCCAGGATTTGGAATCTGATTCCAGCTTGCCTCTTTTGGACTCTATGGCGGGAAAGGAACCGTCGTGCCTTTGAAGACGAGGAGTGCATGGTTTCACAGCTTCTTGAATTTTTCTCTAATTCTTTATTTGATTGGGCTGCAGTGTGGGGCTATACTCACTCCACTTCTGTCATCTCTTTCTTAAACTCTTTACACCTTTCTCATCCATAATTTCATTGTAATTATTTCCCACTCTTGTGTTCATGCTTTATGCACACAAAGTGGTTTTCTTCAATAAAGTGCATTATTACTTATAAAAAAAAAGAGAACTATTAAAAAAAAATTAAGAAGGGGCTTTCTCAAAATAATTGAAGAAATTCTTTAGAAACTTCATGACTTGCTGACCATGACTCAAGCCTCTATCCAAAGAAAATAATGCATTGAAATAAATATGACATAAATTTATGAAGTAGCACCTTATTAATTTCTTGTCTTAACTTGTCAGTGATTTCTGTTTTCCTAGGCTTCATCATCTGCCCCATTAGTGAGAGTATATCTTGCCCACCTTGAGGCCGTGCATTTGCAGCATCCAGATCATGTAGTGTTACATCCTGTTAGAGATTGGATAAGAAAACAGGACACCGAACATCAAAATAGGAAGCCCATTACATCAGAAATAAGAAAAGTTTCATCAGCTTTTTGATAAGTATAAAATTCCAGTAACAATAGACAACATCAGGATAATCTAAGAAAACAAAAGGAAAAATCCATCAGAACCAACAACAAAACATATAGAACAAAAAGCAATGCTTTTATTCAGTTCTCTTTCCAAGTTTTCTATTTCTTTTCTTTTGTTTTCTTTACTTATCCAAAAAAAAAAAAATCTATTTCTTTCCTCTTTTTTTGGCCGAGCAAACTATGATTGTGAGACCCACCCAACTCCATCGCCACTTTAACCACTTGAAACAGACCTGATGGTTACAAATCCTATTAGAAGCTAAAAAACTTACTAAGCCACCAAAATTCACAAGGTGACAAGTTCAACCAAATTAAGAGGCATAAAATTCTAGCTATATCATCCTTGGGTGGGCTGAAGTCGTAAGAGAAATTCAACCAACTTCAAGAGTCAGCATGTCTTGTCAGAGAATTTGTGAAACACATTTTTCCCCATGGGTTAAACACATATGCAGGTCGAATTTTCATTATTTTGATGGCATATGCTTCACACGATGATGGTATGGAATTCATTAAAGTAGTGATGCAATAACTAATCACACTGACCAGTCAAAAATGGAAATGTTACAACTATCTTGATCTCATATGGAACACACAATCAGAAATGTCCAAGACTATTATTACAAATTAGTACATCATCTATGAGTTTAAAAAATATGCAAAATACACAAAAAACCAGAATGAAGGAAAACAGACCTGAACTATCTCCTTCTTTTTGTGAACCTCTCCTTTAGGAAGTGGAAACATACTCTTCTGCTTCAAGGTCAAATTCTGTAGCAATTAGCAAAAGCATCACTTCTACCCACCCTCTTTACTGCTCCACTATTTGCTTCAATATATATAACATCACCTGATCACCAACAGCCACCTGCAATATGTATCAGGTAAACCAAAAAGGGATCAAACTATAATCAAATTTTTAATTAGATTCTCCCTTTGAGCACACCAAACGCCAGGTTAAAAGTTTGAAAAATAAATAAATATAAAAGAAGAATAAGGATCAAAGTGGCATGTCATCGGATCGAGTTGCCTGTCCACATTTTTTGTAATTAAAATTAAAATTATCCCCAACAAAAACAAATGACCTGGCTTACTCCAGCACAAGTTGCAACGTTTTTAAGTAATAATGAATTTATCAGAAAAAGGGGACCTTTTATATACAGGACTTGTACAAAAGGTTCACCCAAAGAATACATTCAAGATTCATCTTGTCTAGAAAATCTATTTACCAAAAACAAAAGAAATAAAAGAGGATGCAGCCAAAAGCAAGCATTCACTCATGCAATGATCTCGACAATTAAGACCTAAGCTGAAACATGGAAAGCTCCAAACAATTAAAGATTCTATCATTTCGTTCTCTACAAATCACCCATGTTATACATAGAGTAGTAGCATTCCATATCGATCTCTTACTACGCCTCCAAACTTAAGGAACAAATCAGTAACCTTTGTAGGCATCACCCACCCAAAATAAAGAAAATGCAAAAGATGACAAATCTCTAGCAATAAAACAATAAAGCATTATATTTTCAACTAAATTTCCCCCAGCCTTACGCATACAAACACCAAATCACAAAGATCGTATTCCTTTCATGAAAGCACATTTTGCGACGTGACAAGAATAAATGAACATAGTCATTGACAATTTTGCATTTAAAATACTTCACATAGAGCTTACACTAAGAAGTAAATGAATATATCA
>OU015761.1:71442197-71513325 GCA_907173295.1 Fagus sylvatica
CTCTATAACTATCACTTTGACCACTGACCACAAAAGAATGGAGGTCTGTGCATAATTACATATAATTACATATCAATATTTCTATACAAAAATATCTCTTAGGATGTGCAACCCCAGCAACAACTCTGGGTCTAACACATCTAAGGTTAACCACTGATCTCACTGTTAGCTCATTAAACAAGAATGAGCTAAAGCCCAGTAAGTAGCATAAATAATAGGGGTAGGGGAAATGCAAGTGTCATGATACCCAACATTGTACAAAACATGCTATAATTTGAGATATACCCATTGAATTCTTCATAAGCAATTTCAATCTTTAAAACAAATGACAGGAAAGATTAAAATAATGTTGCACAAAGCCTTTCACAATAACTCAACATGAAAACATCTCCAGTTACTCAAGAGATTGTAGGTACAAGAAGAGATTTGGAAAACAAAAAGTGACATGCTTAAAAACTAAGTGACATGCAACATACTTAGAAAAAAAGTGCATACGCAACACATACAGTGGAGAGCCAAAGTATATTGAATGTTATATGTAAAATGAATATAAAAGAGCATTGGTATAAGTCAATCAAACCACAAATCCTTGAAAATTACATTTAAAGTTTCAAATGAAAATATCTTGAAGATCATAGATATGTTTGAAAGGATTTAAATTAACAATCAATTTAGGAACTAAATCATGTCTATAGAATAATTTTAACTCAATATAATCAGAGTAAGAAAATTAAACTAGAAAACATTAGAACAAACAAAGGTTACATAGTTCAATACTTTTCATTTGGGTTTCAAATAACAAAACCAAGGCATGATAAAATTCACCCAAGTAGTATACATGCCAAAAAATACTCACACCAAATTACAACTCAAATCAATGAATCAAATTCAATAATTAATTCCCCAAAGTTCCAGTATTTTCAGCTTAACATTAAGCAGATTTCTGCAGATCAGTCATTTTATAAATTTTATTTGGAACACTTAAAGTTATCAAAGTAACTTGAAATTTAACAGGGATGACCTCATATATATGTACAAGTTACCACAGAAAATTAAGATCAAAATAACATCTCTAGAATTTATTAAAATTCTCATCATATGGTAAACACGAATCTGTCCTGACAGATTTAGTGTCTCATAAGAAAATTAATAACTCTTTCAATATCAATCCAAATACTATAATTCTTGATTCTAAACTCAAGCCCTGTGTGTTAAATTTCATTATATTCATCTTTTGTATCCAGATTCCACATATATAAATTACTATGAATATTTAATCACTACAAACACAGACACTGTCCATTTGACAGATTTGTAGGATTTTCTTATAAATTCTCAAAAGGTATTCAAATAACCATATTTTCAAGTGAGATTTTAAACACTTATACTAGACATATAATAAATCAATCTTCAACAAACCTTTTCCCAAATTACTTTTTACAAAAATCCCAGAATTTCATACAACTTTCTGCTCACTGCAGAAAACAGAAACAGAGCAACTTCCATGGTCACACATATACTCATGAATCAAGAAGAATATCAAATCCATAAGTAAACCCACATATAAACATAAAAACCCAGCAACTTCCATTAACAAAACTCAAAGATTAAACCCCCAATATCAAAACCCTAACTAAATTTCATCAATTAAACAATCTCAATCATACCCACTTCTAAACCTTGATTAAAATCATAAGCTCTTACCTTAATTGATTATCAATCTTGTTCTTGCTGTGAGAATGGTGATTTCCATGAAGGAACTAAGATATTTTGGAGAGCAATTTGAGCAAGGAAATTCGGACGAGATAGTGTGAGAGTGTGAGAGAGAATCAGGTGAGAGAGAGCTAGAGAGAACCAAGTGAGAGATTGAGATTGAGGGAGTAGAAAATATAAGAGCTTATGATTGAGATTGGGGTTGGGGTTTTATTTTAGGGATTTTTGAAATGGTGATTTTTGTTTACTATAGTTTGATACAGATATAGTGACTCATCACTATTTGGTAAATTACAATCTTGCCCCCATTATTTGGTAAAAAAAAAAATTTCAAATTTCAATTTTTTTTTTTTTTTTCAAATTTTTATACATTTTTTTTTTTTACAAAGACTACGGATTTTATCATTCATAAAAAAAAAAAAAAAACTGAACCTCTTTATAATGCTTTAAACTATGATTAAAATAAATACTAAAATTTAGATTTTAAAAATGGTCACATATCAGCAACGACACACAATATTATCGCTATAAAGTACTTATAGCGACGATCCACAATATCGTCGCTAAACGGTTAATAAAATCCTATATGTTAGTATTATTTTGGTCATATATCAACGACGACACATGATATCGTTGCTATAAAGTACTTATAGCAACGATTTACAATGTTGTCGCTAAACGGTTAATAACTTAATATAAAATCCTATATGTTATTATTATTTTGGTCATGTATCAGCGACGATACACAATATGGTCGCTATAAAGTACTTATAGCGACGATCCAAAATATCGTCGCTAAACGGTTAATAACTTAATATAAAATCCTAAGCCTTTGACAATCTACAATGATAATTCCACTGCGGTTTGCTTCTCAAAGAATAATAAAAGGTCAACTGGATCAAAACATATGCACATCAAGTATTTGGTTGTTAGAAAGAAGATTCAAGAGTTGCAAACTTCTATTGTTCATATAGCCACAGAGGAGATGATTGCTGATCCCCTAACGAAAGGATTGCCTCCTTAATTTTTAAGGAGCATGTTACTCATGTACTCACATGGGGTTGGTTGAAAATTTTGATGTTTTTGGATAGTGAGAGTTATGTTTTTGTTTAAGTTAAATTACAGTTTATTATTTTGGCTAAATCGATTTACATTCTCGAGAATATTGATTATGCATTGTCTATGCGTGATTATGTCATTTGCCATATTTTGTGTGCACATGTAAGTTTATTATGTCAGGAAAAGTCTTAAAACATGTTTTAGCTTTAAGCAGGGCGGTTAACTCATACGGTATAGAGGCTTCAACCTATGAGTGAAAGTTCTACTACTTGAGACATAAAGTTTTCGCTAGTCTTAAGGAGCTTCTTGGGAAGCGTTATTGGTTCTTGATAAGAACATATTGTTGGACCTTATGGAAAATTGGTATGGTGATCATAGTTGCATGTAATTTCCATATCACACATAACCATACCATATTAGCTGAGTTGATGGAATTGTAAGTATTTTGACTATGTATGGTCTTATATCAATTTTAGATGTATTGACCTACATAATTGAATACTTATGTTTTCATTTAACTAAGGACAAAGTTTGAGGTGTTACTCTCTTGGGCATTCTGTTAGGATTGTGGCCTACATAGAGTATTATCAATTCGGAGAGTCAATTTTTTCTTCTTTAAAAAAAAAAATCCTTTTGACTTATGTTGCTCAAGTGGGAGAATGTAAGATTTTATTTTGTGAACAGTATTCTTTTGTGTAAAAACTGAATTGATAGGATGTCTTGTATGACAGAGAGTTGACTAGCAAAAGCCCATTAAGTTTAATGTGATCATATATTGTTTATTGGGCTTTGGTGCACCTTAGCTACATTTTAATAATGTAGGACATGGGTATTTTCATGTGTGAGCCTAAGTTAGGTAAATCCTTTATAGGTTTAGGGTTTACATTAAAACCCTATATTTATCATATAAATATAGCGTTATAGGGGTTCGTGCTCTCACTCTAACCTACCATCGCTTTGAAGTCTCCCCATTAGACTTGAAATAAAACATATCTTTTGAATACTTCAATGGTTAATTAGTCACTTGATGTTAAAAATGACCATTTTCGCCCTCAAGAAGAGGATGAAGAAATTCTTGGTTTTGAAGTACCATATATTAGTGCAATTGATACTATGATGTATTTTGCAAATTGCACTTGAACTTATAAATCAAATCCACAGTTAATGGAAAATACAGACACATGATATCTTTCTGATCCAGACCAATGACGATTAGAAACAAAATACTATTCACTTGTGACAATACTGCTATTATATGAAAATTTATCAAGCGAACAAAGATGTAGCAATTCATGAAACGAACACATCTCACCTAAAATTCTTTTATACACATAAGCTCCAGAAGAGCGGTGATATTGATGTCAAAGCATATACGATCAAGTGACAACTTAGCCAACTACGACATTCAAGAAGATTGTTCATAATATTGACATACATCAATGATCTTTTCATTGACAATTGAAGATCTATATACTCATGAGGGGGAGTAAATACTCTGAAGGATATGTGTTGATTGTACTCTTTTTCCTTTCACTAAGGTTTTTTCCCACTTGGTTTTCCTTTGTAAGATTTTAATGAGGCAATCCAAAGGCACTTAAAGATTCACAAGAATACTATACTCTTTTTCCTTCTCTACTGTTTTTATCCCACTGGGTTTTTCCTTGACAAGGTTTTAACGAGGCTTATTCTTTGTGAGTAGTCATCCAAGGAGGAGTGTTATGAATGATTGCAGAAGATGCTGATAAATTTGCTGATAAATGATTGCTGCCGACAATGAATTATTGAGTAAATAGTACACTTGCATGGTAACATGAATTATTCTATAAATAGTGCACTTGAATCACTATATAAATATGGTTTCAGTTTTGTATGGGATATATAGAAAAAAAACTTAAAATTCAAGAAGAAAATTCTCTTTGGTATGGATGACCACCTAATCAGAAAGTTCTCAAAAGAATTTTTCTTCTTTATTTCTCTTGTTATTTCTCCTTTATTTTACAACAATTTCCCAAAAAATATGTAAGTAATAGTCAAATAAAGAGTTGGGAAATTGGGTTAGTGTTCTAATGAGTTCCTGACAGCGATGATCATGTGTGGAGCCTAATACCGTTATTACGAACTCAATGACGTAACACAGCAAGAACGGTCATAGTGGGTCATTCTTGACAAACAATTCGTGCACTGTGCACACGCAAACTTTGCAGATAAGATAAATTCACGAATTAATAGCATAAAATTCAAAATGTATATTCTAAAAAAATACTTTCTTTATTCCATAATAAGTGATATATTATTTCTAAATATCCAAAATAAATATAATTTCCTAAAAGTAAAAAATGAAATTCATATATATTACTCTCGTATTTTCTTTAATGATAAATAATTTTTATTAAACACCGTACATATTTATTAAAAAATAAGCGATGAAATTAGAAAAGTATTGATTATAAAAGTCTTCACAAGTCACAACCTTTGATAATTGATTGCGTGTCAAAGAGGTGAGCAGAACCAATATGAATTAGGATTTGACTATTCAATTTTCCTTGCACTATATATGTACCACATAATCATCACCTTCATGGAACAAAACAAGCAAAGATGACACTACTACTATACGCATCCCTTTCTCTTCTTATCCTCCTTTTCGCTTTCAAACTCTTCCTCCAAACAAGAACACGACCCAAACTTCCTCCCAGTCCACCTTCATTACCAATTCTAGGCCATCTCCATCTAATTAAGAAACCCATTCATTGTACTTTTCACCGTCTTTCGCAAAAATACGGTCAGGTTTTCTCTATCAAATTTGGTTCCCAACTCGTGGTTATTGTATCGTCCCCATCCGCAGTTGAAGAATGTTTCACCAAGAACGACGTCATTTTAGCCAACCGTCCTCGTACCTTAGTGGGCAAGCACCTTGCCTACAATTTCACCGATCTATTAGCATCCCCATATGGTGACCACTGGCGCAACCTTCGCCGCATTAGCGCCTTAGAAATCTTCTCAAACAATCGTCTGAACATGTTCTTAGGCATCCGAACGGACGAGGTCAAACACTTGCTATGGAAACTTTCACGGAACTCGTGCCAAGGTTTTGCCAAGGTGGAGCTGAAATCTATGTTCTCGGAGTTGACTTTTAACATCATAATGAGAATGGTGGCAGGGAAGAGGTATTATGGGGAGGACGTGAAGTACGAGGAAGAAGCGAGGAAATTCAGGGGGTTAGTGAAAGAGATAGTAGCGCTTGGAGGTGTGTCGAATCCAGGACAGTTTGTGCCGGTGTTGAGGTGGATTGATCGTGGGGGTTTCGAGAAAAAGGTGGTGGGAGTTTCCAAGAGAATGGATACGTTCTTGCAAGGTCTAATTGATGAGAAGAGGAGTAAAGATGAGAAGGGAAACACTATGATCGATCATATGCTTTCTTTCCAAAAATCACAGCCGGAGTACTACACTGACCAAATTATCAAAGGGCTTATACTAGTAAGTGCATTGCATCTCTCTTTTGATCTCTTTTTTGTTTCCATTACACAAGTCAAACCTATTAGCAATTAGAGAAAGATGTTTTGAAAAATTTTGTGCATTGAATGTATACGACAATTGTGTTTGTAGTATATATGAACTATTCTGACACTTCAAACTAACCTCTATGTGGTGAGATTTTGTTGTGAATTTTACAAAGTTTTTTTTTTTTTTTTTTTTGAGAAGAAGAATTTTACAAGTTATTTGCAAGAATTATACACTTTTCAAAACTATTTAAATATTTATTTAAAATTGTGTTTTAAATAATTAAATTATATTAATTAGTTTTGAAGTTGTAACACTTTTTTTTTAATAAAAAAAATAGAAATTCACATGAAATCTCGCATATGACCTATTTTTGTAAAAGAAAGAAAAAGAAAAAAGAGAGAGCTATATATATAGGGTCATGAAAATGTTTATACTTTTAGTAAGCGGATCGTTGTACATGTTAATTAGTGTGTATTTTATGATTTATATCTTAATGATAAATATCATTTTCTTTCGGGTCCAAAATCTTATCCTTCTCTTATAGGTAAGGATAGAGACAAGAGGGGTTGAGGAGGCAATTTCCCCTAACCCGTCCAAAAAAAGAAAAAAAAACTTAACAATTAATCTAATACGTATTAATTATTATAAAAATACCCCTAATCAAATTATAATATATTTGGAAATTTGTTTATTTGTTGTTCTTTTGTGCTTCTTGTTGTTGATATAGTTAATAAGCTATTATCTTTGATATATGTGAAATTTCATTAAAAAAAATTAGAATAATTTGTTCTCCGTTATGAAAATTTGAGTTAAAACAATAAAGTATGAAGATAATGATATAATAAACTCAAGAGTCTGCTATTCTTTTCAAGCTAAACACATATATAAGTTTTAAGTACATATATAAATGTTCATAATATGGTTTTAAATTATTACAATTTGAACTTTTTAAGAGACTATATATATTAATTCAATAAATGAAACTTACATAAAATTCATTTCGCATTTATCTAATTACTAAAAGTCATTCCATTCACATAACTTTAATTTCCACTTCAAAAAAAAAAAAAAATTGAAAAATGGATGATTCACATGATAATAATAAAAAATAAATAAATAAAAAACATAGATTAAAATAAAAAATAAAAACAAATTGTGGGTTTTCTTATATTAAAATGTCACTTAGTATTCAAGTGAATAGCTTTTAATTTTTTTAAACTATATATATTCACATGCACATGTCCATAATTGCGTGTCATATATAAACTCCCCCCAAAAAAAAAAAAAAAAAAAAAAAAAAAAACTCAAATCCTGACTCCTCCACTGCTAACGAGTATCCATTAATTTGTCATATAGTATGAAATCAATCCATATTTTTTGTTATTAATTTTTCTCATGGTTTTCAACACATATTGGGTAGGATTTGCTACTTGCGGGAACTGACACATCAGCGGTGACATTAGAATGGGCAATGGCCAATTTGCTTAACCATTCCAATGTTTTGAAGAAGGCTAAAGTAGAGATGGACCATCAAATTGGACAAGAGAAATTGATGCATGAATCAGATGTCTCTAAATTACACTACCTTCAAAGTATCATCTCGGAGACCCTTCGATTGTACCCCGCTGCTCCTCTATTACTACCCCACATGTCCTCAGATGATTGTACCATTGAAGGATATGATATACCACGTGGCACAATGTTATTGATCAATGCATGGGCCATGCATAGAGATCCAAAGCTGTGGGATGATGCTACTAGTTTCAAACCTGAGAGATTTGAAGCTGGTGAAAGTGATGCACATAAGTTAATACCTTTTGGTTTGGGAAGGAGAGCATGTCCTGGGGCAGGCCTTGCCCAGCGTACAATGAGCCTAACATTGGGGTCGTTGATTCAGTGCTTTGAGTGGGAAAGGGTTACAAAGGAAGAAGTTGACATGGCTGAAGGTATTGCGGTTGTCATGCCTAAAGCTGTGCCATTGGAGGCTATGTGTAAAGCACGTCCTATCATGCATAAGGTTCTTTCTGAGTCTCTACATGATGTTTGAACAATGTTCTTGTGTTTTTAGTGTGTAACTGAGCTATATTTTTAAATAATATTATAGATTTTTACTTTTTACCACTAATTGTTTTGGAAACACTTTTATGGTAAATAAATTTTTGTATGTAAATTCTATCCATTATTAGTACGAATTGTTTCGTACATGCTTTTATAATAAATAATTTTTTTTATGTACATTCTATACATTGTATGTCGACTCTTCATTTGTATCTTTTTTCTTTTCTTTCCCATTGTACAGGATAATGATTTTTAGGTTAAGTTGCAAATTACACATTCTAATATTGGTCAAAATTCATTTTAGTCCTCTAACATTGATTTTTTTTTTTTTTTTTTCATTTCAATCCTCTAACTTCCATTTATTTTCAATTCAATCCTTCAGTCCACTTCCATTAAATATGTTGTCCATAAGTACCCAAAAACGATGTCATTTTGGTGAAAATTCCATAAAACTAGTAAAGTTAGATGATGTAATTTAGAATGAAATAGAATTTAGAGAATTGAGATAAAAAATAACTCAATAGCACAGCTTTAGGCATGGTGACTGCAATACCTTCAGTCACTTCAACTTCTTCCTTCGTAACCCTACCCCACTCATAACACCGAATCAAAGACTGCAAAGTCAGGCTCACCAAACATTGGGCAAGGACTACCTTAAGATAGGCCCTTCTTCCCAACCCAAAAGGCATTAACTTATGTGTGTCACCATCACCAATTTCAAACTTCTCAGGTTTAAAACTAGTAGCATTATCCCACCATTATCAGCAGAGCCCATGTGAGGGGTGTACTAACAAAGGGGCAGCGGGTACAATTGAAGGGTCTCCGAAATGATACTTTATAGATAGTGTAATTCAGGGACATTTGGTTAATCCATCAATTTTTCTCTTCCAAGTTGATTGTGCATCTCTACTCTAACCTTCTTCAACACACTAGGCTGGTTAAGTACATTGGACATTGCCCATTCTAATGTCACTGTTGATGTGTCAGTTCTCACAAGTAGACTTACCCAATCTATACTATAATGTAAAACCAAAACTTTTTTTACTTTTGGTTAACCTCATAAAATTGCACCACATAAGCTTTTGAGATCTCATAAGTTTTTGAGATCTCACAATTTACATCTCATTATTTTAATATATATTTTTCTAATTGAATTTAAATTTTATTTTATAATTAAACCTTCTATGAGAATCTTGACACATCATATTTTTTTAATAGAAATCATATATTGTTACATATAAACAAACACAATCATAATAATTGTAAAATATTAGAATATATTCTATGTATAAACACATTAATAATAAATTTCTTTTAATAATTATCATAATTATCAGTTTTCATATTTAGACAAAAATAAATAAATAAAAGAAAGAAAAAGTCATATTATGTTAAACTTTCTTAAGGGTCAACATACAATAGATAGAAGTAAAAATCTAGATTATTCTTTAAAGATATAGCTCAGATACACACTAAAAACCCAAGGACATTGTTCAAACATCACGCAAAGACTTGGAAAGAACCTTATGCATGATAGGGTGCGCTTTACACATGGCCTCCAATGGCACAGATTTGGGCATGGTGACCCCATTACCTTCACTAAAGTCAACTTCTTCCTTAGTAACCCTTTCCCACTCAAAGCATTGAATCAATGACCCCACATGTCTTCTTATGCTTGCACTGTTGAAGTATATGATATAACACGTGACACAATGTTATTGGTCAATGCATGAGCTATGGATAGAGACCCAAATTTGTGGGATGACGCAACTAGTTTCAAACCTGAGAGGTTTGAAAGTGGTGAGGGTGACACACACAAGTTATAAATTCCATTTGGGTTGGGAATTGGAGGGCACGTCCTGGGCGGGACTTGCCAAATGTACAATAGGCTTGACTTTGGGGTTGTTGATTGATTGCTTTGAGTGGGAAAGAGTTACAAAAGAAGTTGACATGGCTCAAGGTAATGGGACCACCATACCTAAAGCCATGCCATTTGAGGCTATGCGTAAAGTACACCCCATTATGCGTAAGGTTTTTTCTGAGTTTATGTTCGAATAATGTCCTTAATTTTTGGGTGAGGAGCTTAATATTGGTTGTATTTGTAAAGAATATTTTAGTAATAAATACTAAGTAAATACTGTTATAATAATGTTAGCATGTACATTGCATTCTTGTATTAATATAGATTGTATACATTTTTAGCTTGTATTCAACAATAATTTTTATCAACTTTGAAGCTTTATTTAGGAAATCAGAAGAATATAATTTTGATAATTGCAATTAATTCCCTTCCGATTTAAAAAAAAATAATAATAAAAAGAAAAAAGGAAGAAGTAGGAAATAAGGGTTTAGGTCTAGAATGAAACAAACCAAGATATTTAAAAATTAACTAACAAAAATTATTCATAGTGCTGGCTTAAGGCCTAGAAATTTTTAAAAGGTCCCAAGGTCACCCACTATATAAATAAAAGGCCTCTAAAATTGTACAAAAATATCCTAAAAATTGTAGGATGATAATTGATTTGCTTTTTTTAGAAAGAAAAAAATATAGGTGAATCTTGCATTCTTTCCCCCACCTTCAAAAATACCCTCAAAATTTTCACCCAAAAAAATTTAATAACCTAAAAATATTTAGTCAATAAAAATCTAACTCAATTTTTTCTTTTTTTGAGAAAATAAAAATCTAACTCAATTAAAACACTAAGATGTTTCTTTAAAAGATAATAATAATTACTTGATATTTAAATATTAAAAGAAGTTCACTTCAATTTATCCCCTTATGCCCTAAGATGTATGGAGGCTGCCCTGATTCTTTATATTTAAAAATGAAAAAGAAAAAAAAAATGTTGCAAGGCCAAAAAAAAAAAGAAAAAAGAAAAGTAAACTAAATTTACTAATACATGCACCGACTGACCATTCGACAATGAAAATCATGCAGATTCAACAATGAGAATTACGTTTTGTACAATGCATCACAATAGTCACTAGCCTAGCAACTATTGCAACTTCCTCTTTTATTCATTTTATTCTTTTGGCTGGAAATTTTATGCATGTAACTTTTTGATAATTCGATAGTTGGGAGAAAGAGAATTTGAACCCTGGTTTTCATCATAAATAAGACAAATAAATAGCAATTGAGCTACAAGACTCTTGACTTTACGCATGTAATTTAATAACTTGTTTTTGTTCTATATTTTGGTACATGATACTAATAATGTACCTTTAGCTGCTTTTGACCTGGGGTAATAATAATGTACCTTTAGTTGCTTTTGACCTGGGGTAAAAGGAAAAGGAAAACTGGAAAAAAAAAATGTTTATAATTAAAATTAAATGGGAAAATTTAAAATAAAGAAAATACTTATTAAACATAAACAATTACGTAGCCGTGATTTCTATTAAGGGGGGAGCTGGGACAAAGTATGAACCAAATTAATTTCATGAAAACCCAAGCTATCATCCATTTAGCATTAACAAAACATTATGTATAAAAAAAATGAGACAAAATATTGTTTTTAATACATATTGCAACACAATTACCTATTAAAAGAACTAAACGAATTTTTAAATCCCAAAAATCATTCATGATTCTATTAAAAAACCCTCTTTCATTTTATTATGAAACTTAATTTTGATGATATTTAGAGCAAAAACTACTCATTCTGAAGTTGCAGTAAAAACTGGAAGAGTAAGCACAAATATAACCCTCTATAAACGAGTGCGTAGGCTCTTGATTTTCTGGTCCTCTCTAGTCATTGAGATAATGCTGAAATACTTGGAAACATATTTGAAATCCGGATGCCGAACTACATTACACTTGTTTTTCATGATCTATGAATTCTTGTGGATAAAACTTGTTTACTAGCAAACAAATATCTTCGATTCTAAAAGTTATATGTCTCTCAAGGATCTAGAGTTGAGCTAAGCATCACTGACTCCTCTACATACTCACTAACCAATGATTTATTTCCTATAATTGAGAATCTATTGCAACATAAGAAATATTTACTTGATATATAATGATGCTCAATTATACAGTCATCATTTGGATGACATGCTCTACCTCGTCTCTTAACATTATGAGCATTATTGTATGGGAACTATATATTGTGTGTATGCAGGGATGTAGCTAGGAATTCTTCCCAAGAGGGGCTGAGATAAATATAACATATGCTATTTTCTCAACGATAATATTTATATTTAGTTAGTCTTTACATAATTCAAAATCATTTGTCTCGTCTATTTAGTTTATAAGTTGTAAACTATCTTTTAAATTGTACCAATCATGATTAATATTTGTTAAACATTTTAGGTCAATATTTTTTGTTTGATAATTCAAAAATTAAACCGTTAGAGTATATAAATAGTTTTAAAAATTACGAAACATAGAAAAATTTAAATAAGAAATGTGACTTTACATTCCTAAAATTATACAAGTCAATATATGAAAAATGTAACAATAGTAAATGAATCAAAAAGTAAAATGAAAAACTTTTTTTCATAGATAATAAATGAAATAAATATTTGTAACTCTTAACTACGAAATCCATAGCTATTCTTTCTTCTAGAAAAAAATAATGTTTATATTGCTCTTTCTCCAAATGCAAAAAAAAAAAAAAAAAAAGTTCTTGTTTTTGGAAAATAATAAAGGTTTCTATTAAATAAATTTACTTATATATTTATATAAATAAAATATATTTAAAAAAAAAGTCACAATATATCTTTTGGGGAAAGGAATGACCATTGGGGCGAATGCCTAAGTTATAATTTAAATGCATATTTGAAATAACATATATTTTGTTTAACAGATTTAGCTAGAATATATCTATTTATATCTGAATTAATTAATATGATCATTTAATTGGAGCATTTAATTGGTAGTGGGTATTTAATTTATTAATGGTGTAGTTTTTATTATGGGGTAGTGGGTATTTAATTTAGTTTATTTAATTCATATGCCACCTAAGATGCTACGTGTCAAGCAGAAGACGTTGCCTTAGATGCCACGTGGCAGAAAGATGACAACGTCTTCTGCTTTAATTATATTATATATATAATACATATATATATATATATATATATATATATATATAGATAGATAGATAGATATTTGTGAATGTTGATATCCACAATTTATGGATGTGTGTAAAACTTAAGTGGTGTGTACATACCATGATGTGTAACAATAATTATATTTTTTTATCCATCCAACAAAAAAAAAAAGTTTGCACCCATGCCTCTTGAGATTTATTAATGTAATTATTAAAAATATATCATGGAATATATTAAGAAAACAGACGGCAAAATTCAATTTAATCATATTAGTTATTGATGATATGGTGCCAGTCTATTCAATGAGTGGTTAAGTTTTTTAGAAAGAATTACTTAGAAGTTGTAGAAGATCTAGTTTTTCTCATAACTCCACACTACAACTTTCCTGCAACGACCGTTACCATGATGTGTCCTCTTAATTTGCCTAATGTCAACTTATATATATTTTTGGTGGCCCACAAATTAACCAAACCAAAGCAGTGATACGAAAAAATTTTTTTTTTTTTTTTTGACTTGACGATAGACACACGCACACACTAATCTATTTTGTATAAATTGGGGATCGAACCCATGTCCTTTAAGGGTGGGGATCAAGGGGAGGGGGGTGCACCACTAGGCCAAATGCTTAGTGGGCTATAATGAGGAAAGTTTAGTGTATGTGATTACAATTTACACGCCAACCAAAGACAAGATGTTGTGCCCACTAGGCATTTGGCCTAGTGGTGCAAGGGAAAATTTCCCCCATTTGGCAGAGGTTCGAATCCCCTCTGCCCTCCCCAAACAGTGTGTGCGTGTGTGTAGTGTAGATTGCTATCGTCAAATCAAAAAAAAAAAAAAAAAAAAAAAAAAAAAAGACAACATGTTGCATTTCTTTTCAAACACAAATTCAATTAAGGAACCAATTTCCAATTGGACACAAGACAAACTCGTGGGTTGACTGGGGACGTGGTCAGTCGTGGTGTCCAGCTGATGCCACTCTCTCACCCACTCGGACTCGCTACCTATCATTTTATTGACTTTTTTTTATTTTTATTTTTGCATTTTGCAACATTTCAAATACACCGCAACCTCCCATGTTTTTCGTTTCTTTCTAACCACACCCACAAAACCTAAATCCAAATTCTTTGGGATTTTGGTCATACATCCATGCAAACTAGATCTTCTACAACTTCTAAGTAATTCTTTCTAAAAAACTTAACCACTCATTGAATAGACTGGCACCATATCATCAATAACTAATATGATTAAATTGAATTTTGCCGTCTGTTTTCTTAATATATTCCATGGTACATGTTAGTGTGTTTTCATGATATATTTTTAATGTCAAATATCTGCTTTTCCTTTCAAGCCCCAGATCTAATCCTTATCCACGTGGATTCATATGTCATAATCATATAGTGTCAAATCGATCCATATTTTTGTCATTAACTCTTATGGCTTTAAACATGGGGAACAGTTAGGTCCCGGGACCCATGTTGATTTTGATAAAATTTGTGTGTTTTGTGATAAATATTGTGTTCGTATTGATAAATGAGTGTTTATTGTTGTAAAAATAAAATGTGTGAATTCGGATAAAATTAATGATATTTGTGATAAAGTTAACTTTAGTACAAAACTACTCACATTTTACAACACCTAACAGACATTTTATCAAAACACACACAATTATTATAATTTTTCCATTCTCACCATCTTCTCCATCTTCATCGTTTCCATTATCACCATCTATGTCATGGTCTTGATCTTCATCTGCACGTTTATCGTCACCATAACCAATTTCATTCACTGTTTTCATCTTTGTCATTCTCTCCTTTTCCACTACAAGCTGATTTGCCAATTTTTTCTTTCCTTCCCTCTTTTGAAACTACTTTTTTGGCATCAACTTCTAATGATAGAAAGAAGATTAACTCAACAGCAACTAAAACTAGGAAAAGCTTCTTCCTCATATTAGTGCAATTAAAATTATGAATACAGACTAACAAATATTTTCATAAATTGGTAGGATTCAGGGACAATATTTATATATGAATTTCTTTGATTACTCTTTGTCTATGCAAAAAATTGATTCAGCGTGGTCTACAGAACATTAGATGTAGTGGAGTGATCACAATTGTTGGCAATATGGTGTGATTATAGACTTTAGGGGGCATTTGGCTCACTTGATGTTATATTATAACGTGATGTTAGATTTCTTGAATTTTTGATCCATGGAATCAAATCATGGAAATATAAGATTATGGTGTTTGGTTCGTTAGTCACATTTTAATGAGATTCCCTTAATGTATCATTCCTATGTTTGGTTGGTTCACAACATTCACCAAATTAATAAAAAAAAATTATAAATTGATTAAAATAATCTAAAAAACTAAAAACAAATAACAAAAATACCATTGACATCACAAAAATGATCAAAATATTCATGAAACCACCAAAATTACCAAAATATCCCTGAAACTGTTGAAAATACCAAAATACCCCCTAAAACCAATAAAATCACCAAAATACACTCGGAACCTCTAAAATGAGCAAAATAACCCTGAAACTTCTAAAATGACCCAAAATACCCTTAGAATCCCTAAAAATGACTAAAATACCCTAAGAATCCTGACCAAAATAACCCAGAAATATCTAAATAACCAAAATACCCCTAAAACCATTAACAACTAGTCGCAAACCCGTGTGATGCACGGAATAAATTTTTTGTTATTTTTATTTTTGATGAAAATGTTTTTTTTAATTTTTATATTTTATATTTTTTGGTTTGAGAGAGTGCTTTAATAACATTCCTTATACATGCACAAACCCATATGTTTAATGCAATTTAAAAAATAACTATAAAGAAAAGTCAGTTACATACAAAAGGCATGTTAAGTAATACATTAGTATTAAACGACCTATAAAGCTCAAATCTCTTAATACAGTACCACACCAATATGAGAAATTTTTCACTAAAAATTCCTACTGCACTTCGGAAAACAACAATAGTATCACATTAATGCTAGAAGAAAATTTTCAGCACAATTTCTGATAATGAATGCTTGGCTTCCCAACTAAATAAAAAGTATGCATGACACAGACATTTATGGAATGTAGAAGCATTGAAGGTCTACATGTGCTAGAATCCCCAATGGTTGGAATTATGACAATTCCCTTAGCCAGGTTCAATTAAAATTTGCAATTTGGTCATACAGGAAAAAATTCCCTTAGAAAGGTGTTGGTTTGAGAATAATTACATCTCAACATAGAAGTAATCCAAACAGAAAAATTACTAAATTTCAGAATTTATTTTTAAGCAAAACTCAAAGCAACAACTAAACCAAACAAACCCAAATACTTCTCATTTCATACAAGTAATCCATAACAGAAAATTGCAACTCTTACTCATTCTTACCGAATGAAATATTAATAAATTTTAGATTTTTTTTTTTAATCAACAAAAATCAGCGCAACAACTAAACCAATCTATTGTGTTCGGTTCGTATATAAAATAGATTTAGTCAGGTTCGAGGTGACAAACCTCCAAGCAAGTTAAATAGAAAGGTTGTTTGGAAATAATATTCTCATTGATTATTGTTCATCTAAGAACCAACTTTAAATAGCCTTGTAAACAAATAACACTCCTAATCAAATAGCAGCTCCTATCCAACACTCCTAACCAACTACTAAGTCATAACAATGATAAACACCTATCCTAACAGCAACTAATAATAGTACATAGTCCCCTACTAAATGACTATGAAAGGCTGGCATAGTTATCCAGTTGTTGAGTGGCTTTAGGACACATCATAATCCATAACTGAAAACTACAACTCCTACTCTTTCTTACCGAAAGAAACTTACTTAAAGCAAAACCTTAGAAACCCATCACAACACAGAACCCAAAATCCTATCTAAACTCTAGTGTGCATCATATTTAAAGATCTTCTCTAAGGAGAAAATGTAGGGTACTCAAGTACTAAGCACATACGTGTGGTTTAAACAGAACTAATTTAACATTTTTCCATACAACAATTTAAGAGATTTCAACCAAAACTCAACTAATATGATGATGATATTATTATCAATTACATGATATTATTCTACTCTAGGAAGTTGTTTCCTTGCCATGATGAAAGCCGATTCTGAGTATCTTCAAGACCATTCTCTTTAGCAAATTTCCAAACAGCCTCCTCAGCTAAGGTTTTCGAAAGCATATACCAAAATTGAAACCAAACAAACAAAAAAAAGAAACCTAAAAAGGAGAGAGATCCTTCCTGGATTAATTCTAGGACAAAAAAAATATATATGCAATATCTGTTATATACTATCAAAAAAATTGTTCAATATTACCGTGAGCATGTGAATCTATCAAACTCCACTGCAATGACTTAACTGTATCATGTAGATCTTTTCAAAATGTATTTAAAACAGTGAAGATCCTCTAAAGAACCATAAAATTTGAACATAGGAAAAAAAATGGCAAACCATGTGCTGCTATTCTCTAATGCTACATCAGCAATATACATATAGAAATTAAAATAAAAGTAAAAAAGGTAATATTCTCTCCTGCTTCTTGCTAAATCATCTCTTAAGCAGTATCCTGATATCAACCGCATATAAGAGTAGCTATACATGATGAGCATAAAAAAGGATAATAAGAATTTAGGGAGTAGAATGTATTCACACCTCAATTCCTCACAAGTAATTGGATCAGAAAACCAAGTCTCACCCAAAATCATATTAGGGATAAGAGGTTTTCTGTTGCACATGATTGCAACAATTGAAGATGTAACAATCACTCTCTTAATGGAAGGAAATTTAGCACATGATCTAAGAATGTTAAGTGTTCCTTCACTGCTGGATCAATCAATTCTGCCTGAAACATAGGAAAAAGTGGAATGAAATTAAGCAATAACAAACCCAACTTTTGATTAGATTCTAGGCATTTCAACAACTGGGCAGTGTCATTACAAACCCAACTTTTGGCTATCAAATAGAGAATAATAGATAATAACAATCTAAGAACTGAAACTTTTTCCATCAGGTTAACTATGAAGCTTTGGCTGTGAGGCATGGACCATGAACTTCAAAATATATATATAAAAAATCTTCATTCAGTATGGAGAGCATGATGCAGTAGTGGAATGGTCATGCATTTTGACAATTATGTTTGGGGATTTCTTTTACTTGAGCAACGGAGACAATAAGAAATTTTTTCTTATTCATTTATATTTAGACACAAATGATGCACTATAAAACTTCCTTCGACAACTGCACAGTATCTTAAAAATTAACATGCACTTCTAAATTATTTTAATGAGTCATTGACACATTTTTTCAATGATCGAATTGCTATCATACAGTGCCCACCCTACCCAAAAAATCAGTCACAATCATAAGAACATAGAAGTCAAATGCAAAATCCATACAAATTAACATAATCTCACCACAACAAATTAACATGCAAAATAAGTCACAACCAAAGAAAAAAAGGAAAGCACATATTGTATATTAGATACATATGGAGATTCACCAAAACACATGTCTCAACGGAATTTCACCAAACACATAGTGTGTGACCATAACCAAGCCAATAAATGTAATATGCAGAACATATCTAAACAATGTACAGTGTCCATTCTACAAAAATGTACAGTGTAACAAAATATCTGAACAATGTACACCAGCCCACAAAATATCCATATAAATTAAATGTACAGTGTCAATATCTGAACAATGAACAATGTACAGTGTCAATATCTGAACAATGTACACCAGCCCACATTGACTCAACCTGTGCTATCCAACTTCATGTACTATTTTTTTGGAAACACAAAAGGCATTTATCACATTCCACAAAAAAACCCATTTATCACAAAACAGAGTTAATTTGGTTACTACTTCTTGATTTTCCTAATCAAGTTTAAACTCTATATAAATTGTAAATGCCTCTTAATCCAAGTACTTTATAAGTCCAAATTAGCTACTCCAAAGGTTCTAGTACATTCCTAACGTTTTAAAATTTTCGTTGCTAGTCTACTTCCAATCCATCTAAAACCTATAAAACTACTATCTTATTCTCAATAATAATTGTACTCTCCAAACTGTAAACAAACCTAAAGACTTATTGCCATCTCTACAATTTCAACACTTATTATTTCAACACTAAGAAATTAGACATTAGACTGCTAAATTTTCAGCTTTGTCAAATCAAGCCACATCCATATCCAAGCCCAAGTTTTTGTGATTGAAAGTTCGTTCAAGCATTTCTTCAAACACTTACCTAGCTGAACTACTACAGAGATAACAAATTCTCATTCACCAATGAACAAAACTCAATTGCATATACTCAAAGTTTGCATCAAAACTTTAACACTCTAAGAAATACCTATACAAAAGAGAGCATTGTTTGGTAAAATAGAAGAGTAAAAAAAGCTGATAAATATTCTGCAGAACTTAGCATATTTGAAAATATGTGAGTTTGTGTTCATGAATTATTTCAATATAGGCAACCATAACAAATCTAAACAGTTAAATTTAATCCAACCATCTGCAGAAAACACAACTATGACTCTAAAATTCACTTTATAATTTCAAATTGCAACATTCTCAAACCCTAATCATATTGGGGGTTTTGAGAGCGGGTGAAGAAATTACCGTTCATGGCGGTATTTTCCCTCATCAGACTAAGATCTCGTGGTCATGGGTGGAGAAGGGAATCAAACACAAAGAGGGCAGTAGTGGCGAGACGATGGGATTAAGGCTGTCGATTGGGAGAAGGCCGAAGAGCGACTGATGAAGGGACTGGGTTTGGCTGAACTGAAACCTTCGAGCCTCGGCCTGGACATGGACAAATCACCGTTATCATCAGTAGAAGAAAGGAAGAAAGAGCGAGAGAGAGAATAAGAGAAGGAAGAATCGTGCGACTGTGTGATAGAAAGAGGTGGAAATCTGGTAGGAAAATAGATTTAAGTAAAAGGTGACAAAATAATGAAAAAAATAATAAATGATATGTAAAATTGTGAGACTTGGAAAGTTGATGTTTCAAAATTATATGAGGTCAACAGAAAAAATAAAAGTAAAAAAAGCTTCGGTTTTATATTTAGTATAGATGAACAAAATACCCTCAAAATCCTAAAATGACGAAAATGTCTTGAAACCTCTAAAATGACCAAAATACACCTAGAATCCCTAAAAATGACTAAATACCATCAAAATCATAAAATTACCAAAATAACACTGAAACTTCTAAAATGACCAAAATAACCCTAAAACTTATAAAATGACCAAAATATCCCTAGAACCCCTAAAAATGACTAAATACCCTCAGAATCTTAAAATGACCAAAATAACACTGAAACCTCTAAAAAGACCAAAATAACCCTGAAACTTATAAAATGACTAAAATACCCTCTAAATCCTAAAAGAAAATGACTAAAATACCATCAAAACCTTCAAATGACAAAAATAACCCTAAAACCTTTAAAGGGCCAAAATACCTCAAAAAACCTCTAAAATGATCAAAATACCCCCAAAACCTCTAAAATAACAAAAAACCCTTGGAATCCAAAAATTACCAAAATAGTTCTGGAAACCTACAAAATGACAAAAATAACTCCAAACCCTCTAAAATGACCAAAATACCCTCGTAACCACTAATACGACCACAATACTCCCAAAACCTAAAAAAGAAATGTCCAAAATAACTATGGGAATTATTTACCTTTTTGGTCCCGTATTAGCTTAATTTGAGTTGGATATTCAATTTTCATTGTTTTACTAAGGTGGTTGTATGTTTGGAATAGCTTTGTGCCAGAGTAAAAAGTATATACTGAAAATTTTTTTGTATGACTTTTGTGAAGGAAAATAAAAGGCAAAAGAATATACATTTACACCCCGAGGTATGACAAAATTACAGTCTTTATACCCGATTTTCGAGAAATGACACTTTGCCCCCAAAATGACCAAATAAGTTAACACTCTGCCCCCGAGGTATTTCGGTGGATTCAAGCGTATTTTGATCATTTTGGAGGTTTCAAGAGTATTTTGGTCATTTTTGTCATTTTGGGGTATTTTGGTAATTTGATAGGTTTCAAGCTTATTTTAGTCATTTTGGATGTTCCGATGGTATTGTGGTCATTTTAGGGGTTTCGATATATTTTGGTCACTTTGGTGGTTTTTGGGTATTTGGTTATTTTAAGGATTTCAGGGGCATTTTGGTCATTTTGGTGATTCATGAGGTATTTTGGTTATTTTAGGAGTTCTGGGGATATTTTGGTCATTATAGAGTTCTAGGTGTATTTTAGTCATTTTGGAGCTTTTAGGAGTATTTGGGTCATTTTTAGGGTTTCGGGGTTATTTAAGTCATTTTGAACGTTTTGGGTGTATATTGGTCATTTTAGAGGCAAGGATATTTTGGTGGTATTTTGTTCATTTTTGGGGTTTCAGGATTATTCTGATCATTTTGGACATTTCTGGTGTATATTGGTCATTTTAGAGGTTTCGATGATATTTTGGTCATTATAGGTTTCTAGAGGTATTTTGGTCATTTTGGAGATTTAGTAGTATTTGGGTCAATTTTGGGATTTCCGGTCATTTTTCTGGGTTTGGGTATTTTGGTCATTTTTGGGTTATTCTAGTTATTTTGGACGTTTTTGGTGTATATTTGTCATTTTTTTTAGGTTTTGAGAGTATTTTAGTCATTTTTAGGTTTTGGGGGTATTATGGTCATTTTTGTACATTTTGGAGGTATCAGGAGTATTTTGGTTATATTTGGGGTTTCAAGGATATTTTGGTCATTTTGGACATTTTTGGTGTATATTGGTCATTTTTTAGGTTTTAGGGGTATTTTGGTCATTTTTTGAGTATATTGGTCTTTTTTAGGTTTTAGGGGTATATTGGTCATTTTAGAGGTTTAATTGATATTTTGATAAATTATGAGATTTAATAGGCATTTTGGTGATTTTTATGGGTATTTTGGTTATTCTAAGGTATCTGAAGGTATTTTAGTCATTATCTAATGACAATTTTATAATTACAATTTATTAGTTTTTTTTTATTAAAAAAAAAAAAAATTGTCACATTCCCATGAGAGTGGAATGTAAGATTCCTTTAATGTAAAGATGTAATCACATCACACTAATTTAGGGTGATGTGAATGCACTAGTAATTTTACATTACGGATATATAAATGAACCAAACACTGTAATGTTGAATATTACGCTAATGTCATTACGATCACGAGTACATCAAGTGAACCAAACGCGAGTAGTGCCACTATGAGGGGAATAATTATTCATAACTCTGAGAGAAATGTTCATTCTTCTCCCATAATAGTAGGTCTCACTAATTATTTACATTGAAAAACTGTCACTTATGTAAGATGAATGAGCATTGCTCCCAAAATATTGACTAATTTTTCTTTTGAATGTGCAGTTTCCTTGCTCTGCACATGCAATGAAGAAATAAAAATGAAAATTCTTTTTTTGTTTTGTTTTTGGTGGTGAGTTAGTGCAACTTATTAGGCTAAAGAATGCCTTTGGTTCTTACATACAAAAATACTAAAGAGTTTGTGTGAAAATTAACTATTTACGCAAGATTAAAGATGAGATAAAGAGATAAAACACATAAATAAAGAACACAAGAAATTATGTGGTTCGGCAATATACACTGATTCAACAGTTTTGGATGGAATTTGATGGAGTAGCTAGAGGATATGCCTATCTCCAATTGATGAATGCCTAACCCCACTTCACCGTAGCAATGAATGTGCTATAAATGTTGTGGAATTGTAGGGGCATGAACCTTGATTTCCATAGGTCTGTGGTGTATATAGTGAATTGCCACCCACTAATAATTATGATTGTAACAAAGACAATAATCCAAGGTGACATGGCAAAAGAAATCATTGACTCATGCACTTTCAATGAAGCCTTCCATGTTTACAAAGTTGGAATAGGATCCTCTCTGCTAGTTGGTCCATTTCATGGTTCAGGAAATAAAATCTGGATAATGAAATTGACAAATAAAAGGAATTTGAAATGGAGAGCATCATATTCTGACAAAGTTGGGTTTGCAAGGGGAATTTGGTTGCCATAGAACTCAGACGTTGTGGAAGTTAACATGCGTCCATCCACCGAGCAAGAGATTCATGCTGATTATTGCCTTCTTCTATATACGCTAGTCCTAGATTATCTGAATGTTCTATTCTTTGGTCTAACATTGCCACAGTAGCTAACTTGGATTATCTGCCATGGGTTATGGTAAAAGATGATTTGAATGTCGTAGGCTTAAAATGAAATTATTTTAGTTCATTTGGAACTACTAATACATATTCTTAACAAAGAATGATGATACCGAATTCTCATCGGACTTTGAAACAAAAAATAAAAAGAAAAACATTCTAAAATATATATATATATATATATATATATATATTTATGTATACCGAATTATCGTGACTAGGCTTAGAACTAATATAGATTGGTGATAAGTTCCAGAAGAAATTGGTTTCTATACCAAAGTATACCCCTCAATATGGATGAGTCCAAAGCATAGTCATGCAACAATAATTCAATTTCCTAAAACATAATCAATTAACTGCTATTCACACCAGAATCATATATGATTCTTAGTTTTGCAACGAAAAAACAAAATTATACATATATTTAATTCAAACCATGGGTTCTTTTCACTAAATCTTTCAAATGATTGATCCAAAATTGAAATTGTAAAAAATTTCTGGGTAATAACAATTTAATAAAAAATTCTAGCATTTCAAAAGGAATGAAATTGTAATTTTTATCTTAAAATTAAATTAAAATAATTTAGAAATAAATATTTGAATGAGAGAAACAAATAAATATTTGTTTAACCAAAAATATATATTTTTTTTAAAAGAAAAAATCGCTAATTAAGGGAAAATGTCACTAACCTCCAATAGCCTCACAAAGATTTTAAAGTTATGACACCTTGAGATTAACCTAATACAATGATATACACAAATTAATTCATTAACCTCAAACTTTAGCAGTTAACCCAAATTTACACATTCAATCTAATTGGAAATTGTCTGTACCTAAACACTTCAATAAAGAGAGTACCAAAACACTTCAATAGAACCCTGGCAAAGCTACCCAAAAAATTTCACTTAATAACTCTGAGATTACATATATGAAACCGCCTTTTAAAAGTTTTAATATTTTGGGAACTACAAAATTTAAGTTTTTGACCCAAGCTGCATGTGGTCCACTAGTCTTTTCTTGGTGAGTGGTTTTTTTTATTTTATTTATTTATTTATTTATTTTCAGATTTTGACTTTTGTTCTAGAAATGAGAATTTACAAAATACATTTTGTATTTTTCCAAAATCTTAATCAAACATCTCAGATTTTTTACAGAATACATTTTATGCATAAGAAATCTGAAAAATCCCTTTTAAGTAAAAGATCCAAACATCACCTAGGTTATCTTTTACAGACTTAATTGAGCAAAGAGGTGGGCTTTGTAAGGAATCCTTACTCAGACCTCTATGTTGGTGGCAGCGAGCTATGGAGGTGAGAGAAACAGAGTCAGTGATGGAGAGAGACAGATAGATAGAGATTGAACGAATGGGAGGTGATGGCGAGAGCGCTGGCAAGGAAGAGAATGTCGAGTGGTGTGAATCGGAGAGATTGAGTCACTGTGGGAACAAATGAGAGAATAAAGAAAATGAGTTTTTATTTTTTATTTTTTGTTTGAGTGAAACGGTACCATTTTTGTGAAATGAGAATAATAAATTAGTGTGAAACTTAGTTTTTTTTAGTGGAATAGGCACTTAACGGAAGGACTCTATGAGATAGTTATTTTTATGAAATTCTCACTTAATATTATTTTTATGGCTAATTTACTAATTACTATCTCCTCCAAAAATCAAGTTTTGAATTATCATTCTAGGTTAAATCATACCATGAAACCCAAAATTTATCAAAGTATGAAATTATTTCACACTCAATTGGCTTAAATCTTTCCAATCTTGAAAAATCCCTTCAAATCCTAAACTTCGAAATTTTGAAAAAATTAAATATATTAGGAATGATTTCTTACCTTAGGGATGTTTTGATTGATCTTGATTCTAGAGTTGTTTCAACTTTAATCTTCTCCTATGAGCGACCGCAATACTAGGGGGTTTTGAGGCGCTTCATACTTTCAGAAATGTATATATGGTGCTAGCATGAGGTTGGGGATCGTATTTGTCTTATGTGAGCCCATCCTCCACATGGGATCATCAATACGCCACTAGCCTCAAAGAATATGATGGAGAAGATTGGACAAAAAAAAAACCATTAAGTTTATACTTTTATATTATTTCTTTTCATATATGTTCACTATAATTTCTTGATCAATTTAAATTATTCACCATTCAATCTAGTTAATAAAATTACAAAACGCATACAATCATTAACTAGGGGTATTCATCATCAGTTGGTGCAGTCGGGGTTGAATTTTTGAGCCAACGAGGATAGTTCATGGTGGTGTGTGGGAGATGGACAAGGAGAGATGGGAAAAAATTGGGAGGGGTGCAAGGGGAAACTATTAAAAAGTCTAAAATAGGAGAGAGCTATATGATGATTCAGTTTAACCACGATTTTTAAAATCCCTTTGACCACCGAACTAGTTCATATTAGTTTATTGGGGAAAGGCCACCAACCACTACTATAGAGCATGTCGATGGCCACTGAGTGGCTTTGGGCAAGGGCGAGGTGGACAACTGTCCTAGACCTTACCTTAAAATTAGGCCTCATCCAAATTTTTTTAAGGCTCTTATTGAAAGGCCTCAATATATTTATATATACAAAAATTAAAAAAGGCCCATATATTTAAAACAAGCATTTAAATTAAGCCTAATAATAATTGATTTCTCTAACCCAAATATGTATGAGAACAATTTTTGGTATTTATTTGATGTGAAGAAGTTAACTTCACTAAATTATAATAATTTGAAAAAATATTATGTTAATCTTGAAGGTTTTTTAAAACCTAATAATTTTTTTGATCTTGATGATATTGATTTATTTTCAGACTTAAAAAGTCTTACAATAGATTTTACCAAAAGAAAAAAAGACAGCAACAAATATACTTAATTTTATCAAGGAATTGAATTGTTCCAAATGCATCTATTGCATATAGAATATTAATTATTGACTATACTTGTCACAGTTGCATCCGTTGAAAAAAGTTTTTCAAAGTTAAAATTATAAAAATCTTACTGTGATCAACTAGGTTACAAGAAAGATAAAATGAATTAGCCATATTATCTATTGAACAAGATTTGTTAGAAAATATTGAATATAAAAGTTTAATTAGTAATTTTGTAGCAGAAACCGTATATAGAATAATTTTTCAATGATTTTTTTTTTTTAAAGATAGAAGGTTTCATTTTTTTGCACCGCCCTAGGCCTCATAATTCCTAGGGCCGGCCCTGACCGGTTGGTATTGCTCTAAAACTTTGGTTCTAGTCGGTAACATCTTGGCGTGTACATCCCTAAAAAATATTATGATATATAATACTAATTCTATACAAGTAAATGTTTTTTTTAAGAGTGAAATTATTGTTCCTCCACCGAGAGCTTTGTATCTTAGTGGTATTCATTGTTCTCCTTTAATACAAAATGAGATTTCAAATCCTTATCCCGTTATTGTAATTATCGAATTATTACAAAAAATCGTTTTCCCTCCTAAAACGAAAAGATTTGACAAAATAAAATAAAATTTAAAAAACCACTTCTTGAACAATTTGATATCACACACGCACATACGTAGTAGAGAAAATAAGATTAAAACTGAATGGGAATAGATAAAAAAAATTTAAAAGATTAAGAGTTTTTGTAGAAGAAATGGGTTTTGAAATACATTTTGTAATGGAATCATGAACAAATTTATAGATTGCCACGTTCAATAAGTTTAGGGATACAAAAAAATTTTACTACTTTTTATATTATTAACGTAATATGTTGTGATTGATATATAATAAAAACAGTATTTGTATTGGGTTCATATTATATATATGAAAGTGATGTTACTATAATCATAACTTGTCACTTTTTTAAGTTGTGAACAAAATTTAAAACAAAAAAGAAAAAGCTCTCCTTAGCATTTCTCAACGACTTTATTTTCACACGGCAAACTAGAACAATATTAATTACACTCGCATATAGTACATATATACATTATGATTTTTACACACTTCCTTCTTCATATAGAAGATGAGGTCGCTGCAGAAACATGGCGAGTTTGAGCAGACCATTATTCTGCTTATTAGGTTTATATAAACGTACTCACCTATATAATATAAAGTACAAACATATGTACATAAATACCAAAGTATATACCATACTATATGTATTTATAGATATGTCTTTCTTTATATAGAAAGTTAATTTAGAGGGTCATCTTGAACCGCCCTTGAACACGCTAAAGTAGGGATCGGAGGCTTCGCATGAGTACGGTTCCTTTTAACATTACCAACTGTAGGCCGCGGTAATCTATGAGAACTAATAAAATGACCACGTCCAGCGTAACTGCCGGCTCCTTCATCTTCTCTGTCTCCATCGTCTTCATCTTCACCATCTTTGTCATGGTCTTCATCTTCATCTACACATTTATCGTCACCATAACCTGCACTGTTTTTATCATAACCATTTTCATTCACTGTTTTCATCTTTGTCATTCTCTCCTTTTCCAATACAAGTTGATTGCCAGTTTTTTCTTTCCTTCCCTCTTTTGAAACTGCTTTTTTGGCATCAGCTTCTAAAGATAGAAAGAAGATTAACCCAACAGCAACTAAAACTAGGAAAAACTTTTTCCTCATATTAGTGCAATTAAGGTTATGAATACAGACTGACAGATATTTACAGAAAATGGTTCGATAAGAACAATATTTATATAAATTTCTTCCCTTACTTTTTATCACTCCTAAGTAGATTGAACCTGTGCATAGAATATAATATGTAGTGGAGTGATCACAATTGTAGGCCATTAAGGTGATTATCAATCTAATTAAGTTTTGACTATACTCCCATTATGACAGTACTGCCACTTTGAGGGTGCAATTTCCTAGCTATGTGCAAGCAATGGAATAATATAAATGATAATTTCTTGATTTTTTATTATACTGAGTCCCGGGATGGGACCAAGATTTGAACTTGGCAGGGACTAAAGCATAAATCTTCTATTATCTTTTCTTTGTAAACACCATTAAACATTATATGAACAATTGGTTTAAATTAAACTTACTGAAAACCCTAAGACTTAAATAAAATTATCTAAAATTATAAAATTTAAATGAACCTTTTTTTAGAAACTTTGGATTTAAAAGAAGTATTTCAAAAGTCTAAGGTTTAAATAAAATATATACACATAAGGTACCTTAATTATGTTTACTAAACCCATTGTTTTTTTGGGTGAGTTTTTTCTACTTATTGGGCTAGAATATGCCTTTAGTTTCCGCATAGGAAAATACTAAAGAGTTTGGAATAGAATTTGATGGAGAAGAGGAGATGCTTATCTCCAATTGATGGAATGCCCAACCCCACTTCACCATAACAATGAATGTGCTGTTTTGGGATTGTAGGGGCTCTGAAACCTTATTTTTGTAGGCCTCTTGTGTATACTTTGTCTGTGTTTGGATCCTCTACTTAAAAGTGATTTCACGGATTTTTATGTATAAAATACATTTTGCAAAAAATCTGAGGTGTTGGTTAGGATTTTGGAAAATGCAAAATGTATTCTACCTAGAATGCATTTTGTAAATTCTCATTTTTAGAGCAGAAGTCAGAATCCAAAATATTTTGGATTCTGATTCTAGCTTCTACTTTTAATTTTTGCTAAAGTAAATGAACCCAAAAAAAAAAAAAAAAAAAAAAATGGGGAGTGGGGTTTACGTGTATGGTGGGAAAAAAGGGGGAGTGGAAAAGAAAGAAGAAAAAAAATTTGAAAGGGAAAAAACTAAATTGGTTTTATTTGTATGTTCACTTTGTTTGGTGCAAAGTGTAGAATTGTGAAAATTTATTTAGAGGATGTCTATGATATTTTTTTTTATCATAAATGGTTTGTGTATATCTCTATTGCACACACAATACACATTTCTCTATATTTTTTTATTACATTGTTCAAATTTTATAAAAATGTGTGCAAGGAGATGTGCACAAATCATGACCTATTTTTTTTATTAGTAGACATTAATTTAAATCATAACGTAATACTTTATTTCTTTATTACATTGTTAATTTTGTATTGGTAGTAAATGTATTTTTAGCCTTGTATTGAGATATTTAAAAAAAAAAAATGTTAATTACATAATGTATACTAATAATATATTATTTAATAGGAAGAATACATTCTTTAAAATACCAACCAAACAAAATTCTTTTCAGCATAATCACTTCTTATAAATAATTTCAATATTTTACCAAACGCACTATTTTCAGCAAAATGCATTCTCTAGAATGCATTCGTAAAATAGAAGATCCAAATGCAGCCTTTATATGGGGAATGTCCACCCACTAATAATTGTGATTGTGACAAAAATAATAATTGAAGGTGAAATGGAAAAACAAATCATTGACTCATTTTCAATGGAGCATTCCTTGCTGACAAAGTTGGCTTTGCAAGGGGGATTTTAGTGTCATGGAAGTTAACAAGCTTGCATTCAAAGTAAGAGCTTCATGCTTTGATAAACGTGAGTTCTTCAAACCTTTCTTAGTTATTGTCTTTTATATATACAAGGGTACTAATAAGTAATTACATATGTTTTTGCGTTTCATTTTCATTTTGTTTTTTGCGGTGAGTTTAGGAAAAAAAAAAAATTTGTGTTATTTTGTCTAGTGCAATGGCTATACATGGTGAATATAATGGAATAGGATCCTCTCCATTTGAAAGTCACTCCATTTGTTCATTTCATGGTTCAGATTTTATTTCACAAATCTCACGGTGTACTGACTGTCTCGTCATTTAAAATTTTAAATGACGAGGCCATCTGTATATTGTTAGATCTGAGATAGTTAATCTAGACCATGAAATGAACATTTTCCATTTCATTTCAAATGGAGAGGATACTTATCCGAATAGGATGGGGATTTTGATAAGATACAAAACACCAATCATATCAATGCAAAATTTTGTTTTGAAATCTATCAAAGAAATCAAAATTGGTATAATTAAGAAACTTAAATTGGAAGGGAATCACAATGTATTTTACCCGATTTTTAATCTATTTTCATTCTTCTTGACTTCCTTTCCTTCCTTTCTTTCTTTTCTTCTTCCTTTTTGGCTATTATCTTGATTGCCATTCTCAAATCCCAATTTCCTTAACACACCTATTTTTGACAATGGTCCACATCTATATCAATAGCGCTAATTTAAGGATTAAGTTTATCTCAAGATTTAGTCTATCTCCACCTATGTTTTTACCTTTTCTCACAACTATTTTTGGGAAAGGTCCAAAAATACAAATCCTTTCCATTTTAAAAGAAACAATGCTACTCTATAACCAGAAATATAAGATAAGAGACTCTATGGGATTAATCAAACACACATCACTTGCAAACAAAGAAGCTAAGACATAATGTCTCTATCTGCTTCCACTATCACCTTTGCTGCCTTACTTATCCTCCTCCTCCTTCCAAAATCTTATTCTTCAAAAACCATAGAATCTAATTCCTCACTCCCACAGGTTGATGTTGATCTTTTGGAATTTCCTCTAAACTTAGAGTACCTTGAAGCTGAATTCTTCTTGTATGGTGCATACGGTTATGGCCTCGATAAAATTGCACCAAATTTAACCAAGGGAGGTCCAACACCCATTGGTGCTGGACAGATGGACAAGTTTACTAGGGATGTCATTAAGCAATTTGCACTCCAAGAAGTCGGACACCTAAGGTTCGTGTCTGATCTTTATTTTCTTCCATAGTAATGCAATGGATACCACAAATTTAAATAATTGATGTGTTAACTTTTAAACACAAAACAAAAATAATAATTCATTATTTTATTGATGTGGCATAAATCACATTCATTGACATTGTCAAGTCCGATTGTAAACATTTTATAGTAAAATTGACATTACTTCCTTTATTTCATATTTCTTGGGTTTAGTGGCAATTAGAGCATCGCTACCAAAAGTGCTAATGGTTCTATATAATTTCTTGATGCAGGGCGATTCAAAGTACAGTTAAAGGATTCCCAAGGCCATTGTTGAATTTGAGTGCTGAATCATTTGCTAAGGTGGTGGATAGTGCATTTGAGAAACAGTTGGTTCCTTCTTTTGACCCTTATCGCAGTGGAGTTAATTTTCTCCTCGCATCCTACCTTATTCCTTATGTTGGCCTCACTGGGTATGTTGGAGCAAGTCCCAAACTCCAAGACCCTAAGTCCAAGAGGGTAAGCCTCAAATTTAATAATCAACTTCAACCTTATAAAAGTGAAAGTTATATACTATAATATATAATATAATTATTATAATATAAGAGTAAATATTATTGCACATTAAGGTATGCACACAACACCCAAGGCTACATTAAGTGGTGTGTACATACATTCATAAATTGTGATCATTAACGTGTGTGCACGTATTAGTGCCTATGATATAATAATGACTTTTTTTTTTTGGTTGCTTGTGCATGCATGTGGATGTTTAGCTTGTAGCAGGGCTTTTGGGTGTGGAATCAGGCCAAGATGCAGTTATTCGTGCATTGCTATATGAGCATGCACACAAGAAGGTCAAGCCGTATGGGATAACAGTTGCAGAGTTTACAAATCGCTTTTCACAGCTCAGGAATAAGCTAGGAAATGCAGGTGTAAAAGATGAAGGGCTTGTGGTTGTTGAGAGTGAAGGTGCTGAGGGATTAATTACTGGCAATGTGCTTGCTGGTGACAAATACTCAGTTGCATTTGATAGAACTCCAGAGGAGATATTGAGGATTGTATATGGGAGTGGTGATGAGCACAAACCCTGGGGGTTTCTACCCAAAGGGTGCTGATGGTCATATTGCCAAATCTCATTTGCCTAAAGCTTAAGCTTTCTAGAATAGTTGTGTAGCTAGGTGCTACTAGTGCAGTTTGATCAATTACTTTATGTATATGGTCCTATATGAATAAATGTGATCATGGAATCATATTTTTTATTGTTTAATCTATTTGTTCAAAAGCTTAAAGTACTCTTAATCCAAACGATCAGATTAAGCAATGTCTTCTAAGCCAAAATGAAAATTGACCAGTGGCTAGTTCACAGAGCTTCAACTTCACTACATGGCAATGTCAATACTGCATTTTAATGATGTCCTCTTATCACTCAAACCAAAAATTAAAGTGAAATATAGCTTCCTGCCTTCTCAACCAAGAAGAAATAAAGAAGAATAAGAAGTGAATTTCATTATTTTAGTAAAGTATTAATTTTTTTCCACAAAACTTGAAAGGTGATTTCTTAGATATGTCATGTTAATAGTTAAATGATTAAATTCATCGTTTCTTAAAAAATTTCAAGTTTTTAGGACAACCAGTAATTTATTCGTTGTATCTGAGCCAGGATTTAACTTGAAGGGGGAGCAAAATTTATATATGACAGACACAATTATGCATGTGCATGTGAATATATATAGCATTTGAGACCAATTTAAAAGTATTAAAAGCTATTCATTAGAATACTAATTGATATTTTAATTAATATAAGAAAACTAATAAAAAATAGCATATTCATTACATTGTGTTTAAATATTAGGTTTTTTTTATTTTTTTTTTATCATGCGAATAATCCATTTTTCATTTTTTTTTCAATATGGAAATTCAAGTTATGAATGAAATGATTTTTAGTAGTTAGATAAATACCAATTGCAGTTCATGTAAGTTTGTTTATGTGAATTTGGTTAAATAGACTCACAAAATGTTCAAATTGTAATAATTTAAAACTATACTATGAAAGTTATGTACTTGAAAATTCTAAGTTTAGCTTGCAACAATATCTTCATACTTTATTTTTCGTACATAAATGCAATGGTCTATGCCTGCAAATAGTACCAAATGCTAAGGCATCTCCATATATGGTTCAATGCTAGAAAATACAGCAAGCCACCGAGGGATAGAAGAGACAAGAGGTTACCTTCAATGTGTAATGGGAAGGGGTGAAGAAGCAGTATGTACATATATATATATATATATATATCTTTACAATGTAATATGAAGTGATGGGATGAAGATGAGGTGGAATAAATGCAATATGAATAGGTGAGAGGAGAATAATTGAATGTGGAGTGGAAAAAATAAATTGAAATAAATGAGGAGAGGAATAATAGGAAGAGAGGAGAAAAAATGGGAGAGAGAGAAAATAGGGGAAGGAAAAAAAATAGGTGAGAGGAGAATAATTGAATGGGGAGTAGAAAAAATCAAATGGAATAAATGAGAGGAATAATAGGAAGAGAGGAGAAAAAAACGCGGGAGAAAGAGAAAATAGGGGAAGGCAAAAAACAAAATCATGAAATCATGGAAATAAATAAGGTGAATTAAAATGAGGTGATTAATTAGGAAGTTTTGAATGTTGGAATTAATTAGGAGTGGGTGAAAATAGGGAGGTATGAGCCTGGTGTGGATTGCTATGGGAATAGAAAATCTGATGTGGCATATACAGCTATTAGTTTATATAATAGATATAATAGATTATCTTGATTGCCATTCTCAAATCTCAATTTCCTTAACACGACTATTTTTGACAATGGTCCACGTCTATATCAACAGCTCTAGTTTAAGGATTAAGTTTCCCTCTAGATTTAGTCTATCTCCACCTATGTTTTTACCTTTTCTCACGACTATTTTTGGGAAAGGTCCAAAAATACAAATCCTTTCCATTTTAAAAGAAACAATGCTACTCTACTAACCAGAAACTATATATATAAGAGACTCTATGGGATTAATCAAACACACACCACTTGCAAACAAAGAAGCTAAGACACAATGTCTCTATCTGCTAAGACTATCACCTTTGCTGCCTTACTTATCCTCCTCCTCCTTCCAAAATCTTATTCTTCAAAAACCATAGAATCTAATTCCTCACTCCCACAGGTTGATGTTGATCTTTTGGAATTTCCTCTAAACTTAGAGTACCTTGAAGCTGAATTCTTCTTGTATGGTGCATACGGTTATGGCCTCGATAAAATTGCACCAAATTTAACCAAGGGAGGTCCAACACCCATTGGTGCTAAGCGTGGACAGATGGACAAGTTTACTAGGGATGTCATTAAGCAATTTGCACTCCAAGAAGTCGGACACCTAAGGTTCAGTGTCTGATCTTTATTTTCTTCCATAGTAATGCAATGGATACCACAAATTTAAATTTAATTGATGTGTTAACTTTTAAACACAAAACAAAAATAATAATTCATTATTTTATTGATGTGGCATAAATCACATTCATTGACATTGTCAAGTCCGATTGTAAACATTTTATAGTAAAATAGACATTACTTCCTTTATTTCATATTTCTTGGGTTTAGTGGCAATTAGAGCATCGCTACCAAAAGTGCTAATGGTTCTATATAATTTCTTGATGCAGGGCAATTCAAAGTACAGTTAAAGGATTCCCAAGGCCATTGTTGAATTTGAGTGCTGAATCATTTGCTAAGGTGGTGGATAGTGCATTTGAGAAACAAGTTGGTTCCTTCTTTTGACCCTTATCGCAGTGGAGTTAATTTTCTCCTCGCATCCTACCTTATTCCTTATGTTGGTCTCACTGGGTATGTTGGAGCAAGTCCCAAACTCCAAGACCCTAAGTCCAAGAGGGTAAGCCTCAAATTTAATAATCAACTTCAACCTTATAAAAGTGAAAGTTATATACTATAATATATAATATAATTATTATAATATAAGAGTAAATATTATTGCACATTAAGGTATGCACACACCACCCAAGGCTACATTAAGTGGTGTGTACATACATTCATAAATTGTGATCATTAACGTGTGTGCACGTATTAGTGCCTATGATATAATAATTTTATTTTTTTTTTTTGTGTTGGCTGCTTGTGCATGCATGTGGATGTTTAGCTTGTAGCAGGGCTTTTGGGTGTGGAATCAGGCCAAGATGCAGTTATTCGTGCATTGCTATATGAGCATGCACACAAGAAGGTCAAGCCATATGGGATAACAGTTGCAGAGTTTACAAATCGCTTTTCACAGCTCAGGAATAAGCTAGGAAATGCAGGTGTAAAAGATGAAGGGCTTGTGGTTGTTGAGAGTGAAGGTGCTGAGGGATTAATTACTGGCAATGTGCTTGCTGGTGACAAATACTCAGTTGCATTTGATAGAACTCCAGAGGAGATATTGAGGATTGTATATGGGAGTGGTGATGAGCACAAACCCGGGGGTTTCTATCCAAAGGGTGCTGATGGTCATATTGCCAAATCTCATTTGCCTAAAGCTTAAGCTTTCTAGAATAGTTGTGTAGCTAGGTGCTACTAGTGCAGTTTGATCAATTACTTTATGTATATGGTCCTATATGAATAAATGTGATCATGGAATCATATTTTTTTTTGTTTAATCTATTTGTTCAAAATCTTAAAGTACTCCTAATCCAAACTGTAATAATTTATTGTTCAAAAGTTTCAAGTTATGTTCAAAATGTAATAATTTAAAATATATGTCTATATTATGAATAGTATCTTCATACAATCATACTATATTTTTTATACATAAATGCAATGGTTTATGCCTGCAAATAGTACCAAATGCAAGGCATCTCCATGGTTCAGTGCTAGAAAATACAGCAAGCCACTAAGGGATAGAAAAGAAAAGAGGTTACCATTAATGTGTAATGGGTAGGAAGAGGTGAAGAGGCAGTTTATGTGCAAATGAGAAGAATCTTCTGATGAGCTATAGGAGGACCATTCTACTTCACTATTTGCTCACATTGAAAGTGCCCTTCAACTTTGATGTGAAAAGACCAGTTGGTAGAACAAAACAAAGAATATATCTAGATGCCGATAGAAGAAGGCAATCAAATGCAACAACAAACAACATTGATCTAAGTCAGATGTTCCACATCGCATAAGAGGGAGGAGGGGTAAGCAAAGAACAAAAACAAAATGGGAAGCCAGACTAATAAGACATAAGCCTACCTTTCTCAGCCTTTTGGGCTAAGATATTAAATTTACTAGTCGTTGACCCGCATGATGTGAGGGAAGATTTAATATGATTATTTTTTAGTTTAATTATACATTTAGTCCTTAACCTTTACCGAATGTTTCCAAATAGTCCGTATCATTTTAAACAGCACTTGATATGTCAAAAAGTTCCTTACTATTAAGGCATCAATTGTTTGACGGAAAAAGGTAATGGAAATTTGAAACATGTGGATGAAACAAACAAAGAAGAATGATAATGCTACCTTTTTGAAAAAAGAAAAAGAAAAAAGAATGATAACAAATACCTTCTAGTAACAAAACATAAGTTAGCTTGATTGGTTTGCTACCTTCTAGAAACAAAATATCAAAACATGTTAGAGCAAATCAACGCTAAACTAAAAATATTAACCATTGAAAAAGTAATCAAAAGTTGAAATACCTAACAAAAATCAAGAGGGAATGAAAACAAAAGAAAAATGATTGATATGTAAAAGAAATTTGATTACCAAAGATTCAAGAGAGGATCGAAGAATTCCTTTCAGATTGCAAGCAATAAACGGATTGTGGTATTGAATGCTTGATAATTTCCACACACCTTTCAAATTTGTTAGGCATCGACTAAAGAAAGAAATTTGGAAAGGAAAAAAAAAATCTATATCTGAAGAGGAGAGAGAGGACTTACTGGTGGAATATAAGATTTTGGATCCAACTATTTAAAGTGGAAGTGTGATTTGAGATTTGGGATTTTAGACATATAGAGACTTTATGTCTTCAAGGAACGTTACAATATTAGAGACTGTTTTTCTTCCATTCATCAATGGAAGGATGTGAATAGTCATAAAACTTATAACTGAAAACTCAAGTGGCATGATAGCATAATGATATCTCAATATAGGAAGAAGGAAGATTTTTTTTTTTTTAAAGAGTAATTGTGGCTTTAATGATTTTAGCATATACTCTTTATATTGAATACATTTAATTTTGGCAATATGAGAAAAAGTTGGATTTAAAAAGAAACGGAAATAGGAGGATTTAAATAGAAGATTTGAGATAGGTGATTTAATGGGTATGTGAAAAACCTATGGGAGATGAAGAGGCGAGGGGGATAGAGAGTGGGAGATGAAGAGGAGATGGGGAGAGAGTGTGAAATAGAAAGAAGAATGATATAAAATATTGTGGAAGCAGCAAATCTGACGTGGTAGTATTTGGGGAAGCCTAAAAATTTTCTCTCATCTTCAGCTTTTAGTTTATATTATAAATGCTAGTCCCAGATTTGGATTGTCTACCATGGGCTATGGTACGAGATTTTAATGTAATAGGCTTAAAATAAAATTATATAAGTCTATTTGGAACTACTAAGTACTAATACTTGAATTAAACAACTCACGATGATACCAAATACTCTTTGAATTTGGAAGAAGAAACGTTGTCACGCTCCGAATCCAAGGTGTGAGTTAGGCACGTGACAACGGCTGTACACTCAACAACACTAATCTTACGTGTGTTTTGACTAATCCTTCATAATTCAAAAATTGATAGTTCAAAATTTATAATAGCCTTTAATAAGCTTGCAACTAATTAAGGTAATCTTTCAAAAAATAAATCTTACGTAACGTTCTCAAATATAAAATAGATCTTTTAATAGTCACACCGCAATATGTCTTATATTTATTATAGTCAAATCTTAATTCCTCTAACATGCATCACTTTAACGAGAGCTCTAAAATTTGTTACCATTAAAGATCTAAAATGAGAAAGAAGAGGAAGGTGAGCTGGAAGGCTCAATAAATAACCTATAGTACAAAAAAGATGGATCAATCATATATTCAAAGGAAAATAGATACTTAAACTCGATTTTTTTTTTTTTTTTTGGGTGAGTCCTTGTTACTTATTAAGCTAAAATATGCCTTTAGTTTCTGTATAGGAAAATACTAAAGAGTTTGGAATGGAATTTGATGGAGAAGAGGAGATGTTTATCTCCAATTGATACTTCACCATAAACCTTATTTCCATAGGCCTGCGGTGTATACTGTATATGGAGAATTTCCACCCACTAATAATTGTGATTGTGACAAAAATAATAATTGAAGGTGAAATGGCAAAAGAAATCATTTACTCATTTTCAATGGAGCATTCCATTTTGACAAAGTTGGGTTTGCAAGGGGGATTTGGTTGTCATGGAAGTTTTTCTTTTGAATGATTGTCATGGAAGTTAACAAGCTTGCATTCAGAGTAAGAGCTTCATGCTTTGATAAACGTGAGATCTTGAAAGCTTTCTTGGTTATTGTCTTTTATATATATGCTGGTCCCAGATTATCTGAACGTTCTATTTTTTGTTCTAATATTTCCAAATTAATTAGCTTCTTTGGATTGTCTGTCATAGTGTCATGGGTTATGGTACGGGATTTTAATGTCATAGGCTTAAAATGAAATTATATTAGTGTATTTGGAACCACTTGAAAGAAGAAATGTTGTCACGTCCCGAATCCAAGGTGTGAGTTAGGCACGTGACAACGGTTGCACACTCAACAAGACTAATCATACATGTGGGCAAAGCTTCAATAAAGTTAAATTTTTTTTACGAATCCTTCATAATTCAAAAATTGACAGTTCAAAAATTAATAATAGTCTTTAATAAGCTGGCAACTAATTAAGGTAATCTTCCAAAAATTAAATCTTATATAACGTTCTCAAATATAAAATAGATCTTTTAACAGTCACACCGTAATGTGTCTTATATTTATTATAGTCAAATCTTAATTCCTCTAACACGCACCACCTTAACAAGAGCCCCAAAATTTGTTACTACTCAAGATCTAAAATGGGAAAGAAGAGAGAGTTGAGCTGGGTGGCTTGTATGTAAAAGATGGATCAATCATATATTCAAAGAAAATAGATAAACTTTTTATTGGGTAAAACTCATAAACTTAAGAAATTATATCTCAGTGCAATCGGTAATTTACAATGAGCTTCAAACATCAAAATTCTCATTTGACTTAAAACAACATTCAGTTGGATTTCATATATTTAACAAATTTTTATGACTATGGTCACGTTATGTCCCCATGACTAGGCCTAAAACCAAGCGTTGGCCAGTGGTAAGTCCTAGAAGAAACTTGTAATTTTGTGCCAATGTATAACCCTCATTAGCTAGGTCTAAAGCATAGTCAAATTGTTCAGAGACTTTCTACATTCAATTTCATTTCAATCGTTGTCAAAAACTAATATCCAATAAAATCATAGTTCAAACAAATATTTGGTTTTTGTTTTCTTCACAAAATTAAAAAATGCTTGATCTCATTTGAAGAAAAAGAATTTCTAATTAAGTAACTAAATCAAATAAACATGTAATATTTCAATAAGAAGAATGTAATTCTTTTCTTTAAATCTATGTATCCAAAATAATTAAAATATTAATATGTTTGAAAAAAAAAAAATGAATATTGGGTAAATTACACTAACACCCAATTCTTTTAGGGAAACTAGATTCTCTACACCCTATTTTGGGGAAATGACACTCCACTCACAAATTTGCAAAATAATTAATACTATACCCCCTTTTTCTCCATTTTTAAAAGAATATTTCCTACTTAAATTTAAAATAATTGGAATATAATTTTTCTTTTCAACTATAGTTAGTTAGGTATTGGTTAAAAAAATAAATAAAAAATAAACAAAAAAGAAAAAGAAAAAGGGGATGGAGTGTTAATTATTTTGTAAATTTGATACCAAAGTGTTATTTTTCCAAAATATAGTGTAGCGAGTCTAGTTTCATCAAAAGAAAGGGGTGTCAGTGTAATTTATCCATGAATATTTAATAAATAAAATAGAGAATTTTTAGCAAAATATAACTAACTAGTTAAGAAAAAGGTTACTTACATCTCAACAAACCTACAAGGTTTCAATACTTCTCTTTCAAACCTTCTAAGATCCAAAATAATATAAATGACAATATTTACTTAGCAATTGGTTGTTTAACTTAAAATCCTTAATTTTTATGGAAGGATCGCCATTATATATAGCCTATACCTAAAAGAAATAAACTTACAAAATGTATCATGTACATCCGAATGGGTTATGCCATCAGGTTGGCCTTTAAACTATTCTCCACATCAAAGCATCATTGCCTATTTAATTTATCACTTAGTTGCAATAAAAGTCAATAAGCTTAATTATTACAGATTTTACCATTATCAAGGTAGGTGCTAATTAAAAAACCAAAAATATTAAATTTATGCTATTAGTCACTGTATAGATTGTTTTTTCAACTTATGACTTACGCACATATTTGAAGTTAGCATAATTACCCGTGCAGATGGAATAATGTTTTACAATCATGTATATATATATTTATATTTTTTATTTATTGTTTTGAGTACTGTTTCGGTTAAGTGATTTACAAGTTTTTAATAATTGATGAAGCCAGTATAGAAAATAAGTTAATTAATGAACCAAGTGATGGAAAATAACACTTCATGAAACTTCAAACTCCCCTTTTTTATCAGCTTTGGTCATGCCACCAGAGTGTCGGTTCCTTGTGATTTTTATTTCTATTTTTTCTTTACGAAGCTGGCAGAGCGAATTTACTTTTTGTTTCATATAACGTATAATTTTGTCTCTACCATTAACTGAAATGGGACCATAATAGAAGAACAAATACATCAATGTACAGTACGTAAGAGACTAAGAGCCAGGGGCGGCCCTGAGAGTTGGGTTACCCTAACCCCATTCTAATTTTGGTTGCCCTACTTATTATTTAATAATAAAAAAAATAACATAAAGTCCAAAAAATTTTTTTTATGCAAAATCAAGGTTACATTGTACTTTTAACCGGTTATGGTGCTTTATAATTAGCATAATCCGACTCCAAGAAAATTACTTTTTCTTGCATTTTTTGAAGCAAATTCTTCAATTAAATTATTGTAATTTAGCTTATCCAAATACCTATTAGTATTATTTTAGGTTTAATAGTCTTTTAACTAAAAAAAATGTTTTAGTGTTACTAACACTATTACACTCCCATAAAAAATAAAAATAAAAACACAATGTAGACAAATAAATTTAATGCGCACTTGCACAGCACTCCCATCCAAAGAATAAAAATAGCACTACACTATATTATTCGGTCAATACAAATTATACAATCACAGCCACACCACACATGCCAACATTTATATTGTGTTTGGATGAAGGAATTGTTAAATACAAAGAATTTTACAATGATGGGATTTACATCCCCATCATTTTTAAATTTCTTTTGTTTGGTTGTAATATTTGTTAAAAATTTAAAAGGATGAAAATTGTAAGATTATGCCAAACCCAATATACTTAAGCCCATCAAAGATATTTTTAATTAGATCAATTAACTTAAATTAATAAGTTGACCAAGAAAACACAAAAATAAAATAATGAAATAGTGAATAAAAAAATAAACAATTGGATGATAAAGCAAATGAAGTATGTGGCTCACGTTTAGCAAAAAAAGGAAAAATATGTGGCTCAAGACCCATGAGAATAGTTCTAGTAAGTTGATCATTAAAAAAATAAAATAAAAGTTCAAATAACAGTTCATAAAAAAAGAGTTCAAAATAACTAAAAAAAAAAACAATAAAGAAATGAATTGATAGTGGGTGACAGATAAAAAGAAATGATGGGAGAGGCAGTGTCACGTGGGAAAAATGTAGAAGAAGAAATCTCTTGAAGCAGTGGCAGATAAAACAAACAAATGGAAAAGAGAAACTGTGGCAAAAGTAGAGACAGAGAGATCGGTGTGAACTGTGAAATAGGAGAAGAAGATTTCAATAACATAGTTCATGGCAAGATGGAGAGAGAGAACCTGAAGTGAAGGAAAAATGTGGGATGGGTTCGTCTAGCACTTTTATTCCAACTATTGCACCGCTCGACCCGCTCGATGGGTTTAGTTTATGTGTTTTGTGTTGTTTTATTTGTATTTTGTTTTTGGGTTTAGTTTATAGCTATATCTGTTAGTTTGATGCCCTTAATCCAAAATAAAATCTTGATCTGTTGGTCTGTTGGGTGTATTGGTTTATGACTTTTTTTTTTTTGCCCTTTTTATATATATATATATTTTTTGCCCTCTAATAAAAATTTTCTTTTATGAATATAATTTTTTTTTTCTAATGTATACGTATAATTTTTATATTTTTTTTTTATTTTTTTTTCATTGGTTGCCCTGGGGTGGGGGGTTGCCCTAGCCCAAGGGCTTGCTAGGCTTACCCCAGGACCGGCCCTGCTAAGAGCAGTAGATCTCATGGAAGATCTTCACATGCAATTTTCTTTTAAGAGATTAATTATTCTTCTTCCACCAAGAGCTTTGTACTTTAGTGGTATTCGTTGTTTTCCTTTAAAACAAGAATCAGATTTCAAATCTTTATCCCGTTATTGTAATTATCAAATTATTACAAAAAATCGTTTCCCCTCATAAAAGAAAAGAAAATGACAAAATAAAAAGAAAATTTTAAAAATCACTTCTTGAACAATTTGATATCACACACATATGTTCGATATAGAGAAAAATAAGAATAAAATTGAATGTGTTGTAAATGTTGTAAACATTGTAAATGAGTTTCACCTTGTAAGTCACTGAAATTAAAGGTGAACTTTTAGTTGGCATATGTATAGGAGACAAAGCATACTTATTATTAAATTAGAACAAGACTTTGTTTCCTCCTACCAATTTATACACGAAAATTCTCCTTCCCAAAAAACAGGCATTTCAAAATGTGTAAGAATTGAGCATTGTAAGATGCAGATGAATAAGTAGTGATAAGAAAGTTTACAATATTGTATGACTGACCATTTAATAGAAAGAAGTTCACACATTTTCTCATCTTTATATTTATTCTCTTTTTATGCCCATTTATTTCTCAACAGAATGAGAATAGATAAAAAATTTAAAAGATTAAGATCTTTGGGAGAATAAATGGATTTTAAAATATATTTTGTAATGGAATCATGAACATATTTGTAGGTGGGATTTTTTCGGATAATAATAATAATGAGAAAAAGGCTAATTAACACTAAGTAAAATTGGGATTCCCGAATAGGAACAGAACTAACCCGCACTGCATATTTGCCCTTCCAAACAAGATGGAATTCAAGAAACCTGTAAAACAAATAAAGGCAAACACTTAGATGGCCTTGGTCAACCCCGTGGGGGTTAACCTATAACTCTCCGATGGTTTTGTCAGTAATTCCATAACTGAAAAGAGTAATGTGAAATAGTGTTTCTATCTTTTCTAAACTGTATTTCTCAGATGTATTTGTGATTCTGGAACACCTCATTTGTTGTTATTTCCTCTATTTACATACCTTTTTTTTTATAAAGATCTTATTCCTTTTTTCCTTTATCCTCTTCCTCCTTCTTTCTTTTCAGGGCATTAATGCTCTCTGTTTTACAGCCCATTTTTATCATTTATCTCCCAATTGGTTCAGAGTAATCCTGACATTAGCTTGATATTTTGCTTAGCATTTAATGCAATAGATTGGTTTTAAACTCACTTTACATTTAATATTTTATAATACCTGATATTTAATTCGTTCTTAATATAATATTCTGAAGGGATTCTCCATGCCTTATCATTAGTTCAGGCCTTTAACATATGTTTTGAACCTAACCAAACAGATCTACCGTGTAAGATGTGTTCGGTAATAATCCGAACACGTAATATTTAATTTTAAAGTGGTATTGTCCGAATAAATTTTTCCCCTCCAATTTCCCCGCATAATGAAGGAGTTGGAATCAATAACACGTTTTTCCAAAAATGAATTTAACACGCCACCCTCTGACTCGCGCTTTTCCAAGAAAAAAAACCGAAGCGGTGGGGCTTTTGGGGGGAAAGGTTATTTATTTTTCAAAACCAAAATCATTACCCCCACTTTTCTAAATTCCTCGCCGTCCTTTCCCTTTCTCCTTCCCTTGAGTGTTTATCTTCTCCAAGCTTTCCGACGTTCTCTGCTACGATTTCTGGGAACATTTTCGCGTAAGTTTTCTTTCCCCTTATTAAATTTATTAAATCTCCAAAAACCCTTTAGTCTGATAGCATGGCTAGAACCCAATCTAGGTCTAGGGCGAGCAAATTAGCTCGATTAGTAAACTCTGAAGCGAGTATGACTCGATTCAGAGAGTTGTATAGAGTTCCCCCATCTATCCGTTTAGCATACTGCAACTTAAATGATTTTCCTGTGATAAACAAGGATGAAATCCTACTTCCAATAATGGCAGTAGTCGAAGGTGGAGTGAGATTCCCACTCCACCCTTTACTCGTAAATTTTCTTCAGATTGTTAATGCTACCCCCTCTCAAGTGTCCGTCAACCTTTTCCGAATAATTATGGGAGTAGTAGCCCTAAATCGTCTTTTGGGAGTCAATCTGAGGACTGGGGAGATTCTTAGGGTTTATCAGTATATGTGTCCGGGAGAAGAGTCTAGGACCTTGTGCCACCTAAAAGCCAAAAACGTCCACCAAAAACTAGTGAACGGCCTCCCGGACACCAACAAAGGATACGACAAAGACTACTTAAGAGTTTTTCGGGCGATTGGTTCACGGAATCCAAATGCCGGAGCTCGTTCGGGTACTTAGGTTAGGATTTGCCCCCTAACAACCTCACAGAAATAAGCCGACCAATTTTCTTAAAGAACCGAAACAAATTTCATTTTGTTTTGTTTCATTTACTGTTACCTGTTTTATTTGTTTTATAACTAACGTTTGATGTTTTTGCAGATCCATCCCGAATAGCATTGTACGAAGGTCAAGCTGATACCGAACTGGTGAAGAGGGTGCTTGCAACCAACATCTACGTTGATCAGAGGGGAGAACCTCGTTCGGCGCCCCTGTTGCTGAGATACGAGCCTCAAATTAGGTCTTTCCTTGAAGGTCCTACGGTTCCAAGGTCTCAGGAGGTTCGAGTGGAAACTTTTGCTCCCTGCTTGGCTGTTCCAGCGGACACAACAGCTCTAAGTGAAGATCTCGAGTTTATCCCAACCGGCCAAGTTTCTGAAATGGCTCCTCCGATCAACCCATTCGAACTAATGGGCAAGGCCACTGGCGGAAGCTCGTCCGAAGTAGCCAAAGGAAAGGGTAAAGGTCGGGGCAAAGGAACCGAGAAGAAAAGCAAAAAGACGGTCTCAGAATCCTCATCGTCCGAGCAGCCTATTCAGACCATCACCTAAGAACTCCCACGACCACTGCCAGTTGTCCATGAGATCGACAAATTTGTAACCGTGTTGATTGCCTTGATTCTTGTCCTTAAATTATGCTTTTGACTTTCATTGCTGGGGTTTAAAGATGGCACATTTGCAACGTGGGGTTAATGCTGTCTACAGCTGTAATATTTAATTGCCTCGTCATTGTGCGGTGGATCGTCGTTAGGGTTTAATTCCGTCAGTATCAGATGCCCCCTACTTCGTACTATCGTCATATTTTTGACGATGTGCGGGGTACTGAGGTGGAGTAGGGGTTTTACTTTGCCTCGGGAAGTGGGGGTTTCATTCAATGACGAAATGATGTTCCAGGCGGCGAGTAACACGTGTCATCGTTCTGTTGGTCGGCGTGCTAGGGATATTGCTTCGTCAGGCCCTTGCAATTAATGAAAAAGGCGTCGCTTCGGTCGGTGGGTGACACGTGTCGTCGCATGATTGGTCGTCATGCTCGAGGTATCGCTTCGTCAAGTTTTGTGACACGTGTCGTCATGCGACTGGTCGTTGTGCTCGAGGCGCCGCTTCGTCAGATTTTTGTCTTTAATGAAGTGGCGTCGCTTCGGGCGGCGAATGCCACGTGTCGTCATGCTACTGGTCGGTGCTTTCGATGCGTCGTTTCGTCGGATTTTTGGCGGTTTTTTGAATGGGAAGGGTTTTGTGGGGTTTTTATACCGAGTTCGAGGGTCTTTGTCCTATTTACAAAACGGAAAAAATTTCTCTTGAGCGTCTGGGTTCCCTCTTCGCGTTTTTCCGGTGAGTCTCCTCTGTCCTTTTCTTCTTTCTTCTTTTTCCGGTTTTCTTCGTGGTTTTATTCCGGTCAATCTGGATTCGTTGAGTCTGTCGTTCAAGTCCTTCTTTGTCGGGGTTTCTAGGTTTGCCGAGAACGGCTTAGGTCCTCCTCCGATCGAGGGTTTTGTGTCCCCCGATAGTGTGCTTCACCGGTTATCGGCGGAGCTATATTCCGTGATTTGTCCGGCTATCCACACGTGGGAGGCCGTTAGGAATAGAATGGTGGCCAATGAGGCAGAATGGCCTCTTCCGCTCTCGGAGGAGCTGCCGGAGGGGCTCTCCGATGAGTCCAATGGAGGGATGACGAGAGAGGTCTCGTCCGGGGCGGTCCCGAGTACTTCGGGTTCTCGTCCACTTCCTAGGGTAGACAGGTCATGGAAGGCCATGTCCTATTTTAGTAAATTTAACGAGGATGACATTGATAGGCTTAGACGTCGTTATCAGATTCCTGATGACGTCGTCATTAGAATCCCAGATTCTGACGAGAGAGCATGTTGCCCTAAGTATGAGGGTGACGTGGCTTTCTACGAGGCTGACCTTAAGGCCGGTCTTCGTTTCCCTATACAGCCTTTTGTTAGGGAATTGCTAGATTTTCTCTCTTTGGCCCCGGGGCAAGTGAACCCGAATGGCTGGCACACGATCATCTCGTGCATGGTGATGTGGAGGGTTAGTAGCAACGGGGAGGAGGACCTCACCGTTGATGAGTTCCTCTTCTGCTACGAGCCCGTCCAAATTGCGCTCTCCCGGGGCTTCTGGACGTTTAAGAACCGGGACATAAACTCTAAGGTCGTCCAAGGGTTACCCTCGTCCGACAGAATTTGGAAGGACGGGTACTTCTTTGTGTGCGGCGACAATTGGGAGAGGCTGCCGCAAGAAGGCCCAAATGACTTCGTTGGAGTCCGTAGGTTTTGGGGGACGCCCTCGTCGTCTGGTGTGTGTCTTTCTTCTTATTTTCGTTTTTTTTTTATTTTTTTTTATGTGTTTCTTCTGGTGCTTATTGCAGCTTTGGACCGTCCACTTCTGAATTCTGTTTGGCAGGAGAGGATTTTTCGGATATTAGACATCGAGGACCGACGATACAACATTTTTATTGAGCCTGATCTGCTAGCTACCTTTTCGTTGGGACCCATCCCTAGCTCGTCGGTAAAAGCGTTATTAAGAGCAAATAAGAAACGTGAGTCTTTTCTTCAACACATGGTACGGTATTTATCCTACTCGTCTATCGCCCCATTTTTATGTTCTGACTTTTGCGTATCTTTGGTTCGCAGGCATCAATACAATGAAGCTGAACAAGAGTCGTCTAAGGCAGATGGCCCAATCGGGAGAGGTGGCGGCCGCTCCTATTAGCCTGAAACGCAAGAAGCCCGACGAGGGGTCTTCGAAGCGGGCTGAGGAAGCGCCCCCACGTCCTTCTGCACAAGTTGCCACACCTCCCGTCATTCCAACCATCGTCCCTTCTGTTCAAAGAGATCCGCCTGTCATCCTGGTGGATTCTGACTTCACTCCTCCCACTGCGGCCTCCACAATTAACCAAAGTCCTCTCGTCGCCATGGACAGGGCGAAAGGAGCCATAACTACTCCAGATATGGAAGAGTATGCTGTGGCCCATACGGAAGACCTCTCATTGCTCATGGTTCACTCTTTGATGCGAGTATGGCCTTCTGCCTTTTATTATTTTTATGCATTTCGCTTTGTTTTGTTATTTTATTTTTGGCTTCTGACCTAGCCGTGTATGTAGGGTCTGACGGAGGCCATGGTGATGGCCCGGAGGTGCACTTCAGTTGAAGAGGATCTAGCTATGCTTAGAGCAAAGTCCATTGCAGACGAGGCGGAGATGAAGAGCACTAAGAGAGCCGTCATGGAGCTGACGAAAGAAAGGAAGGAAGCTCTGGCTGAGGCGGAGAAGTTAAGGACGGAACTCAAGGCCAGAGATGACGATGTTAAGGCGGCAGTTGATGCCAAGGATAAAGCTGTTGCCGACCTTAAACATCTCGTTGGCCAGATCGAGGGAGCCAAGGAGGCGGCGGTGTCTGAGTTCAGAGCGTCCGAGGCGTTCGAAGACATCAACACTCGTTACTTCCTGTCTGGTTTCGAGGCCTTTAGAAAACAAGCCGTCCAGCGCTTCCCCGGGTTAGATTTCTCGGCCCTTCAACCCTATGATGACGAGGACTCTGTGGCCGGCGTTTCTCAGGACCAGGCTGGCGATGACGATGTTTCTTCTAAGTAGGATTAGTGTAGTTTACCTTTTGAAGCATTTCCAAACAATTTGTGGGCCCGTGTTTAGGGCGTTTTTTGCTATGATACTTGCTTTTTATACTTCTATTTTGTGCATGTTTCGTCGTCTTAAGGCGGTGCACAAAGTTTTTATTTTGATGAGAATTCTCTATCTGTGTATGATCTTCTTGTTAGTTTTGAATGATGTTTTATTTATTTTTAGTTAGGAGGTAAGAACTTTTCAGTCAGGGGGTTGAAACTTTGGACGATGCGATTGTCTGAGTTTGAGGACCATGCATGTTTGCCAGGATTAAACTTAGGAAATTTTACCTAAGTAAAAAGGTTGCGGTGGATGATACGGTTTATTTTAAGTTTAAAAGGTTGTGAAGATCGATACAGTTCAACTTTTGATATTCGTTTAAAATATCATTTTTGACGATACAGTTCAACGCTTGTTTTTAAAGATCGTGTTTGGACAGTATAGTTTAACTTTGTTTAAGTTAAAAGATCGTGTTGGACGATGCAGTTTAACATTTGGTTAAGTTAAAAGATCGTGTTGGACGATGCAGTTTAACATTGGTTAAGTTAAAAGATCGTGTTTGGACGATGCAGTTTAACATTGGTTAAGTTAAAAGATCGTGTTGGACGATGCAGTTTAACATTGGTTAAGTTAAAAGATCGTGTTGGACGATGCAGTTTAACTTGGATTGTTTTGCATGGTACGTGGGAACGGGGTTGACACGCATGATTTACCGTGGTTCGGCAATAGTGCCTACGTCCACCCTTATTTCTTTATTCAAAGTATTTTCACTTCTTTACAAAGTTTGTCTCTTTTTAGGGATAGTATCTCCTAAGATGTTCGGCGTTCCACGGGTGCGACAAGCGTCGTCCATTCATGTCTTCTAAGTGATACGTGCCTGGTCGTCGCACTTCAATGACCTTATAGGGTCCTTCCCAGTTTGGGCCAAGCTTGCCTTCGGAAGGATTCCTGGTGGCTAAGGTGACCTTTCGCAGGACGAGGTCACCAATTGACAACTGCCTGGGCTTGACTCTTGAGTTGTAGTGTCGTGCCATTTTTTCTTGGTATCTCTTCATTCTTGCTTCCGCTGTTTCTCTGACTTCATCAATTAGATCGAGGTTGAGCCGGAGTTGTTCTTCATTTTTCTGTCCGTCATATGCTAAAGTCCGAAATGACGTCAGTCCTATTTCGACGGGTACCACTGCTTCGCTTCCGAACGTCATTCGAAATGGTGTTTCGCCTGTTGGTATCCTGACTGTTGTTCTGTAGGCCCAAAGTATGCTCGGAAGTTCTTCTGGCCATAGCCCTTTTGCCCCCTCAAGTCGGGTTTTGATGAGTTTGAGTAGTGAACGATTCGTGACCTCGACTTGTCCGTTGGCTTGTGGATGGCCAGGAGATGAATAATGGTTGTGGATGCCCAGTTCTTGAGAGAATTGTCTGAATCTGGGGTTATCAAATTGCTTCCCGTTGTCTGATACGAGTACTCGTGGAATCCCAAACCTGCAGATCACTGTCTTCCATACGAAGTTCTGGATGTTTCTTTCTGTGATGGTTGCCAATGGTTCTGCTTCTACCCATTTGGTGAAATAATCTATCGCAACAACGAGGAATCTAAGTTGCCGTCTTCCTATTGGGAGTGGTCCCATGATATCTAAACCCCACTGTGCGAAGGGCCAGGGTGCCGTCATTGGTACCAGTTCCATCGGAGGTGAGTGTAGGAGGTTGGCGAACCGTTGGCACTTGTCGCAGTGTTGGACGAATTGGTAGGTGTCAGCTTTCATGGACGGCCAATAGTAGCCTGCTCTGACGATCTTTCTTTGTAAAGCTCGTGCGCCTGAGTGGTCGCCGCAAACACCTTCGTGTATTTCTCTCATGACGTAATTAGCCTCGTCTGGTGCCAGGCATCTGAGGTAAGGGAGGGAGAAGCCTCTCTTGTACAGTGTTCCCTGCAACATGAGAAAGCGTGAAGCGCGTACCTTTAATCGTCTGGCTTCGTGTCGGTTGTCTGGTAATGTTCCTTCTTGTAAGTATGAGATTATTGGTGTCATCCAAGAAATTTCAGTGTGGATGGGGTTCACCTCAGTCGTTTGTAGGCTTGATTGTTGGACGGTCTTGATTTTGTCGTCGACCGTTGATGACGAGGCAGATTTGGCCAGTTGGTCTGCCTCTGTATTTTGTTCTCGTGGTACGCGACAGAGCCTTACTTCACGGAACTGGCTTATTTGATGTCGGACCAGTTGTAGGTATTGCTGCATACGCCCTTCTTTTGCTTCATAGTCTCCGTTTACTTGTCCTACGACGAGCTGCGAATCACTACGTACGTCTAGCTCTGTGGCTCCCAGTATCTTGGCCGTTTTGAGTCCCACCAAAAGAGCTTCATATTCAGCTTCGTTGTTGGTGGTTGGGTACTGCAGTCGTATTGCTTGTTTGATGATGTCACCTTCTGGGGACCTCAAGACTATGCCCACTCCGCCTGAGTCCTTTGTCGACGACCCATCTATGTTCACCGTCCACTTCGATGCCTGTTCGACGTCTTCCGTTGGCTCGTCATCTTTCGAGGTGAACTCTGCTATAAAGTCTGCCAGGGCTTGAGCCTTGATCGCTGTTCGTGGTCGGTAGTCGATGTCGAACTCGCTGAGCTCAATCGACCACTGGATAAGTCGTCCAGCTGCATCTGGTTTGCTCATTGCTTTCCGTAATGGGTGGTTGGTGAGTAACACAATCGTGTGAGCTTGGAAGTATGGGCGGAGTTTCCTTGCAGCTGTCACTAGGGCGAACGGTAACTTTTCCATAGGAGGATATCTTTCTTCGGCTCCTCTCAGCGCTCTACTCGTGTAATAGACGGGCAACTGTCGTCTTTCTTCTTCCCGGATTAGTGCGGAGCTGACGGCAGTTGGTGACACGGCCAGATATAGGTAGAGCTCCTCGCCTTGCTTAGACGGGCTAAGCAAGGGTGGTTCCGTCAGGTACTTCTTGAGCTCTTCAAATGCTTGTTGGCATTCGTCGGTCCATTCAAACGCCTTCTTTAATGTTTTGAAGAAGGGTAGGCACTTGTCTGTGGATCGAGACATGAATCGATTCAGTGCGGCTATTCTTCCCGTCAGTCTTTGTACTTCTTTGGTGTTCTTTGGTGGCTGCATTTCTAATATTGCTTTGATCTTGTCTGGGTTTGCTTCTATGCCTCTCTGCGAAACCATAAAGCCAAGAAATTTTCCTGAATAAACACCAAATGCACACTTACTTGGGTTCAGCTTCATCTGGTACTTGCGGAGCGTTTGGAAAGTCTCTCTGAGGTCGTCCAGGTGACCGTCTTCCTCTTTGGACTTTACCAACATGTCGTCGACGTAAACTTCGACGTTCCGGCCAATCTGGTCGTGGAACATTCTGTTCATCAGTCGTTGGTAGGTGGCTCCGGATGTTCTTCAGTCCGAAAGGCATCACCCTGTAGCAGAAGAGCCCTCTGCTGGTGATGAAGGATGTCTTTTCTTGATCGCCCTCGTCCATCACTATTTGGTTGTAACCTGAAAAGGCATCCATAAATGTTAATAGTTTATGACCAGCTGTCGAGTCGACTAGCTGGTCTATTCTAGGGAGAGGGAAGCTGTCTTTAGGACATGCTTTATTTAGGTCGGTGAAGTCGACGCACATTCGCCATTTTCCGGTACTTTTCTTTACCATGACTACGTTGGCAAGCCAGTCGGGGTAGAATACTTCCCTGATGAAGTTTGCTGCCAGGAGTTTGTCCACCTCTTCCATGATGGCATTGTTCCGCTCTGGCGCGAAGACTCTTCGTTTCTGTTTTATTGGACGGAGAGAAGGGTCAACATTTAACTTATGTGAAATGATGGAAGGGTTGATACCTGGCATGTCTTCGTGACTCCATGCGAAAGACATCCTTGTTATCTTTTCAAGAACTGGACGAGTGATTCTTTTATTTTTGGGGGCAGGTCAGCCCCAATTTTGGTCGTCCTTTCTGGTCGTCCATCTTCTAGCTCGATGGTGGTCTAAGCTCCCCAGAAGGCTTCACTAGAATCTTCTGCTCCTCGATGGTCATCGTCTGATTCTGTCCTCCTGACCCGAGGGAGGCAAGGTAACATTCTCTGGCTACTACTTGATCTCCTCTAACTTCTCCTATTCCATGCTCAGTGGGGAATTTGAGGAGAAGGTGGTATGTGGAGGTCACGGCTCGGAGTCGGTTGAGGGTTGGTCGTCCGATTATTGCGTTGTATGCTGAGGGGACAGTTGACGACGAGGAAGTCGACCGTCTTAGAGACCGTCTTTGGGTGAGTACCGACCATTATCGGTAAGGTCACAATACCGACTGGGCAAATCTTGTCGCCTGTGAATCCCACGAGTGGTGCATCCATGGGGCGCAATTTATCCTTGTCAAGCCGCATTTGTTGGTAAGCGGGGAGGTAGAGTATATCAGCCGAACTCCCGTTGTCTACCATTACTCGCCTTGTGGTGAAACCTGCAATGTTAATTCGTTATCACTAGGGCATCGTCATGGGGCTGATGGGTGCCTCTGGCGTCCTCTTCGCTGAAAGAGATGATCTGGTCGTCGAGGCGGATGTTCTTTGGTGGGCGCTGGACGACCATGATGTTGTGTACTTGCCTCGCATATGCTTTCCTTGAGGCTCTTGAGGTTCCTCCTGATGCTGGTCCTCCAACGATGGTTCTGATTTCTCCTACGGGTCCTGGCCTGTTGGGTTCGGCCTGTTCCCTCTGTGCTGGAGGCTTTGCTGGACGGGTATTCGTCGGACGATTGACATACTTCTGCAGTTTGCCCTGCCGGATGAGTGTCTCTATTTGTTCCTTCAAGGCTACGCATTCTTCTGTGAGATGTCCATGATCTCTGTGGAACCTGCAATACAAGTTTTTAGGTCGGCTGTTAGGATCTGAATGTATCTTACCTGGCCACCGAAGTGACGGATCGTCTTGTATCTGCAAGAGTAGTTTGTCGATAGGTGTGTTCAGAGGTGTGAAACTGCTGAATTTCACGGGGGGTGCGGTCGTCCGTTTACGTTCCGGGGTTTCGGTGAATTTCGGGACCTTTTGCTTGGCGGGTTCAGGTTTACGATCTGCAGCTTCCTTGCGCCTTTTTGGTGGTGGGTCTTCCATAGCTTCTAGGGCGTCCTCTGCGTTCATATGTTTCGTGGCTTCGTACATAAGCTCTGACATTGTTTCTGGGGGGTCTTTGCAGAGTTCGTAAAGGAAATCCCCTTTTCGTAAACCTGCCATGAAGGCTGTTACAGTGATGTCTTCTTTTGGACGATCGATCTTCATCGCTTCTTCGTTGAAGCGGTGTACGAATGTCCTTAGCGATTCCCCCTCCATTTGTTTGACGCTAAGCAAGTGAGTGGGCGGTCGTCCCCTTCGTTGGCTGCCAATAAAGTGGTCGATAAATGCACGGCTGAGCTGGACGAATGAACCGATCGACTCTGACTCGAGCTTGTTGAACCAAACCCTTGCAGATCCCCTCAGTCCCAGGGGGAATGCTCGGCACATCACTTCTTCAGGGACGGCTTGCAGCTGCATGACTGTTTTGAAGGCCTCTAGGTAGTCAAATGGGTCTTTGGTTCCATCGAAGTTCTCTAGCAATGGTACCTTAAATCTGGACGGGAGCGGGAAGTCAGCAATGCTTGGGATAAACGGAGAATCGGCCCGGTGTACGAGGTTGTCAAGGTTGCTAGCAGCTTTCGCTCTTAGGCTGTTCTTCATGTCTCCCATTTGTTTCCTCATTTCTCGCAATTCTTTCTCCAAACGTGTCGTTTTGTCATCCGGGTCTCTTGTGGATCGGTCTGGATGATCAGGTTGTCTGGAGGAGTTTCCCCGTCTATCTTCTCGTTCAGGCTGTTTGGACGACCTATCTGGTCGTTCTGGCTGTTTGGACGACCTCGTTGTTTTAGCTGTCCTATGTTGGCTAGGTGGAGCGGAACTTCCTGCGCTTTCCGCTCTGTGCCTGCTGCGGGGCGGAGTTCTCTCAACTTCGCCTCCCCTACGACGGGTGACTTGATGGCTGTCAGCTTCCTGGTCATTCGACCTGTTTCCACCCCGCGGAGGAGGTTGGTTGTTGTCATGGGGGGTTGGGGGCCCCTTCCTAATGGCCTGCCATAACTCTTGATTCTGACGAGATGTTTCTCGAGCGAGGTCCTGAATGCTGGTGGCGATGACCTGCATTTGCCTCTCAATTGGAGTCATGGTGGGGTCAGCACTGGTTCCGTCGTTGGGAGCTCCCTCCATGATCGCTATCGACCTGTGTGCGGCCCTTTTTGCTCTAAAAACGACAGTGGCTTATTAAGTCGTTCCCACAGACGGCGCCAACTGATAATGCCTAAAAATCAGTGGGCTCACGCACGAGTCAATCCGAATGGACGATGCTCTCTCCGACGAACGAATACCTGCAAAATAGAAAAACAATTAAAAGAGGGGGGCACCGGTGGTGGTCCGGTGGGGGGAGCCTCCGATGCTTAAGTTAGCAAAGAATGTGACAGAGAAACCCGGATTCAGGGAGTCTAGAAGTGAGAAAAAGAGTGAATACCTTTGTCTGAGAATTCCCTGGGTTTATATAGGGAGGCCCTGGTCTTCTAGCCGTTTGTGGTCATTAAATGGCTTTAATATCCAGATTTGTAACTGTCTGGTCCTGATTTGTAACCGTGTTGATTGCCTTGATTCTTGTCCTTAAATTATGCTTTTGACTTTCATTGCTGGGGTTTAAAGATGGCACATTTGCAACGTGGGGTTAATGCTGTCTACAGCTGTAATATTTAATTGCCTCGTCATTGTGCGGTGGATCATCGTTAGGGTTTAATTCCGTCAGTATCAATTTAAAACTATAAAGTTCAAATGAACCGTTTATTTGGAAACTTTGAGGTCGTTTGAATGAAACATTTAAAAGTTTAAGATTTAAATAAAATATACCCAAAATTTTATGGTTTAGTAAGTAATTAGTTTACCCAATTTTTTACACTTATTGGGCTAAAATATGCCTTTGGTTCCTGCATAAGAAAATATTAAAGAGTTTGGGATAGAATTTGATGGAGCAGAGGAGATGCTTATCTCCTATTGATGGAATGCCCAACCACACTTCACCAATGGATGTGCTGTTTTGGAATTGTAGCGGCTCTGAACCCTTATTTTGCCGTAGCTAGGCCTGTGGTGTATACTTTATATGGAGAATTGCAACCCACCAATAAATATGATTGTGACAAAGATAAGAATTGAAGGTGGAATAGCAAAAGAAATCATTGACTCATTTTCAGTGGAGCATTCCATGCTGACAAAGTTGAGTTTGCAAGAGGGATTTGGTTGTCATGGAACTCTGACGATATATATAGAAGTTAACAAGCTTAATTGCATTCAGAGTAAGAGCTTCATGCTATGATAAACGTAAGATCTTCAAACCTTTCTTGGTTATTGTCTTCTATATATGCTACTCCCAGATTTATTGAACGTTCAATTTTTTGTTCTAATATTGCCAAAGTAGCTTCTTTGTATTGTCTGCCATGAGTTATGGTACGTAGGAGATATTAATGTCATAGGCTTAAAATAAAATTATGTAAGTTCATTTGTAATTAACTACTAAATACTTGAATTCAACTTTATCAAAAAAAAAAAATACTTGAATTCAACAAATCATGATGATACCAAATACTCATTGGATTTGAAACAAAGAAACACATTCTAGAATATTACATATAATAAATAGATGCGACAATAGTCATACTATATTACTATGACTAGGCCCAGAAATTCTAGATTGATGGTAAGCCCCATAAGAAATTGGACAAGGTTTGGCTTCAGGGGCGGATCCAGGAATTCCGTTCAGGGTGGACACCTTTTGTATTTTAATTTCAAACTTTAATATATATAATACAAAAAAAGGCCAAAAGCCGAAATATATTCTTCATATAAACAAAAAGTAACAAACAAGAGGCTTATCATAACCTTTTACAATTGATTTCGACGTGTCTTCATATTCTGAAACTATTGCATGATAGCTTCATTATCAATGCTATGAAAAATGTCTTTCTCTATGTAGACAATCAAGCTATCATTCATCCACTGATCACTCATTTGACTACGCAATCGATTCTTCACAATCTTCATAGCAGAAAATACTCTTTCCACAGTGGCAGTCGCAACTGGTAAAATTAATGCCAAAATCACCAACAAGTAAACTAATGGATAGACTACATTTTTTTTAGTCTCAACCATTTTTTGAGCAAGATCACAAATCCCTTCCAGTTTTGAAAACTCAATACTAAAGCGTACATCATAAATATAATTATCAAGCTCATCAGAAAGCATCATGAGCTCTGATGAAGAAAAATCTTCTGGATAAAATTGGGCAAGGCGAATAAGTTTTTGCTTGTCGAAAGTAGCAAAAAAATTAGATGGACTCAAGCATGACACACAAAGAAGCAATTCAGTGTTCGATTCCGTAAAACGATTATTTAGCTCTTGGAGTTGCATATCTATAATAGCATAAAATAGCTCGACACGATAAAAATGTAAGTTTGTCATACCATCAGTGTAACACCTTGATCGCTCTCGAGCTACATATATATCATCCATATTTGGAACTACTATCTTGTTTATTCCACAAAAAGTGGAAACTTCATCAAGCAAAGAACTCCACCCATTTTCTCTCATTATTTGGAGTCGTTCCTTAGACATTCGAACTAACTTCATAGCATTCACAATATCTTGATCTTTTCTTTGCAATGCTTGTGATAATTCGTTTGAAACTCCCAAAATATATCTCATCAAATGAAGATTAAATGCAAATCCAAAAGATTGAATAAAGTGTGAGAGATGTTCTGCTTGTCCTCTCAGCTCTGAGGCACCATCCTTGCACCATCCTTCAACTATGGATGAACATATCAACAACATCAAGCACATCAACTATGGATGGGAACATATCAATCAAGCTAATCAAAGTATTATAATGTGAACTCCAACGAGTATCACATGAACGTTTAAGACTTGTTTCTTGATTTAGGCCTTGCCCACTCGGAAGCTCCCCATTATGGATTGATTCAACTACTCTAGTTGCTTGCTTCTCCTTAAGAAGATCTAGACGTTTGCATGAACCTCCAGCAATATTCACCACAATTGCAACAAATTTAAAAAATGTGGCAATTTTATTATTATTTTTTGCCACAGCTATAAGAGCCAATTGCAATTGATGAGCAAAACAATGCACATAATATGCACTTTCATTCTCCTTCATTATAAGAGTTTTAAGACCATTGAACTAACCTTGCATATTACTAGCTCCATCATAATCTTACCCACGCAATCTAGACAAGCTTAATCCATGCCTACAAAATAAATCTTCAACTACTGCCTTGAGTGAGAGAGCAGTAGTATCAGTAACATGCTCAATGCCTAAAAAGCGCTCAACGACATGGCCTTTCTTATCAACATACCGCAATGCAACCGCCATCTACTCCTTTGTTGATATGTCATGAGATTCATCAATAAGAACAGAAAAAAAATGCATCTCCAAGCTCCATAATAATAGCATTAGAAGTTTCAACTACTGCTGCACTTACAATGTCCTTTTGAATTGCAGGAGAAATCATCATATTATTTTCAAGAGCATTTCGTAATGTAACGGTTTTGATATCTTCATTGTGGTCTGTAAGAAATCTCAAAATCTTAAGAAAGTTTCCTTGATTACTTGAATCCTCTGATTCATCATGACCACGGAATGCAAGCCCTTGTCTCAAAAGAAATCGAATGCAGTCAATTGATGCATTTAAGCGAGTCCGGTACTCAGTTCAAGCTTGGTCTGTCTGCTTAAAATGAAATGACTGAATACTTTGATTTGGCTTTAATAGATCATCAAACATTCTCCTAGCTTGGTTGTGAGAACTATTGATTCCTCCTTCATGAATTTTGAGCTTTTCTGGACACTTCCAATTTGAGAAGCCTTTAGTAACAAATGTATCACCACCTGCTTGTTCTCCAACATCACATTTGAAAAGATAGCAATATAGACAAAAATGCAGCATCTTTTGCTATGCTATACTCTAGCCAATCGAATTGAGTAAACCAACCTTTGTTGAACCATCGGTCCTTAGCACCATATGTTTTGTATGGAAAATTATGTTCCTTAGGTTGGCGAGCTTTCCTTTGTGCATATACTCTACGTACTTGATCTCGATCATTAGGATGATAATCCGTAATTCGAGGTCGTAAGCCCGGATCAGATGGCCAAATTAATTTCCAGATCTTGTTTTGCCAAATTAATTTCCACTTAATCTTGTTTTGAAGAAGAGTTATCAACTCTTTTTGTAGAAGGTGGTAATTCTAATTCTGACTTTCTTTTAAAATATTTCTCCATTACTGTTTCAAAAATATTAAAAGAAAAACAATGTTCATAAAATAAAACTAACCCATCATAAATTATAAATTTAACATTTTTAAAATTTTTCACATGCCATAAATATAATTCACAAATCACAAACAAATACAATACACAAATCACAAATGACAAAAGCTACACCAGTCTACACTCTATTATATTATACAGTAACAACTAACAAAAAATATTCACAAATCACATGGTAAAGCACTGACCAGTCCGATTCAGGGAAAAAAAAAAAAAAAGAAGTCATTGACCCCTTGACCAGTCTGGGGACCACTTCACATGGTCCACTCGGACCACTCACCAACACCAAAACACCACATGGCCAGCATTCAGTAGTCAGCACATCAAAGCATCAAACAAAATAAATATTCAACCAAAAAGCCAAAAACTTCAAAGTTAAAAGAGAGAGTCACGGACAGAGAGCAAAGAAGAGAGAGAGAAAGAGAGAGCATACCAGTCCAGCAGTCCTCGCCTCCTCGACTCAGGTCTAGGCGTGAGGCGTCGAGCTCGGGTCCAGGCCGGGCGTGAGGCGTCGAGCTCAGGTCCAGCCGTCCAGGCGTGAGGCATCGAGCTCAGTTGCTCAGGTCTAGCCGCGTCCAGGCGTGAGGCATCGATCTCGCCATCTCGGGTCCAGTCACAAACCAGTCTAAGAAGTAGGAATGCCGATCTGCTTCAACAAGAGGGGACTCAACCAAACTGCAGCATCTGCTTCAACAAGAGCCGAATCAGCCAATCTGCTTCAACAGAAGGGAAGGGAGCCGATCGGTGGCCGTGGACGGTGGATCGATGGCCGTGGAGACGGGAGGGAGACGATCTACTTCAACACGGAGTAGCCGAGCCATTCCGTAACTTCCGTTCGCTCTCTCCCTCTCTCTTTCGAATGGTAATCGATTGATTGAGTATGTGATGTGTTTTACATTTTTGGGCTGATTTGTTTTAAAAAAAATAATAATAATAATAATAGAACTAAAATCAAGTCTCTGTTGGGTTGATTTGTTTTTATTTGGGCTGATTTGTTATTGCAAATTCATTTTTGGGCTTTTAAGATATTATTGGCCTTTTTCTTGATATTTGGTTGTTTGTTATTTGTGGTGAATGCTATAATTTTGGATTGTTTGGGGTGTTTGATGTAATTTTAATACATTTATCTTCCTTAATTTTTTTTTTCTAAAACGTAGATGAGGATTTAAAACAAAAATGAGGGTGGACACTTTAGCATATCTATATTTTTTGAATTTATATATACCTACTAAAATTTATATATACCTACTAAATTTTTTTTTTTTAAATTTGAGGGTGGGCACGTGCCCACCCTGGTCATGAACTGGATCCGCCCTTGTTTGGCTACAAACCGGTTTGTAGCCGGTTTGCTACAACCCACTACGTGGCACCTTATAAAACCATTAGCATGTATTATTTAATTAAAGAAGTCACATGACTTATTAAATAGATCATGTGACTAAAGTACACATGGATGATCTTATTAGTTGTCATATAGTGGGTTGTAGCAAACTGACTATAAACCAGTTTGTAGCCAAACTCTATCCTAAGAAATTGGTTTCTATATCAAAGTATACATGGTTGGATGAGTCCATAGCATAGTCGCGTCATACTACAATAATTCAATTTCCTAAAACATAAGCAATTAACTTCAATTCACACCACAACCACATTTGATTCAAAGAAAACAATCTTATATATCTATTTAATTCAAACCATTGGTTCCTTTCACTGAATCTTTTCAGATGCTTGATCCAAATTTGAAATGTGTACGTATACGATTTTCTAGATAAAATTAATTTAACAAAAAAATTCTAGCATTTCAAAAGAAACGAAATTGTAATTTTTATTTTTAAATAAATTTAAGTAAAATAATTTAGAAATAAATTTCATAATGGGAAACAAATAAATATTTTTTAAAACAAAACAATCTATTTTTTTAAATAAAAAATCACTAGTTAAGGGAAAATGTCACTTACCTTCACAAATAAATGTTTGTTAAAACAAAACAATCTATTTTTTTAAAGAAAAAATCACTAGTTAAGGGAAAATGACTTACCTTCAATAGCCTCATAAAGATTTCAAAGTAATTATGTCACCTCATGATCAACGTAATACAATGATATACACAAATTAATTAATTCATTCATTAACCCCAAACTTTAGCAGTTAACCCAAATTTACACATTCAATCTAATTGGTAATTATCCGTCTAAACACTTCAAATAAGAGAGCACATACCAAAACTATGTTGCTACGGAACTATGGCAAAACTACCCTAAAAATTTCACCGAATAATTGTGAGATTATATATATGGAACCGCCTTTAAAACTTCTAATATTTTAGGACCTACAAAATTTAGGCTGAATTCTGACCCCAATCAATGGTCCACTAGTCTTTTTCTGGGTGAGTGGGTCACATTGGGCCTTTTTTTGGACTTAATTGGGCCAAAAAAAGTTGTAATTTGAAAATTGTCATTGGATTATGACCAAAATACCCTTAAAAACTCAAAAATGATTAAAATATCATCGAAACCTCTAAAATAATCAATATACTCCCAATGTGTCCAAAAATAACCATAATACCCTCAAAACTTAAAAAATGACCAATATACTCCAAAATTGTTCCAAATGACCAAAATACTCCTGAAACCTAAACAATACCATATACACCAAAAATTTCCAAAATGACTAGAGTTATTTTGGTCATTTTAGGATTCCAAGGGTATTTAGTCATTTTTAGGGGTTCTAGGGGTATTTTGGTCATTTTAAAGGTTTCAAGGTATTTTTCCCATTTTAGGATTTTGAGGGTATATTGGTTGTTGTCATGGGTTTTAGGGATATTTTGGTCATTTTCATTTTTGATCTAGGATTTGAGGGTTTTTGGTCACTTTATAGGTGAATATAATTGTAATTTTTAAATAATAAATTAATCATTTGAGATTTAATTTTGAGATTAGTCAAGTGATTAGAGATGTCCTAAATAAATTAGAAGTAGAAATATTCAATTATTTTTAATTTAATTAATTGAGATGGTAACTAGAATATAGTTCCAAGTGATTAGTGAAGTCCTAACTCAATTAGAAGTAGAAATATCAAATTATTTTCAATTTAATTAATTGAGATGGTAGAATCCTAGTTCCAAGTGATTAGAGCAATCAATATGAAGAAGAAATATCCAATTATTGAGATGGTAGAATTCTAGTTCCAAGTGATTAGAGAAGTCCTAACTCAATTAGAAGTAGAAATATCAAATTATTTTCAATTTAATTAATTGAGATGGTAGAATCCTAGTTCCAAGTAATTAGAGCAGTCCTAAATCAATTAGAAGAAAAAATATCCAATTATTTTTAATTTAATTAATTGAGATGGTAGAATCCTAGTTCCAAGTGATTAGAGAAGTCCTAACTCAATTAAATGAAGAAATATCCAATTATTTTCAATTTAATTAATTGAGATTGTACGTACCTAGTTCTAAGTAATTAGAGCAGTCTTAAATCAATTAGAAGAAGAAATATCCAATTATTTTTAATTTAATTAATTGAGATGGTAAAATCCTAATTCCAAGTGATTAGAGAAGTCCTAACTCAATTAGAAGTAGAAATATCCAATAATTTTATTTAATTAATTGCAGTGGTAAGTATATAGAATATTCATTTGAAATTCACAAAGCTCTTTACTTGTTTTATTCATGAATCACCGAGTCAAAATAATGATACAAGAGGAAGCAAAATATCTTCCTTGTGTCAACTCTATGATTTTTTGGAATAAAATCTCACAAGTATTTCAGTGTGTAGATTCAATTGTATAGAATCCAATCCAAATCGAAGGCCAACTTGTGAAGGGTACAGAAAAATGTTACAAGTTATGAAATTGACTAAAATATATAGTTCCAAGTGATTAAAGAAGTCCTAACACAATTAGAAATAGAAATATCCAATTATTTTTAATTGAATTAATTGAGATGGTAGAATTCTAGTTCCAAGTGATTAGCGAAGTCCTAACTCAATTAGAAGTAGAAATATCAAATTATTTTCAATTTAATTAATTGAGATGTTACGTAGAATCATAGTTCCTTAGCAAAGTCCTAACTCAATTAGAAGTAGAAATATCAAATTATTTTCAATTTAATTAATTGAGATGGTAGAATCCTAGTTCCAAGTAATTAGAGCAGTCCTAAATCAATTAGAAGAAAAAATATCCAATTATTTTTAATTTAATTAATTGAGATGGTAGAATCCTAGTTCCAAGTGATTAGAGAAGTCCTAACTCAATTAAATGAAGAAATATCCAATTATTTGTAATTTAATTAATTGAGATTGTACGTACAATCCTAGTTCCAATTTTATTTAATTAATTTGTTTTAAGCTATATACGGCCCACCCAAACCCATCAAATTACCATATATATTGGGTTTTGTTTGCCCTCTTATTTTCCCGGTTAATTTTCCCTAAATTCTACTGCTCCCGCTTGTTACTCCCCCCAATTATTTCACTAACTTATCTCTTTCCCCCAATTTTTTTCTCAAGTTTTCTCTCTCTATCTTTCTTTCTCACTAGCCATGGTACCTAAGTCTTCTACATTAGGTTAGGTTTCTTTCTCAGTAGCCCTGGTATTGAAGTCTTCTATATTTGATTAGATTTTGTCAATCAAAGAAGCCCCAGTATATTGTCTTGGAATTGGTGAGTTTCTTATATATTAAATTCTTCAAATCTACATAAAAATTTCTCAATCCTAGGGTTTTGGAATTTTCCACATATGTTGTATTAAATTCTTTATTCTCATTAGTTGTTTTCTAAAACAATAGTGTATGTAGGTGCACTATTCTCAAATTCATTGCTATGAAGTTAAGCCATAAGTGCATCTATACGTACAAGGCTAGAGGATAGGTAGTTTCATCATTAGGAAAAAAAATTGATATTCCTAGAACAAAACATCTCTTTTTGGTAATGAGAGTTGGATGAAGGAAACTAATGATGTTTGTAACTTCACCGACTTATTTCATCTAAAGTTAAAATGTGTTTGTTGATTTTGTGATAGGTATATTAAGATGGATAAGTGTTGGATGCATAATAGCTTGTTAATCAATATGCTGAAGGTGTTAAGGAGTTTCTTAGCATGGCACGCAATCATGCAGACGGACGAAATAGGATTAAGTGTCCATGTCATAGTTGCACAAATCGATATTATAAGCATATAGATGATGTGGAGGATAATTTATTTTTGAAAGAAATTGATTTGAGTTATACCCAATAGATATTTCATGGGGAAGATCCGTTTTTGAAAAATGTACACACTCAACATAATAATCAAAATGCAAATGTAGAGGATACTGATGAGGTTGAAGAAATGTTAGATTACATTTATATGAGGATATTTCCGGATGCTAATATGGTCGAATCCTCCACTACTTCGAATCCAACAAGCAATGATCACTATTTAAGACCCTTTGACAAATTGTGGAAAGATGCCCAATGTGAACTTTATCCAGGTTGTAAGAAGTTCTCTAAGCTCGCTTTCATAGTAAAACTACATCATATAAAGACAATTTACAATTGGAGTGATAAGTCATTTGACATAGTGATTGACTTAATAAAGAAGGCTCTTCCGGATGGAGAGTCATTACTAAGATCGTATTATGAAGCAAAACGGTTTAGGAAAGACATGGGTTTTAGTTATGAGTTGATACATGCATGCGAGAATGATTGTGTGCTTTTTTGGAAGGAGTATGCTCATGAAGAAGAATGCCCTAAATGAAAACTTCAAGATGGACATATGTTACAGGTAAAGGTACGAAAATTCCTCGAAAAGTCTTACGATATTTCCCAATAAAACCGAGGTTGCAACAATTGTTTATGTCGAAAGAAATAGCCAACGACATGAAGTGGCACAAAGATGGGCGAGTAGATAATGGGGATTCTCTAAGACATCTAGCTGATTTAATAGTGTGGAAAGAGTTTGATAAAGAATATTTTTGGTTTGCTGAGGAATCCCGTAATGTGCGACTTGGTTTAACAAGTGATGGCTTCAATCCATTTGGTAATATGAGTACATCATATAGCATGTGGCCAGTAGTACTTATGCCATATAATTTACCTCCATGGAGGTGTATGAAGGATCCGTACATGTTATTATCCTTACTTATTCCTGGATCTAAGGAACCTGGAAATGAAATTGATATATACTTGCAGCCATTGGTGAAAGATTTGAAAGAATTATGGAATGAAGGTCTGATTACATGCGACACGTCCACACAACAAACATTTAAGTTGCATGCAGTATTATTATGGACTATAAATGATTTCCCAGCGTATAGAAACTTATCTAGGTCTACAAAGGGAAAACTTGCGTGCCCTATATGTAACAAGGATACAGTATTCAGATGGTTGAAGTCTGGCAAAAAGATGTGTTACATGGGTTATCGCCGGTTCTTACCTCAAAGGCATATATGGCGTAAAAAAAAAAAGCATTGTTTGACGGAACTGAGGAGCATAGCATGGCGCCTAATGAATTATCAGGAGATCAACTGTTACAACAACTGATGAATGTTACAAATGTGCAATTTGGAAAAGGCGAAACTACAAGAAAGAGAAAGCGCACACCAAATGAGTTGAATTGGACAAAGAAAAGTTTTTTTTTTAGTTGCCTTACTGGTCGACATTGAAACTAAGACACAACTTAGATGTTATGCATACTGAGAAAAATATATGTGATAATGTCTTAGGTACACTGTTGAATATAGATGGAAAAACGAAGGACAGTGCCAAAGCTCGAAAGGATTTATGTCATATGGGTATACGTAAAGAATTGCACTTACAGACAAATGGTACATCTACATCAATGCCACATGTGAAATATACCTTGTCAAAAGCTGAAAAGACAAAATTCTTTGATTGGTTGAAATGTGTGAAGTTTCCTGATGGGTATGCATCTAACATTAGTCGATGTGTTAACACACAAAAAGGTAAGATTTCAGGAATGAAAAGCCACGATTGTCATGTCCTTTTACAACGCTTACTTCCTATTGCGATTCGTGGTTATTTTTCGACTGAAGTACATACCCCATTGATTGAGTTGTGTTTCTTTTTTAAGGAATTGTGTTCACGAACTTTGAAATTAGATGTCTTGAATCAAATGAAGCATGACATTGTTGTGATCCTATGCAAATTGGAAATGATTTTTCCACCTGTTTTTTTTTATGTAATGGTACATCTAGCTGTTCATTTACCTTGAGAGGCTGAGCTTGCAGGATCGATTCAATTCTGTTGGATGTATCCAATTGAAAAGTTTATGGGTAAACTGAAGCGATTTGTGAGGAATAGAGCACATTTGAAAGGATCAATTGTTGAGGGATATTTATCCGTTGAATGTTTGGCATTTTGCTCTAAGTATTTTCGTGGGATTCATACAAGATGGAGTCCTAAGGAGAGGAATAATGATGGGTGGCATAAGGAAATGAGTGTAAGTTTGTTTGTGTTCTCACAACGAGTTCATCCTTTAGGAGCAGCAAAAACTGTGAGACTTGATAATAAGCTTCTCACAAAGGCCCGATGGTATGTGCTTGGCAATTGCCTAGAAATTGATTCGTACATAAGGTAAATGCATCATTAAATTATTATTTTTGAACTTTACTTGCATATTACTTGATAATGAAGAAGGGTACTTATATGTACTTATTATGTAGTGAACATCGTGTGGAGATCCAAAGAGAAGGCACCATTGACATCGATCATAAGCATGAAGTTGAATTTGAAAGTTGGTTCCGAAATCGTATATGTCGGCGTAATACAGTGAATGTGTCCCAAGAATTATATAGTCTTGCATGTGGACCTGACTCTCAAGTTTCATTTTTTAAAGGTTGTATTATGAATGGTGTTAGGTTCCATACAAAAGATCGCGATCGAACTCGTCGTACCCAAAACAGTGGTATCACTGTTCCAGGTGAACATGAATCAACGACTATTAACTACTATGGTGAGTTGAGAAACATTTTAGAGTTACATTACATGGGCAGAAAACAAGTGTATCTATTTGAGTGCAATTGGTGGGATATTGGGAATAGAACGAGGAATGCAAAAGGATGAGCATTTTACGAGTGTGAATACATCTCGTACATGGTATGAATCTGACCCATTTATCTTAGCATGCCAAGCTTCACAAGTATTTTACTTGAATGATACCAAATTAGGTAGTAGTTGGAAAGTAGTACAAAATATGAGTCATAGAAACATATATGATATTCCAATAGTACCAGAGGGAGAGAATGAAGAAGATGATGAAGACAATAGTGTTGGGGAGAATGCACATGTTCAACAAGAAATTGATGAAGACTCAATTTCGTTGCATAGAGATGATGTTCCTGCAGTAGAATTGGAGGCAGATCAACTAAAGGAATTAATAGCTGTTGATGAAGTATTTGTAGAACTTGATGGAAGCACGTTCTTCAACGATGACATATCTAGCAACGATGAGATAGAGTCAGATAAAGAAGAGGAGTCACCTAGCAACGATGAGACAAACACAGATAAAGAAGAGGAGTCACCTAGCAACGATGAGTTTGACCTGTTTGATGATGATATGTGATGTATGTAATTAGTGTAGATCTAGTATTCTTGTTTACATTTGTTTACATCGTTAACAATATTTTATGAATTTTTTTAATTAAGTTATCTTGCTTTGTTGACATCGTTAAATGTTTACTTATCATTTGCTTACATCATTAAGTTGTTGATATTTCGAGAATTCTTTTATGTCTTAATTCAAGTTCTTGTGGTTATTAAGATCCATGTATTCTTACTTAATTGTTATTGTGGAAATTAGTCATATTGTACAATGAGTAGAGGACGAGGACGAGGACAAGGACAAGGAAGGACAAGGACAAGGACAGGGACAAGAGCATGTATGGCAAGACATGCCATTGCATTTCACTAGTCAAGAAGAAGAAACAGAGTTAGGCTCGGAAATGCCTCCTCCACCTAATGGACAGCTACATGAGATGGTTGACTCCACGCCTCATTCATTTTCGCAGGGAGCCCCTAGTGCATCTTGTGAGTGAAAATATAGTTTAGTGTAGTAATATATTTTATTGTATAAATTGTGAACATATTACTTTATCAAATTGGTATTGACTATGTTATTTTATTTTGTTTAACAGCTACTACGTCCAACAAACGAAAAAGAGGTAGAAATAAATGCAAAGAGTTCCAAAGGAAAAGGGCACTTGGGATCATCCCTATAACCATCCCTCCAAATACACAGGGAGTCATAGGCCCTAATGCTTCTACATTTACTACAAGGGTGGGGTACATAATTCGAGAGTATGCTGAGTTCCATCATATGTCTTGGACTAAAGTCCCAGATGATCACAAACAAATGTTAAAGAATCGTTTGGCAGTGAGTTGTCTTGTTTGAGGTTAAGTTAATTACTACATTGTTTGTAAAAGTGTTTGACCATTGTTTTTTTTTTCATTAATATGTTTCAGTGTGATTTCACCTTGGACTTAAATCGCATAGAGGATAACAAATGTTTGGAGAAGGCATTGGGATATACCTTTAGTAACGCTCGTAGTAAGTATAGTAAGAGATTCATGAAACTTCCCCCAGATTTGGAGGCGGCAAAGGCTGATATTCCAGAAGACTTGACAGAGGAGAAATGGCATAAGTTATGTGATTTATTTAACGACGAGAAGTGGAAGGTAAATCATCATAAGCTATTTTTTCAACTAATTTGAATACAAATATAGTTTGATATGATTTGTTATTAGCTCGAGTGTTAATGAATTTTTTTTAATGACATTTGTTAGGCCAAGTCCAGCCGAAATGCGAAGAATAGAGAGAATATGAAATCCAATCATACTTGTGGATCTAGATCATTTATTTCTTCTCTTGAGGAGGTTGCAACAATTTAATACTATATTATTATAAACATGATCCTAGTGCATACATTCTGATTATGTGTCTATTAATTGCAGAAGAAAAAAAGTGGGCAAGATATTACTAAAATTGAATGGTATAAGATGGCTCGCACGAGGAAAGATGGCTCATTTGTGACTCCTTTATGTGAAGAAAACTATGTAAGTAACTGATCTTTACACTATTATTTTATAAGAATAATTTAGATAATGTATAAATAGTTGATTTATATGCATAAATTATTTAATTTAAAATTTATGTTATTTGTGCAGAATCTGATGCAAGAAAAATTAGCTGATGAAGAGGTTCAACTCACTGAAAAAGAAATAATTGAACAAGTGCTGGGGACAAGGCCTGGATATGCTAGAGGGATGGGAAAATTTGTGATACCTACCCCATCCTCTTCTCGTTCGTATCATGCGACAGAGGTTAATAGTGAGTTGGAAACTTGCAAGCAAGAATTGGCTGAAACAAAACAACATTTGACAGAAACAAAGGAGCAAATGGCAGAAGCAAAGGAACAAATAGTACAGATGGAAGAATCGCAACGCCAACTATTGGACACACAAAAAGAAACACAGCGCCAGTTGGAGGAAAGCCAAAGAGAAACACAGTGCCAGATGGAGGAAAACCGAAGAGAAAATCGAGAAACACAACGCCAGTTGGAGGAAAATCAAAAGGAAACACGACTTCTTATAGAGCGTCTAATGGCTAGTCGACAGTGATTTTTCAGGTAATTCATATAAAATTGCTACATGTAGTCACATATTGGTTTATCTTAGGATATGTTTGTGTAGAGGTTGTGATATTTGTTAGTTGTTGAGTTACGAATAGATAAACTTTAGTAAATCAGCAGACTTCGTTTGTTAGTATCTATGTTAGTGTGTATGCTATTATGTTGATTTTCTTCATATTTTTGTTTTAGAGATTTATCATAACATTAACTTGGAAATAAGATTATATTTCATGGTTGGACTATAGATTGTAGATAGCATTTTTGGTAATTTGGGTATGATTGGTGGAACTTTGAGAAAATGCATGACTATAGAATTCTGGTACCAAGTGTATCATAGTTAAATGAACAAATAGTCGCTTGCATTTTTTTTTTTCCTATTCCCTTCCAAGGATTTCTCATATCGGGTATCTTAAAGTCTTTATAAAGAAACCAATATTATTATTCAATTTTATTTTTTAGGATTTTGGAATGTGAAGTGAATTGAGGTTACGGGGATACAGTTGTTCTTGTCATTAAGTATTCTATTTTCTTTACTTGAAACCTTGATTAGGACAACTATGCCAATTAAGAGAGCTTTGAAATCTACATTGCTAAATTGTTGAATTGGGTACTAATTGGTTATGTTTCCTTTGTTGAATAGTTTTGGTTGTGAAATATAATTATAATTTTGAATGTCATTGGAGCTGGGATTAGATAACAATTTATTATTGTCCTATTTAACTGTTAGAAAATGACACGTGGTGTTGTTTTTAAATTAGGAGATTAGAAAGACAAAGCATGTTATCAATTGGTATACAATTTGGTTTTGTAAAACTATGGTTAAAGAGAAGCTCATTTTATTCTATTTGTACTCACTACTTGGAATTATGAGTGAGGTCAATGTCAAGCTAATGTTTTTGGTTTGCTTTTGTCTATTTTTTTATTATTCAGTCTATGTGTATGCTATTATGTTGATTTTCTTCATATTTTTGTTTTAGAGATTTATCATAACATTAACTTAGAAATTGGATTATATTTCGTGGTTGGACCTATAGATTGTAGATAGCATTTTTGGTAACTTGGGTGTGATTGGTGGAAACTTTGAGAAAATGCATGACTATAGAATTCTGGTACCAAGTGTATCATAGTTAAATGAACAAATGGTCGCTTGCATTTTTTTTTCCTATTCCCTTCCAAGGATTTCTCATACCGGGTATCTTAAAGTCTTTATAAAGAAACCAATATTATTATTCAATTTTATTTTTTAGGATTTTGGAATGTGAAGTGAATTGAGGTTATGGGGATAACAGTTGTTCTTGTCATTAAGTATTCTATTTTCTTTACTTGAAACCTTGATTAGGACAACTATGCCAAT
>OU015761.1:71513425-71531185 GCA_907173295.1 Fagus sylvatica
GGTGGGGCTTTTGGGGGGAAAGGTTATTTATTTTTCAAAACCAAAATCATTACCCCCACTCTTCTAAATTCCTCACCGTCCCTTCCCTTTCTCCTTCCCTTGAGTGTTTATCTTCTCCAAGCTTTTCGACGTTCTCTGCTACGATTTCTGGGAACATTTTCGCGTAAGTTTTCTTTCCCCTTATTAAATTTATTAAATCTCCAAAAACCCTTTAGTCTGATAGCATGGCTAGAACCCAATCTAGGTCTAGGGCGAGCAAATTAGCTCGGTTAGTAAACTCTGAAGCGAGTATGACTCGATTCAGAGAGTTGTATAGAGTTCCCCCATCTATCCGTTTAGCATACTGCAACTTAAATGATTTTCCTGTGATAAACAAGGATGAAATCCTACTTCCAATAATGGCAGTAGTCGAAGGTGGAGTGAGATTCCCACTCCACCCTTTACTCGTAAATTTTCTTCAGATTGTTAATGCTACCCCCTCTCAAGTGTCCGTCAACCTTTTCCGAATAATTATGGGAGTAGTAGCCCTAAATCGTCTTTTGGGAGTCAATCTGAGGACTGGGGAGATTCTTAGGGTTTATCAGTATATGTGTCCGGGAGAAGAGTCTAGGACCTTGTGCCACCTAAAAGCCAAAAACGTCCACCAAAAACTAGTGAACGGCCTCCCGGACACCAACAAAGGATACGACAAAGACTACTTAAGAGTTTCGGGCGATTGGTTCACGGAATCCAAATGCCGGAGCTCGTTCGGGTACTTAGGTTAGGATTTGCCCCCTAACAACCTCACAGAAATAAGCCGACCAATTTTCTTAAAGAACCGAAACAAATTTCATTTTGTTTTGTTTCATTTACTGTTACCTGTTTTATTTGTTTTATAACTAACGTTTGATGTTTTTGCAGATCCATCCCGAATAGCATTGTACGAAGGTCAAGCTGATACCGAACTGGTGAAGAGGGTGCTTGCAACCAACATCTACGTTGATCAGAGGGGAGAACCTTGTTCGGCGCCCCTGTTGCTGAGATACGAGCCTCAGATCAGGTCTTTCCTTGAAGGTCCTACGGTTCCAAGGTCTCAGGAGGTTCGAGTGGAAACTTTTGCTCCCTGCTTGGCTGTTCCAGCGGACACAACAGCTCTAAGTGAAGATCTCGAGTTTATCCCAACCGGCCAAGTTTCTGAAATGGCTCCTCCGATCAACCCATTCGAACTAATGGGCAAGGCCACTGGCGGAAGCTCGTCCGAAGTAGCCAAAGGAAAGGGTAAAGGTCGGGGCAAAGGAACCGAGAAGAAAAGCAAAAAGACGGTCTCAGAATCCTCATCGTCCGAGCAGCCTATTCAGACCATCACCTAAGAACTCCCACGACCACTGCCAGTTGTCCATGAGATCGACAAATCTGATCACGGAGAGGATCTGGCCCCTCCAAGAAAGAAGGGAAGAAGTGAGGGTCCTTCAATCCCAGCTGAAGGGACTTCTTCCAGTTTTGAAGCCTGGGTGCCCAACTTGCTGTTCGGGGATGGGCCGATCTCTGTCCATGATACAGTCTTGGACGAAACGGAGACAGAGCTCTCAGCTCACGTTGCCCATGGTCTGGCCCGAGTTGCTTGTCTACCCAAAGATATGAATCAATGGGACAGCATGAACTCCGGGCAGATTTTTCGCCACGTCACGAGAGGCATGATGATGGTAAATATTTCATCCTTTAATACATTTTTTACGAGTCTTTATTCCTTGGATTTTATATTTCATAACTTCCTCTTCTTATCTATTCAGGCTACCCAAGGCATCCTCTCAATGGAGTCCAGGGTCGTTAAAATGACCCAAGAACTTCAAAAGAAGGGCGCCGATTACAAAAAGCTTGAGGACCAACATTTCATAAATGTTAACCTGATGAAAGAGGCCAAGGAGCGGGCCAGAACTGAGGTGGAGAACAGAAAGAGAGCAGAAGTGGAGCTGACCGAACTGAAGGAGAATGTCAGGAAGCTGGAATCCGAATGCCTTGCGTCCCTAGGAAAGGCTCGAGAGGAAGGAAAAGAAGAAGGGAAAGCTAAAGGCAAAATACTAGGACATGAATCAGCCATGGAGGAAGCAAGGACCCAGTTCCGAATGGTGTACAACACCGGTTTTAGGCGGGGATGGAAATCTGCCCTGACTAAAACTGAACAGCCAGAGACGTCCGAGCTCTTCCTATGCTTGAACACTCCTATCCCATACCCCGAGGAAGGTCTCAAAGATTCCGACAATGAGGCTCAAGAAGAAGAAGGAGAAGAAGAAGAAGAAGAAGAAGATGATGGGGGTGAAGAGGGTGAAGAAGGAACAGGACCGGACAGAATGCAAGAAGTTCCACAGCCTGCGCCAACCGAAAAAGCAACGGACGCTCCTGGTCCTTCTTCTGGCTTGTGATCCCGTTCTACCATTTATGTAATCAGTTAATAATTTTTGTTTTAGGTTTCCGTTTTTTTTTCTTGACATTTTTCCCGAACCGAACACTCAACTTTGGGGAATTCTGTTCTTTTACCGTACGATTAGTTTATGTATTAATTTTAAGCTTTAAGCTTCTAATCCATTTTGCCGTATTTGTGAATTCTACATTACTTTGGCTGACATCCTAGAATTAAATGTTTATAATTAAATGATTACAAATCAATATGGACATACAATTTAATATTAATTCTCATCCTTCCTATCAAAAGAAAAAGACTCACCTTTATACATCCCAGAGAGTTAGCTCCTTCTTGAATGTAAACAATCCAATGCTTCTTTGGAAGTTATAAATCTGAATAACATATGGCCAAATATGATAATTATATATTTTCTAGGATGATAAAAAAAAACTGTCTAAACAATCGTTTTCTGATTTAAGATGCTTAACCACTCCTCCAGAAGTGTTAAGTTCCTTCCGAACAACCTTTTATTTTCTTTTTGATATGTAGAGGATGCTTAACCACTCCCTCAGAAGTGTTAAGTTCCTTCCGAACAAACCTTTTATTTTCTTTTTGATATGTAGATGATGCTTAACCACTCCCTCAGAAGTGTTAAGTTCCTTCCGAACAAACCTTTTATTTGATATATAGAGGATGCTTAACCACTCCCCCAGAAGTGTTAAGTTCCTTCCGAACAAACCTTTTATTTGATATATAGAGGATGCTTAACCACTCCCCCAGAAGTGTTAAGTTCCTTCCGAACAAACCTTTTATTTGATATATAGAGGATGCTTAACCACTCCCCCAGAAGTGTTAAGTTCCTTCCGAACAAACCTTTTATTTGATATATAGAGGATGCTTAACCACTCCCCCAGAAGTGTTAAGTTCCTTCCGAACAAACCTTTTATTTGATATATAGAGGATGCTTAACCACTCCCCCAGAAGTGTTAAGTTCCTTCCGAACAAAAGTCGTATAAATAGTATGCATTATTAATAATACCTCTGTTTGACTATTTCATCTTATTCAAAAGAAATATTTCTTAAGATTACATATATTCGATGGCCTAGGGATTGGCTTTCCCTCCATATCTTCTAATCTGTATGCTCCTACTCCAGCAAATGAAGTCACCTTATAGGGTCCCTCCCAGTTCGGCCAAGCTTGCCATCATTTGGATTCCGGGTGTTAGCTACTATCTTGCGTAGTACCAGATCATTAATCTGAAAACTTCTGGGTCTGATATTCTTGTCGTATCCCCTTTTCATCTGGCGCTGATAGGAGGTCAACCTAATAGCAGCTATGTCTCTCCTTTCTTCTATCAAATTGAGATCCTTTCTAAGGTTGTTTTCGTTCTGTTCGGCATCGAATTCTGCTGTTCGAATAGTGGGTAGACCGACCTCTAGCGGAATAACAGCTTCCACACCATATGCCAATACGAATGGAGTCTCACCAGTAGACCTCCTGTGAGTTGTTCGGTGAGTCCACAAGACACTAGGAAGCTCTTCAACCCATTTACCTTTTGCTTCCTCCAATCTCTTCTTTGTTCCGTCAAGAATTACCTTGTTCGAGACTTCAACCTGTCCATTTGCTTGTGGATAACCCGGTGAAGAGAAAAAATTTCTGATTCCCAAACCCGAATAGAAACCTTTAAAAACCTTTGCTTTGAACTGAGTTCCATTATCTGATATGACCGCCCACGGTATTCCAAATCGGGTGACAACATTCTTCCAGAGGAAAAACTTAGCATCTGCATCCCGAATATGAGCCAAAGGCTCGGCTTCCACCCATTTTGTGAAGTAATCTGTGGCAACAATCAAGAATTTTTTATTTCCTGGTGCCCGAGGTGAAGGTCCCACAATATCTATTCCTCACTAGGCGAAGGGCCAGGGACTGGATAATGGGTTAAGTTCCCGAGCTGGTTGATGAATTTTCGGAGCAAATCTTTGACATTTATCACATGCCTTTACATACCGAACAGAATCACTCTGCATATACGGCCACCAATATCCTTGTGACATTGCTCGGTGAGCCAATGATCGACCCCCGGTGTGACTTCCACAAATACCCTCATGAATTTCATAGAGTAAATTATTAACCAAATCCGGATGAACACAGAGTAAATAGGGCCCTGAAAAGGACCTTTTGTAGAGGCTCCCTTCTTTAGATAACCAATAACCTCGAGCCTTTCTTTTAATAATATCAGCTTCTTTCCGATCTTCAGGTAACTGATCATTCTGTAAGTATGCTATCAAAGGATCCATCCAACTTGCCACAGGACTTATAGTGCAGAGAATATCCGAATCACAGTCTTGGGAACTCGGAGAGTTTAACACTTCTACTGTCATTGTTCTTTGCATATCTGTTTCCATGGCCGTGGCTAGCTTAGCCAAAATATCTGCATGAGAATTGTACTCCCTTCCAATCTGTTCCACCTGAATAAATTAAAACTTGGATAGTGCAACCTTAACAGCTCAGAGATATGATATCATTCGTTCGTCCCGAGCTTGATAATCTCCCGAAATTTGGTAAGCCACCAACTGTGAATCACAAAATACCCGCAATCGGTCTGCTCCCAGTCGCCTTGCACTTTTCAACCCGATCAGCAATGCTTCATATTCGGATTCGTTGTTTGGTGCCAGAAAATTCAACCTCACGGCCTGTTCCATGATCAATCCTTCCGGGGAGATTAACACCACTCCTGCCCCCGATCCCATCGCCTTTAATGCGCCGTCCACAAAAAATTTCCATTCTGTAGAGACTGAATTGGTCTCCAATCCCAGAGAGTTGGTCGGCCCGGACTCCGCATCTTTCCCCTGAAATTCAGCTACAAAATTTGCCAGGACTTGTCCCTTAATTGAAGTCCTCGACTTATATTCCACTCCAAGAGATCCGAGCTGTACTCCCCATCTAGTGATCCGTCCGGAAAAATCGGAACACTGTAACAAGGCTTTGAGGGGTAGGTCCGTCAGTACGGTCACTGTAGTAGCTTGGAAATACTGTGGAAGTTTCTTTACTGCTCGGACTAAGGCTAGAGCGGCCTTCTCGAGTGGCAAATATCTTGACTCTACCTCGGTCATAGTCTTACTTATAAAAAAGATTGGCCTCTGGTATTCGGATGTTTCCCGAACAAGAACCGCACTGACAGCATGTTCCGACACCGCCAAATAGAGATAAAGTGGTTCTCCTGGAGAAGGAATAGATAAACAAGGAGGTGAGGAAAGATAAGCTTTTATACCTTGAAAAGCGGCCGAGCAGTCTTCATCCCATAAAAACTTCCTTTTCTTCCCCAACAGTCGAAAGAAAGGACGGCACTTATCAGCCGACCGAGAGATGAAACGACCAAGAGCTGCTACCATTCCTGTTAGGCGTTGAACTTGTTTCGAGTTTTTGGGTTCTTCAAGATTCATCAATGCTGAGATCTGGTCTGGATTAGCTTCTATTCCTCTGTTACTGATGATGTGACCCAGAAACTTTCCCGAATGTACTCCGAACAGACATTTCGAATCATTAAGACATAATTCGTCTCTTCGGAGAATCTCAAAGACTTCCCTTAAGTGAGCTAAATGGTCTTCCTTCCTGACACTCTTTACCAACATATCATCAATATAGACCTCCACGGTCTTCCCAATTTGCCTTCTGAACATGGTAGTCATCATCCTTTGGTAGGTAGCTCTCGCGTTTTTCAACCTAAACGGCATCACCTTGTAGCAATACGCCCCTCGGGGAGTAATAAAAGCCATCTTCTCTTGGTCGAGTGGAGTCATGGGAATTTGATGATATCCCTAAAATGCATCTAAGAAACTCATCCGATCGTGCCCCGCGGCTGAATCGACCAACTGATCTATTCTTGGGAGAGGAAAGTGATCTTTCGGACAAACCTTGTTCAGATCAGTGAAATCCACACAGACTCTCAATTTCCCATTTTTCTTCTGTACTACAACTGTATTTGATAGCCAGGTTGGGTATAGGACTGGTTGGATTACCTCCGCAGCCAATAATCTCCTGACTTCCTCCATAATTATCTCCGATATCTCCGGGGCCAACTTTCGACGCCTTTGTTGTATGGGCTTGGCATCAGAAGGTAGAGCAAGAGAGTGACATGCAAGGTCGGGTGATACCCCCGGGGCTTCATAAACCGACCAGGCGAATACATCTCGGAATTCCTATAGCAGAATAATCAGTTCGTTTCTATCAGGAAAAGATAAACTTATACCAACCTGAAAGTAAAGTTCAGGGTTAGATGAATCAAAATGTATTTTTTCTGGCTCTTCTTGTTTGATACTCTCTCCTTCCACGGTTCCGGGTGACTGTAATTGTCATAATATCCCTGCAGGATTTGTTTTCTCCGAAGTACTTGTCTTATAATTGTCATACATCACTTCGGCGAAGCTTCCCTCGTCCACCAAAACTCTCTTGACATCATAATTCCCGATACGGAGCGTTATAACAAGGGGATCATTATGAGGTAGCTGGACGTCATGTAGATCACTATCCGAGAACGAGATAGTCCCATTGACAGACGAAACATGAGCTTTCGAACATAGCCTTGGCACCAAATGAGCGGAATCTAAGATCCCATAGCTCTGTCTGAGGTGAAAAGCCTTCCGGAGATCCGACCGATAAGAGGCCGGACTGATAGAGGTACACAGGGGACTGAGTATCACATGTATCACACCTGTGGGGGCTGTTCCGGAACTTCCTGGTCGGTCATCACTCTGTCTCATCTTTGCCTGCTGGGTAAGATCGGGATTCACGTACTCGCTCAGATGCCCATCAGATACCAACTGATCCAAGTGAGATTTGAACTTGTAGCAATTTTCGGTGAGATGGCCCCGCTCACGATGGTAGGAACATATGGGTCTTTGACTTCGGGTTGCAGGATCACCTGGCATTTTTGGTGGCCAAATAAAGAAAGGTTCTGCCTTAATCTTATCAAGAATCCAATAGATCGGCTCCTTGAACACTGTGATGTGTGCTTTGAAGGATGGGGCAACGAAGTTACTTGAGACTGTAGCAACTCTAGGAATCTTGTTCATTTGAGCAGGTGGCTTAATGTTTGGCGACCGAACAAGAGCTTCAGCTTGAACTGTATTACTGTTGCCTTTGTCTTCTTCTAACCTTATAAATTGCTCTATTCAAGACATCAACTTCTTCATATTACTGGGAGGGCATTTGGTTAAAGACTGACGTAGACCTGAATCAATAGGCAAGCCCAGTTTGAATGTCGGAACAGCTACATCCTCTCCGCAACCTTCTATATCATTGTAAGTTTCCGAGTACCTAGCTGCATAATTTTTGATTGACTCATTGTGACCCAGTTTCATAGTCATTAGAACATGCATACCTTTAGGCTTTCGACTGTTTGTTATGAACCTCCCAACAAATGCTTCGGCCATTTGGTCCCAGGACGCAATTGTACCTCGGTCAATTTGGTTGAACCAACGGAGGGCAACCTCTCCCAAGCTTGACGGGAACAGTCTACACATCAGAGCATTGTTGTGTTGAGATAAAGCCATTCTCTGGTGGTAATAACCTATGTGGGCAACAGGGTCTGTCCGACCATTATATAACTCGAATCCAGGCGCCGTATATCTTGGGGGTAGCTTGATATTTTGTCAGTAATTCCATAACTGAAAAGAGTAATGTGAAATAGTGTTTCTATCTTTTCTAAACTGTATTTCTCAGATGTATTTGTGATTCTGGAACACCTCATTTGTTGTTATTTCCTCTATTTATATACTTTTTTTTTATAAAGATCTTATTCCTTTTTTCCTTTATCCTCTTCCTCCTTCTTTCTTTTCAGGGCATTAATGCTCTCTGTTTTACAGCCCATTTTTATCGTTTATCTCCCATTTGGTTCAGAGTAATCTTGACATTAGCTTGATATTTTGCTTAGCATTTAATGCAATAGATTGGTTTTAAACTCACTTTACATTTAATATTTTATAATAACCTGATATTTAATTCGTTCTTAATATAATATTCTGAAAGGATTCTCCATGCCTTATCATTAGTTCAGGCCTTTAACATATGTTTTGAACCTAACTGAACAGATCTACCGTGTAAGATGTGTTCGGTAATAATCTGAACACGTAATATTTAATTTTAAAGTGGTATTGTCCGAATAAATTTTTCCCCTCCAATATTTATAAATTAATTACCACTTTCAATAAGTTTAAGGATACAATTTTTTTTACAACTTTTTCATTACTAACGTAACATGTTGTAATTGATATATAAGAAGATGAGTATCAGTAATAAACTCATATTATATATATGACAACTTGCCACATTCTCACATGGCGAATTTGAGCAGTCCATTATTCTGCTCATTAGGTTAATAGGTTTATATATATAAACCTGGTCACCTATATAAACTACAAACATATGTATACATATCACAATATCATACTATATTTATAGATATGTCTTTCTTTATTGAAAATTAATTTCGAGGGTCATGAACTGCCCTTAAAGCCGGGGAAATATGAGGATTGCTACGAGTACCCATAAACATTACCATCTTTAGCTTTTCTAGCACTACTAATACCACGACTAGCAATTCCTCCATGTTGTCCATAACTGCAGTCTTCTTCATTTTCTCCATCATTATTGTTCCCTTCGTCACCATCTGCTTCACTCACTCCATCTTCACCATCTTTGTCATGGTCATGATCTTCATCTACACATTTCTCGTCACTATAACCACTGTTTTCATCATGACGAATTTCATTCACTGTTTTCATCTTTGTCATTCTCCTTTTCCACTACAAGCTGATTGTCAATTTTTTCTTTCCTTCCCTCTTTTGAAACAACCTTTCCGGCATCAGACTGACAAATAAGGTTATGTGAATACAGACTGACAAATATTAAAGAAATTGGTTAGATAAGAACGATATTTATATGAATTTCTACCCTTACTTTTTGTCAGTCTAAAGTAGTTTGAACGTGAGCATAGAAAATAAGATGTAGTGGAGTGATAATTAACAATTGTAGGCCATTAAGGTGATTATCAATTTAATTAATTAAGTTTTGACTATACTCCCATTATGACAATACTGCCACTTTGAGGGTTGCTCTGTGCAAGCAAAGAAAAAATAGAACTTCTTTAATTTTTTAGGTAAATTACTTTTTAAGAGTTTTTGGTATGTTTCAATTTTAATCTTAAACTTTTAAATTGATTCATTTAAATTTCAAAGTTTCAAAAATGTTTCATTTCAACCTTCTATTATTTTTTATCTTATTTAACACCATTAAACATTATATAAACAATTGGTTTAAATCAAACTTACTGAAAACCCTAAGATTTAAAATTATTTATGATAATGCCTAAAAATCAGTGGGCTCACGCACGAGTCAATCCGAATGGACGATGCTCTCTCCGACGAACAAATACCTGCAAAATAGAAAAACAATTAAAAGAGGGGGGCACCGGTGGTGGTCCGGTGGGGGGAGCCTCCGATGCTTAAGTTAGCAAAGAATGTGACAGAGAAACCCGGATTCAGGGAGTCTAGAAGTGAGAAAAAGAGTGAATACCTTTGTCTGAGAATTCCCTGGGTTTATATAGGGAGGCCCTGGTCTTCTAGCCGTTTGTGGTCATTAAATGGCTTTAATATCCAGATTTGTAACTGTCTGGTCCTGATTTGTAACCGTGTTGATTGCCTTGATTCTGTCCTTAAATTATGCTTTTGACTTTCATTGCTGGGGTTTAAAGATGGCACATTTGCAACGTGGGGTTAATGGTCTACAGCTGTAATATTTAATTGCCTCGTCATTGTGCGGTGGATCGTCGTTAGGGTTTAATTCCGTCAGTATCAGATGCCCCCTACTTCGTACTATGTCATATTTTTGACGATGTGCGGGGTACTGAGGTGGAGTAGGGGTTTACTTTGCCTCGGGAAGTGGGGGTTTCATTCAATGACGAAATGATGTTCCAGGCGGCGAGTACACGTGTCATCGTTCTGTTGGTCGGCGTGCTGGGATATTGCTTCGTCGGCCCTTGCAATTAATGAAAAAGGGTCGCTTCGGTCGGTGGTGACACGTGTCGTCGCATGATTGGTCGTCATGCTCGAGGTATCGCTTCGTCAAGTTTTGTGACACGTGTCGTCATGCGACTGGTCGTTGTGCCGGGCGCCGCTTCGTCAGATTTTTGTCTTTAATGAAGTGGCGTCGTTCGGGCGGCGAATGCCACGTGCGTCATGCTACTGGTCGGTGCTTCGATGCGTCGTTTCGTCGGATTTTTGGCGGTTTTTTGAATGGGAAGGGTTTTGTGGGGTTTTTATACCGAGTTCGAGGGTCTTTGTCCTATTTACAAAACGGAAAAAATTTCTCTTGAGCGTCTGGGTTCCCTCTTCGCGTTTTTCCGGTGAGTCTCCTCTGTCCTTTTCTTCTTCCTTCTTTTTCCGGTTTTCTTCGTGGTTGTATTCCGGTCAATCTGGATTCGTTGAGTCTGTCGTTCAAGTCCTTCTTTGTCGGGGTTTCTAGGTTTGCCGAGAACGGCTTAGGTCCTCCTCCGATCGAGGGTTTTGTGTCCCCCGATAGTGTGCTTCACCGGTTATCGGCGGAGCTATATTCCGTGATTTGTCCGGCTATCCACACGTGGGAGGCCGTTAGGAATAGAATGGTGGCCAATGAGGCAGAATGGCCTCTTCCGCTCTCGGAGGAGCTGCCGGAGGGGCTCTCCGATGAGTCCAATGGAGGGATGACGAGAGAGGTCTCGTCCGGGGCGGTCCCGAGTACTTCGGGTTCTCGTCCACTTCCTAGGGTAGACAGGTCATGGAAGGCCATGTCCTATTTAGTAAATTTAACGAGGATGACATTGATAGGCTTAGACGTCGTTATCAGATTCCTGATGACGTCGTCATTAGAATCCCAGATTCTGACGAGAGAGCATGTTGCCCTAAGTATGAGGGTGACGTGGCTTTCTACGAGGCTGACCTTAAGGCCGTCTTCGTTTCCCTATACAGCCTTTTGTTAGGGAATTGCTAGATTTTCTCTCTTTGGCCCCGGGGCAAGTGAACCCGAATGCTGGCACACGATCATCTCGTGCATGGTGATGTGGAGGGTTAATAGCAACGGGGAGGAGGACCTCACTTGATGAGTTCCTCTTCTGCTACGAGCCCGTCCAAATGCGCTCTCCCGGGGCTTCTGGACGTTTAAGAACCGGGACATAAACTCTAAGTCGTCCAAGGGTTACCCTCGTCCGACAGAATTTGGAAGGACGGGTTTCTTTGTGTGCGGCGACAATTGGGAGAGGCTGCCGCAAGAAGGCCCAAATGACTTCGTTGGAGTCCGTAGGTTTTGGGGGACGCCCTCGTCGTCTGGTGTGTGTCTTTCTTCTGGTGTGTGTCTTTCTTCTTATTTTCGTTTTTATTTTATTTTTTTTTATGTGTTTCTTCTGGTGCTTATTGCAGCTTTGGACCGTCCACTTCTGAATTCTGTTTGGCAGGAGAGGATTTCCCGGATATTAGACATCGAGGACCGACGATACAACATTTTTATTGAGCCTGATTTGCTAGCTACCTTTTCGTTGGGACCCGTCCCTAGCTCGTCGGTAAAAGCGTTATTTAAGAGCAAATAAGAAACGTGAGTCTTTTCTTCAACACATGGTACGGTATTTATCCTACTCGTCTATCGCCCCATTTTTATGTTCTGACTTTTGCGTATCTTTGGTTCGCAGGCATCAATACAATGAAGCTGAACAAGAGTCGTCTAAGGCAGATGGCCCAATCGGGAGAGGTGGCGGCCGCTCCTATTAGCCTGAAACGCAAGAAGCCCGACGAGGGGTCTTCGAAGCGGGCTGAGGAAGCGCCCCCACGTCCTTCTGCACAAGTTGCCACACCTCCCGTCATTCCAACCATCGTCCCTTCTGTTCAAAGAGATCCGTCTGTCATCCTGGTGGATTCTGACTTCACTCCTCCCACTGCGGCCTCCACAATTAACCAAAGTCCTCTCGTCGCCATGGACAGGGCGAAAGGAGCCATAACTACTCCAGATATGGAAGAGTATGCTGTGGCCCATACGGAAGACCTCTCATTGCTCATGGTTCACTCTTTGATGCGGGTATGGTCTTCTGCCTTTTATTATTTTTACGCATTTCGCTTTGTTATTTTATTTTTGGCTTCTGACCTAGCCGTGTATGTAGGGTCTGACGGAGGCCATGGTGATGGCCCGGAGGTGCACTTCAGTTGAAGAGGATCTAGCTATGCTTAGAGCAAAGTCCATTGCAGACAAGGCGGAGATGAAGAGCACCAAGAGAGCCGTCATGGAGCTGACGAAAGAAAGGAAGGAAGCTCTGGCTGAGGCGGAGAAGTTAAGGACGGAACTCAAGGCCAGAGATGACGATGTTAAGGCGGCAGTTGATGCCAAGGATAAAGCTGTTGCCGACCTTAAACATCTCGTTGGCCAGATCGAGGGAGCCAAGGAGGCGGCGGTGTCTGAGTTCAGAGCGTCCGAGGCGTTCGAAGACATCAACACTCGTTACTTCCTGTCTGGTTTCGAGGCCTTTAGAAAACAAGCCGTCCAGCGCTTCCCCGGGTTAGATTTCTCGGCCCTTCAACCCTATGATGACGAGGACTCTGTGGCCGGCGTTTCTCAGGACCAGGCTGGCGATGACGATGTTTCTTCTAAGTAGGATTAGTGTAGTTTACCTTTTGAAGCATTTCCAAACAATTTGTGGGCCCGTGTTTAGGGCGTTTTTTGCTATATACTACTTTTAACTTATTTTACTTTTCGTGTCTTAGGCGGTGCAATGTTTTTTTTTGGAGAATTCTCTTCTGTGTATGATCCTTGCGGAAGATGTTTTATTTATTTGGTGGGGCGGACTTTTCAGTCAGGGGGTTGAAACTTTGGACGATGCGATTGTCGAGTTTGAGGACCCGCATGGCAGCTTAAACTTAGGAAATTTTAAAAAGTAAAAAGGTTGCGGTGGATGATACGGTTTATTTTATTTAAAAGTTGAAGTGATACAGCATTTTGAGTTTAAAAATCATTTTTACGATACTTTAACCTTGTTTTTAAAGATCGTGTTTGTCAGTATAGTTTAACTTTGTTTAGTTAAAAGATGTGTTGGACGATGCAGTTTGCATTTGGTTCTTCTCGATCGTGTTGGACGATGCTTTAACTTGGTTAAGTTAAAAGATCGTTTTGGACGATGCAGTTTAACATTGGTTAAGTTAAAAGAGGTTGGAGATGCGTTTAACAGGTTAGTTAAAAGATCGTGTACGATGCAGGAACGGAGTTTGCTGGTACGTGGGAATTACACGCATGATTTACCGTGTTCGGCAATAGTGCCTACGTCCACCCTTTTTCTTTATTCAAAGTATTTTCACTTCTTTACAAGTTTGTCTCTTTTTAGGATAGTATCTCTAAGATGTTCGGCGTTCCACGGGTGCGACAAGCGTCGTCATTCATGTCTTCTAGTGATACGTGCCTGGTCGTCGCACTTCAATGACTTTATAGGGTCCTTCCCAGTTTGGGCCAAGCTTGCCTTCGGAAGGATTCCTGGTGGCTAAGGTGACCTTTCGCAGGACGAGGTCACCAATTGACAACTGCCTGGGCTTGACTCTTGAGTTGTAGTGTCGTGCCATTTTTTCTTGGTATCTCTTCATTCTTGCTTCCGCTGTTTCTCTGACTTCATCAATTAGATCGAGGTTGAGCCGGAGTTGTTCTTCATTTTTCTGTCCGTCATATGCTGAAGTCCGAAATGACGTCAGTCCTATTTCGACGGGTACCACTGCTTCGCTTCCGAACGTCATTCGAAATGGTGTTTCACCTGTTGGTATCCTGACTGTTGTTCTGTAGGCCCAAAGTATGCTCGGAAGTTCTTCTGGCCATAGCCCTTTTACCCCCTCAAGTCGGGTTTTGATGAGTTTGAGTAGTGAACGTCCCTCGACTGTCCGTTGGCTGCCGGATGGCCTGAGATGAATAATGGTTGTGCATGCCCATACTTGAAGAATTTCTGATGGTTGCAAATGGTTCTGCGTTCTGCCCATTTGGTGAATAAATCGCATCGAGCTTCTAAGTGGCCGTTTTTTCTGGGAGTGGTCCTGATATACCCATTTGGAAATAATGCTATCGCAACAACGAGGAATCGAAGTTGAACTTTCGCTATTGGGAGTGGTCCCTTTCATAACCCCAATGTGCGAAGGGGATCTTGCGTTGGTACCAGTTGGTCGCCGCAAACACAGTTCGTTGTATTTCTCTCATGCCGTATTGGCCTTCGTCAAAGGTGCCAAACACCTTCGTGTATTTCTCTCTGAGGCCTCGTCTGGTGCCAGGCATCTGAGGTAAGGGAGGGAGAAGCCTCTCTTGTACAGTGTTCCCTGCAACATGAGAAAGCGTGAAGCGCGTACCTTTAATCGTCTGGCTTCGTGTCGGTTGTCTGGTAATGTTCCTTCTTGTAAGTATGAGATTATTGGTGTCATCCAAGAAATTTCAGTGTGGATGGGGTTCACCTCAGTCGTTTGTAGGCTTGATTGTTGGACGGTCTTGATTTTGTCGTCGACCGTTGATGACGAGGCAGATTTGGCCAGTTGGTCTGCCTCTGTATTTTGTTCTCGTGGTACGCGACAGAGCCTTACTTCACGGAACTGGCTTATTTGATGTCGGACCAGTTGTAGGTATTGCTGCATACGCCCTTCTTTTGCTTCATAGTCTCCGTTTACTTGTCCTACGACGAGCTGCGAATCACTACGTACGTCTAGCTCTGTGGCTCCCAGTATCTTGGCCGTTTTGAGTCCCACCAAAAGAGCTTCATATTCAGCTTCGTTGTTGGTGGTTGGGTACTGCAGTCGTATTGCTTGTTTGATGATGTCACCTTCTGGGGACCTCAAGACTATGCCCACTCCGCCTGAGTCCTTTGTCGACGACCCATCTATGTTCACCGTCCACTTCGATGCCTGTTCGACGTCTTCCGTTGGCTCGTCATCTTTCGAGGTGAACTCTGCTATAAAGTCTGCCAGGGCTTGAGCCTTGATCGCTGTTCGTGGTCGGTAGTCGATGTCGAATTCGCTGAGCTCAATCGACCACTGGATAAGTCGTCCAGCTGCATCTGGTTTGCTCATTGCTTTCCGTAATGGGTGGTTGGTGAGTAACACAATCGTGTGAGCTTGGAAGTATGGGCGGAGTTTCCTTGCAGCTGTCACTAGGGCGAACGCTAACTTTTCCATAGGAGGATATCTTTCTTCGGCTCCTCTCAGCGCTCTACTCGTGTAATAGACGGGCAACTGTCGTCTTTCTTCTTCCCGGATTAGTGCGGAGCTGACGGCAGTTGGTGACACGGCCAGATATAGGTAGAGCTCCTCGCCTTGCTTAGACGGGCTAAGCAAGGGTGGTTCCGTCAGGTACTTCTTGAGCTCTTCAAATGCTTGTTGGCATTCGTCGGTCCATTCAAACGCCTTCTTTAATGTTTTGAAGAAGGGTAGGCACTTGTCTGTGGATCGAGACATGAATCGATTCAGTGCGGCTATTCTTCCCGTCAGTCTTTGTACTTCTTTGGTGTTCTTTGGTGGCTGCATTTCTAATATTGCTTTGATCTTGTCTGGGTTTGCTTCTATGCCTCTCTGCGAAACCATAAAGCCAAGAAATTTTCCTGAATAAACACCAAATGCACACTTACTTGGGTTCAGCTTCATCTGGTACTTGCGGAGCGTTTGGAAAGTCTCTCTGAGGTCGTCCAGGTGACCGTCTTCCTCTTTGGACTTTACCAACATGTCGTCGACGTAAACTTCGACGTTCCAGCCAATCTGGTCGTGGAACATTCTGTTCATCAGTCGTTGGTAGGTGGCTCCGATGTTCTTCAGTCCGAAAGGCATCACCCTGTAGCAGAAGAGCCCTCTGCTGGTGATGAAGGATGTCTTTTCTTGATCGCCCTCGTCCATCACTATTTGGTTGTAACCTAAAAAGGCATCCATAAATGTTAATAGTTTATGACCAGCTGTCGAGTCGACTAGCTGGTCTATTCTTGGGAGAGGGAAGCTATCTTTAGGACATGCTTTATTTAGGTCGGTGAAGTCGACGCACATTCGCCATTTTCCGGTACTTTTCTTTACCATGACTACGTTGGCAAGCCAGTCGGGGTAGAATACTTCCCTGATGAAGTTTGCTGCCAGGAGTTTGTCCACCTCTTCCATGATGGCATTGTTCCGCTCTGGTGCGAAGACTCTTCATTTCTGTTTTATTGGACGGAGAGAAGGGTCAACATTTAACTTATGTGAAATGATGGAAGGGTTGATACCTGGCATGTCTTCGTGACTCCACGCGAAGACATCCTTGTTATCTTTCAAGAACTGGACGAGTGATTTTTTTATTTTTGGGGGCAGGTCAGCCCCAATTTTGGTCGTCCTTTCTGGTCGTCCATCTTCTAGCTCGATGGTGTCTAATTCCTCAGAAGGCTTCACTAGAATCTTCTGCTCCTCGAGGGTCATCGTCTGATTCTGTCCTCCTGACCCGAGGGAGGCAAGGTAACATTCTCTGGCTACTACTTGATCTCCTCTAACTTCTCCTATTCCATGCTCAGTGGGGAATTTGAGGAGAAGGTGGTATGTGGAGGTCACGGCTCGGAGTCGGTTGAGGGTTGGTCGTCCGATTATTGCGTTGTATGCTGAGGGACAGTTGACGACGAGGAAGTCGACCGTCTTAGAGACCGTCTTTGGGTGAGTACCGACCGTTATCGGTAAGGTCACGATACCGACTGGGCAAATCTTGTCGCCTGTGAATCCCACGAGTGGTGCATCCATGGGGCGCAATTTGTCCTTGTCAAGCCGCATTTGTTGGTAAGCGGGGAGGTAGAGTATATCAGCCGAACTCCCGTTGTCTACCATTACTCGCCTTGTGGTGAAACCTGCAATGTTAATTGTTATCACTAGGCCATCGTCATGGGGCTGATGGGTGCCTCTGGCGTCCTCTTCGCTGAAAGAGATGATCTGGTCGTCGAGGCGGATGTTCTTTGGTGGGCGCTGGACGACCATGATGTTGTGTACTTGCCTCGCATATGCTTTCCTTGAGGCTCTTGAGGTTCCTCCTGATGCTGGTCCTCCGACGATGGTTCTGATTTCTCCTACGGGTCCTGGCCTGTTGGGTTCGGCCTGTTCCCTCTGTGCTGGAGGCTTTGCTAGACGGGTATTCGTCGGACGATTGACATACTTCTGCAGTTTGCCCTGCCGGATGAGTGTCTCTATTTGTTCCTTCAAGGCTACGCATTCTTCTGTGAGATGTCCATGATCTCTGTGGAACCTGCAATACAAGTTTTTAGGTCGGCTGTTAGGATCTGAATGTATCTTACCTGGCCACCGAAGTGACGGATCGTCTTGTATCTGCAAGAGTAGTTTGTCGATAGGTGTGT
>OU015761.1:71531285-71546976 GCA_907173295.1 Fagus sylvatica
GGCTCAAAGTATTAAATTATCATGGACTCTAGCATATTGGATAAACTGAACAAATTAATTGGATAATTGTTGATTAATTAATTAATTAAAATATTTGAATTGTTTGAATTAAATCATTCAGTGTTTTAAGGAGTTAAGAAAATCACCAATTATTTGATAATCGGGCTGGCAATAGTTTGAAATTCAAGTTTTAAACATATCAAAAACAAAGTTTTAGGGCTCGGATTCATTTTATATAAAAAGGAGAAGAGAGTCACAAAACAAAGGGCAGCATAGGTAAGGTTGGAAAGTAATCAATGTATCGTTTGTTTTATTGTCATTCCCACAGTTTGCTTTAAGAGGATACTAATATTATTTTCCTTTGGTTTTCTATTTTCTTTCATGAGCATGAGCACACAACCATGGTCAACAAGAGCGCAACAACATGAGCACACAACAATGGTCAACATGTAGCACACAGCAACAACAAAGCCACAACATCCGAAACAAGGAGAGTAATCTGAACTTGCTTTCTTAATTATTCTGAGTTTCATTTGTTGTTTCCATTGTACTAACATTATTAGTGTTATTGTTTGTCTTCTTTCATGAGCATCATGGTCGTCAACAACTACAAAAACACAACAGAAAACAGAGCATGAGCAGGAATACAAAGGAAATACAAAATGGTAATTTACACATATAGATTCTGTAATTCCTATCTATTCATAAAATCTCATCCACTACTATGATCAAAAGCCCACACACGGCTTGCCTCACACATGAATCAAATTCCACAAAAAACACCTAAACACTTGATAAATCAAACACCCACAACACCATTGAAACTGATCTCACCAAAAACACCCCTCATTAGCCTATCCATGAAAATCACAACATCAACCCACACACGGGTTCACCAAAAATATCAACCCACGGCACAACCCATACAAGGCATGCCTCACAATCACAACACACACATCCTTTCCACCACAAACCCACAATCACAAGGCCCACGGCCAAACATCCACCACCCACGGGTTCACCCTAAAAATCACCCACACCGCCACACACAAGGGTTCGCACAAAACCCGTGACCCATACACGGGTTCACCAAGATCTATAGGTTGAGAGTGAGAGTGAGCCGTGAGTTTGAGAGAAGGGGGGGGAAGCCGTAGAAGCCGTGAGGGAGAGAGTGAGAGAAAAGAGAAAAAACGAAGAAAAGAAAGGGAGAGAGAGAGTGAGAGGCAAAAGGCCGAACCAAAATCCTCCACTGCCGGTGGTGAGTGATGAGCGGCGCCGGCGGTGCATGGTGCCGGTGAGAGAACAAGGACCTTGGCCATGGTGGCCTTGGTCCGAGCCATGAGAGAGAGAGAAATGAAGAAGAAGGAAAGGGGGCGGTTGGAAAATAAGAGAAGGGTCGGGTTGACCCGACCCGTGTCTTTTAGTGAAACCCTACCCGGCTTCAAGTTGATGTGGGCCAAAGCCCAACCCGAATTTTTAAACATTGAACCCACTTTCCTCATTTAACCCAACCAGACCCAACTTAAACCCAATCCAAAGCCCAATCCCAAAATAAATAAAACCTCACATTCACACTCACACTCAATCCAAGCCCAAAACCAAAACCCAATCAGCCCATACTTCACATAAATTGCAAAAACACCCCAAAACTTTCAAAATTACATTTTGACCCAAAAATTCCCCAAAATCACATTTCAACCCCAAACTTTCCCAAAATCACACTTTAATCCCAAATTTCCCAAAAATCACATTTTGGCCTCAAAACTTCCCAAAATCACACTTTGACCCCAAAATTCTCTTTGAAATTACATTTTGACCCCAAAACTTCCCAAAATCACATTTTAACCCCAAAACTTCCCAAAATCACACTTTGACCCCAAAACTTCACCAAAATTACATTTTGACCCAAAAACTTTTCAAAATTACATCTTGATCCCAAAATTTCCCAAAAGTCACATTTTGACCCCTAAGCCATACAAGCATTCCTTTCAAGCTATACAAGCAATCTTGAAGCATTCCTTGCAAGCCATACAAGCATACAGGTATAAATTCTAGACTGAAATTTATTTACTTGTATTTGATTGTTTTGTTTTATTCTTGAATACCATGCTTATATGACTATAACATGATATTTCACATGAAATAAATTAAACAACAACTTGAACATTAAAATTCGATTGTGATGCAAACATGAGTTTATATACTTCGACATGATTTGAATATTAGCCAAGCTTAATCTAGAAGACTAACGTATGTCGGGTAAAATGGGGTGCAAACACCTTCCCATTTTATAACCAAGCCTCCGAATCTTGAATTGAGGGTTCGTATTACAAAGTGTCTTACAAACAAATTGTTTTCCTTTTACTAGACTGTAACTAGGAAACTCATTTACATGTAATTATTTCTTTTTACAAATTCAATGGCAATTGTACAAATTCAAAGATGAATAAAGAGGAATTGTTTTTACTGTGAAATTTCTTATTTTGTCCAAATAATTAAAATAAGTGGCGACTCCATTTACATGTACAATCAACCTTCAAATCTAGAGGGTTGTTCCATTGTCAGTTGGGTCACATTTTGAGGCCCATTTGACCCTCGGGTCGTGGTTCTCACATTTCCCAGTTGTTGGTGGTGGTGGGTGGGCACCGGTGGTGAGTTGGTGGGTTAAGGGTTTTTTTTTTTTAGTTAATTTTAAAATTTTAATGATTTCATTAATATTAAATGTTAAATGCTAATGCTTAGGTGTATTTTAATTGCTGATGTGGCACTCTCCAATTAGGATGTCATGTCAGTTTGTAAAGGTTTGGTTGTAAAATAAGTTGTGTCTCTAGCATTACTCTTAAAATATTCATAGTTATCTTTATCTTTAATTGCATGCAATAATTTTTCTTATATATCCTTAATTATTTTATTTAATAGTTTAAATATTCATAGTTATCTTTAAATTGTTTATGAAATATTCATAAAGATTAATGAGTTATTTTTTTGAACTTTATAAGAGTTATTTGAATTCAAATGAGGGGAAAGATTAAAGATTTTTTTGAGAATAAGGAGTTATTTGAATCAAATTATGGTGAAAAAAGAAGAGTAATTTTTTTGGTGAATTTGAGTTTTTTTTTTTTAATTCAAATGAGGATAGTGGTGCTAAATTTTGGGTTCATTTTAAAATGAAGCCTAAATTTTAGGATTTTGAAAAATTAATATTTTCCTTATTTGCCCCAATTATTTCAAGTTATCTAATGTTAATATGTGAGGGTATTTTAGTCCGTGCATTAAAGTGGACAATTTTCTAAATAGGGATGTGACTATTATACCCTTATTTCTAAGACACATTATTATTTGAAATCAAGGATTAAATTGGGAAAATTAGAACTTGTGAGGGTACTTTTGACAGTACATTAAAGTAGATATAAGAGCATGAATCCTATTAATAGTATACGTGGGTAGAAGGTTTTTATAATTAGTGGGGTAGAAGTTGCTTAAGATGAATGTGAGTATATTTTTTTAATCGTGAACGTGTTTATTTTTTTTTTGTTACGTTAAATGGTGTTTTTTTTGGATTGATATTTACTGCAATAATTTTTCAATAATTTTTTTAATAATAGTTTAAAATATTCTTATATATCAATAATTTTTCTTAATTTATTTTAATAATAGTTTAAAATATTCATAGTTATCTTTAAATTGCATGCAATAATTTTTCTTATATATCCTTAATTTATTTTAATAATAGTTTAAAATATTCATAGTTATCTTTAAATTGCATGAGATAAGATAAAGATTAATGAGTTTATTTTTTTGAACTATAAGAGTTATTTGAATTCAAATGAGGGGAAAAAAGAAGAAGGAATTTTCAATTATGGTGAATGTGAGTATTTTTTTTTTTTTTTAATTCAAATGAGGATAGTGGTGCTAAATTTTGGGTTCATTTTAAAATGAAGCCGAAATTTTAAGATTTTGAAAAATTAATATTTTCCTTATTTGCCCCAATTATTTCAAGTTATTTAATGTTAATATGTGAGGGTATTTTAGTCCGTGCATTAAAGTAAACAATTTTCTAAATAGGGATGTGACTATTATATTCTTATTTCTAAGACACATTATTATTTGAAATCAATGATTAAATTGAGAAATTAGAACTTATGAGGGTACTTTTGACAATACATTAAAGTGGACATAAGGGCATGAATCCTCTTAATAATATTAGATAATATTAGATTAGACAAGGTGGAGCAATTGCTAGGGCATGGATCAAAAAACAGAGCTGGATAGTTGTACAATTGAAGCAAATGGAAAGTTAAAAGAGAATCTCAATGTATATATTATATGAATGTGCGTTTATGGAAAGAGATATGATTGTGTACGTACTCAATTTATAGATTAGTGGTTAGTGTTAAAAACTTGGGGACTTAAGTAGTGAGTTCACACGGTTTTTTAGTCAAGACCTTTTCTACAAGCACTTGAAGCTTCGTCTGAGTGGTTAATTAATTAATAATCATATTCCTCCCAATCATGATTGATTATTTTTAATTCAACATAAGCCGACACGATCTTGACCTGGAAGATCTGAAAGTGGACCACTTGGAAGTTGCATGCACATATGTAAATGGCTAGCTGAATACTTGATTGTTGTTTAGAATATTAGAACACACATTTTCTTTCAGACCCCTAATCTGAAAGCGCAAAAATTCAAAACGCATGGGCACCTTTGGAAGATTGAGGAATTCAGATTGGAAAATTTGTTAGGTAAGATTAAAATTTAAAAAGTGAACTCTGTCCACTTGATTATTGTTCAAGGTTATTTCCTGGTTTGGCCGTGTAGGGTAATGTGGAAAAATCATGACACACTTTTTTTTTTTTAATTACTATTTTAAAACTTTAGTTATTTAATTACTATTGTAAATGAAATTTTTCAAAAGTCGGGCCATGCATGGCACCTCCTGCCCCCTAGCTTCGCCCCCTTTCCACAGCTATATATAGGGACGTAGCCAGGATTTCAAGATAGAGGGGGCCGAAATATAACCTATTTTTTTTCCCATGAAAATCCAAATTAACATCCATTTGTATTAACAAAATATCATCCAATAAATAGACACTGTTATAAAATAAAGGAAATAGTGTGATAATGAGATTATATCTTTAAGTGGTCATCCACATGATGTATATAACTAATTGTATATGTAATGGTTTTGTTCACCTTTTATAGAGGAGATTACATATGTTTATATAGCCTTAAAAGTGTGGAGTTACTTCTCAAGTATTAAGGCTATAACCTCAATCTTTAATTGATAAAACCTAACGTCACCATTAATATTTCATAACACTCCCCCTTGGATGACCATTTACCAAGAATATGCCTCATTAAAACCTTGCCAAGGAAAAACCCAGTGGGATCAAAACCAATAGCGAAGGAAAAAGAGTACAGTATTCTTGTGTCTTTTTTAGTGCCTTAAGATTGTCTCATTAAAACCTTGCAAAGGAAAACCCTGTGGGAAAAAACCTTAGCGAAGGAAAAAGAGTACAATCAGCATTTATCCTTCAGAAAATTTTACTCCCCCTCTTGAATTCGTAGAGCTTTAATTGTCCAAGATTAAAATATCCTTAAGTCAACGCATGCCAATGCCGTGAACTATCCTTTTGAATGTTGTAGTCGATAATAACTTAGTGAATATATTAGCCAAATTTTCACTTGATTATATCTGTTAAACATCAATATCACCGCTCTTCTTCTGGAGCTCATGTGTATTGTTAGCCTCAAGGTTTCAATAATTATTAATTGGCTAATTAATCCAAGGACATTCATGTAGTTTTGATGATAACCATGATTTTAAGTTGTTCATTAATGATATTTTCATATGAACTAATGATTTATGTTTTAAAGCTTAATTTTGACTATTGATTTAATTGGACCAAGATGGCCAATTCAAATATCAAGCAAATGCAAAGTTGATAAGTTGCAAATTCATTGAAGATCAAAGTCATCAAGACTCAAGACAAAGAAATCAAGCTCAAAGACAATGATCCGAGACATATGAGAAGTAAGAGTTAGGTTTTGTAAAGTTTATTAAGATTTGATCTTTAAGGCTCAACTTTAAAACCAACTTCAATTGAAAAATCTCTTAAAGTTTTCAAAGACAAACTTGATTGGTTGAAATTCAAATATAAGACAACCATATCAATTGAAAAATCTCTTAAAGTTTTCAAAGACAACTTGATTGGTTGAAATTCAAATATAAGACAACCATATCAATTGAAAAATCTCTTAAAGTTTTCAAAGACAACTTGATTGGTTGAAATTCAAATATAAGACAACCATATCAATTGAAAAATCTCTTAAAGTTTTCAAAGACAACTTGATTGGTTGAAATTCAAATATAAGACAACCATATCAATTGAAAAATCTCTTAAAGTCTTCAAAGACAAACTTGATTGGTTGAAATTCAAATATAAGACAACCATATCAATTGAAAAATCTCTTAAAGTCTTCAAAGACAAATTTGATTAGGTTGAAATTCAAATATAAGACAACCATATCAATTGAAAAATCTCTTAAAGTCTTCAAAGACAACTTGATTGGTTGAAATTCAAATATAAGACAACAATATCAATTGAAAAATCTCTTAAAGTCTTCAAAGACAAACTTAATTGATTGAAATTCACATGCAAGACAACCATATCAATTATGGTTGAAAAATCTTAAGAAGAAAAGTTTTCAAAGAAAGCAAATTGATTGATTGAAAATCAAGAAGAATGCAAGACAACATGATGGCTATAAATACTACCCTTTCTTCATTTCTAAACATCAAGCATACAAGAGAAATCAAAGATAGAAAAGATAACATCTTATACATCAATCCATCCTTCTCAAGCTTATATTTTCATATCATTCAAAATCCTTGATTGAAAATTTCTCTAAACACTTTTTGAGCCATATTGATCAAATCCTTGATATACTATTAGAGTGAGCATATTGTGTACAATTACTCTTTGAGAGAGCCTTATCTTGTACAACAAATACTTTGTTGAAACCATTGAGTGTTTTTGTTAGGGTTTTGGTATAAATCCTAAGTAGTGAAAAGGATTTTTCACTGGGTGGTTACTCTTCACCTTGTAAGGAAGATTTGTGGGTCTTGGTATAAATCCTAAGAGTGAAAAGGATTTTTCACTCGGTGGTTACTCTTCACCGTGTAAAGAAGATTTGTAACGGTTTTGATCTTCACCCGAAAGAAGATTGTCAAATTAGTGAATTTGGGAATCCTCGAGAAGTGATCTTGAGGCGGGGACGTAGGCACGGGAAGCCGAACCTCGATAACAATCATCGTGTTTGATTTTCTCTATCTCTATCTCTTACTTATTCAATTGCTTATATATGCTTGTGTTTGATTTTCTATCATATCTTATTGCAATTGAATTGTGTTCTTAAATTTGTTTTTGCTAATTGAAAATAGTTTTTAATTCCGCATTTAAATCGAAAAAGTTTGCCTCAACCTAAATCACCCCCCCTCTTAGGTTGATATTTGGGTAACAATTGGTATCAGAGCCAAGGCTCTACATATAGATTTAACAATCTTAGAGTTAAGATCATGGCAAACACATTTAGACCTCAAATGGTTGAAGGTCAATCTACAAATAGACCACCCTTGTTCAATAGTAGTGATTATAGTTATTGGAAAACTAGAATGACTACGTACATTAAAGGTCAAGATTATCTCATATGGAAAATCATTGTAAATGGTCCTCATGTTCCTACTAAAATAGTAGAAGAACAAGAAATACCCAAACAAGAAACTGAATGGGATGAAAATGATGTCAAACTCATTGAATTAAATTATAAAGCTATGAATTGTTTATATTGTGCGTTTGACTCAAAGGAATTTGATGAAATTTCAAGTTGTAATTCAGCTAAAGAAATTTGGGAAAGACTTGAAGCTACATATGAAGAAGCAAGTCAAGAATCAAAGATGAGCATGCTTGTTCATGATCACAAATTGCCTCAAATAGAGAAAGATGAATGTACAAGCATTAGCCCTCAAACATCCAACGATGAAGAAGATTCTACCGAAGCTTTTTGCTTAATGGCATATGAAGATGAGGTAACTTCTAAACTTAATTCTTTAGAAGATGAATCTTATAGCTATGATGAATTACAAAATGCTTTTGAAGAATTGGTTGAAGAATTTGAGAAGAATGTTTTGAAAAATAAAGTTTTTAAAAAGAAAGTCACATCTCTTTCAAACGAATTAGATGATTTCAAAAGCAAAAATGAAATTTTAGAAAAACAAATTATTTCTTTAAATGATAAAAATCTATCTTTAGAAAAAGAAATAATTAAGTTGAAAATTGAATCACAAAGCTTCATTGAGAAAATGAAAGCAAAAGATGTGGAAACATCATCACAAATAGCTTATGATTCAAATCTCTTAGTAAATGAAAATAAAGAATTAAAACTCAAAGTTGAAAACTTAAACAAAATTTTGACTAACTTTACAAATGGAAAGAAAAATTTGGATAATTTGTTAGGTAGTCAAAGATGTGTTTTTGACAAAGCGGGTATTGGATATAACCCGAAAATAAAAGAAAAACACTATCAAAAATTTTTCATTAATGAAAACTTCTTGAAATCTCCCATATGTAAACATTGTGGAAAATTAGGGCATAATATTCATACATGTCCCATGAAAAATATGATTTGGGTTAGTTCAAAGGAACTACTCCTCCACCAAAAGCTAACCCTAGTGGACCCAAGAAAATTTGGGTACCAAAGAAGGTTATTTGAAGTTGTTTTGTAGGTATGCTTGATATCCAAATCTACCAAGGATAAGTGGTTTCTTGACAGTGGATGTTCAAGGCATATGACAGGTGACAAAAACAAGTTCACTTCTCTTACTCTAAAAGATGGAGGAAATGTCAAATTCGGTGATAACTCAAAAGGAAAGATCATCGGTATAGGTAATATTGGTAAAACACATTCTCTTGTTATTGAAGATGTTCTCTTGGTTGATGGTTTGAAACATAACTTGCTAAGTATTAGCCAATTGTGTGATAAAGGCTATAATGTAATATTTAAATCAATCATGTGCATTATAGTAAATGAAATTGATAATCAAGTTTTATTTGTGGCATTTAGAAATGAAAATGTCTACACTATTGATTTTGATAATATGACTTCAAAAGAATCAATTTGCCTTGCTGCCATAAATGAAAATAGTTGGTTGTGGCATAGAAGATTAGGACATGTCCAATATGGAATTACTCTCAAAATTGTCTAAACTTGATTTAGTAAAAGGCTTGCCGGTTACTAAATTTGTTAAAGATAAAATATGTGATGCATGTCAACTAGGTAAACAAACTAAATCATCTTTTAAGAAAAAGAAAGTTATTTCTACTTCAAGACCTCTAGAATTATTGCATATGGATTTATTTGGTCCTATTAGAACCGCTAGCTTAAGTGGCAAATTGTATGCATTTGTAATTGTTGATGATTACTCTCGCTATACATGGGTATTATTTCTTGCTCACAAAAATGAAGCTCATAAAGCATTTGTTAAACATTGTAGAAGAATTCAAAATGAAAAAGGTTATACAATTAACAATGTTAGAAGTGATAGAGGTAGAGAATTTGATAATCAAGATATTGAACTATATTGTGATCAAAATGGTTTTGGACACAATTTCTCGGCACCTCGTACTCCTCAACAAAATGGAGTAGTAGAACGTAAAAATAGATCACTTCAAGAAATGTCTAGAACTATGCTTAATGAACATAATTTACCTCAATACTTTTGGGCTGAAGCTGTTAACACCGCTTGCTATGTTATAAATAGAACCATCATTAGAAACACTTTAAATAAAACTCCTTATGAACTATGGAATAATCGAAAACCTAACATTGGATATTTCAAAGTTTTTGGATGTAAGTGCTTTGTATTGAATGATAGAGATAATCTTGGTAAATTCGATGCTAAATCCGATGAAGGTATATTCCTTGGTTATTCTACAAATAGTAAAGCATATAGAGTGTTCAATAAACGAACTATGGTTGTTGATGAATCTATGCATGTTGTTTTTGATGAAACTAATCCATTTCCATATCAAAAATAATTGTGATGATGAGCCAATTTCTCTTGAAAATAAAGCTAGTTCATCTAATCCAAGTTGATTTAAGTGAAAAAGTCAAAGATCAAGTAGATGAACCAAAAGATGAAGAAAAAGCGCTTCCTCCAACCAAAAATGAAGAATTACCAAAAAGTTGGAACGTAGTCCATAGTCATCCTAAAGAATTGATCATTGGTGAAGTTGAACGTGGAGTAAGCACAAGATCAAAGCTCAAGAACATCTGCAACAACATGGCGTTTCTCTCACAGAATTGAACCAAAGAACATAAATGAAGCTATTGAAGATGAATCATGGATCTTGGCCAATGCAAGAAGAGCTAAACCAATTTGAAAGAAACAAGGTATGGACTCTTGCACCTAGACCCAAGGACCACTCCGTCATTGGTACAAAATGGGTATTCCGAAACAAAAAGGATGAAGAAGGTATAATAGTAAGGAACAAAGCAAGGTTAGTCGCTCAAGGTTATAATCAAGAGGAAGGTATTGATTATGGAGAGACTTATGCTCCAGTTGCTAGATTAGAAGCTATACGCATGTTACTTGCTTTTGCATGTTTTAAAAATTTTAAATTATTTCAAATGGATGTCAAAAGTGCCTTTTTAAATGGTTTTATTGCCGAAGAAGTTTATGTAGAACAACCTCCTGGATTTGAAAATCATGAATTTCCAAACCACGTTTTTAAATTATCAAAAGCTTTATATGGTTTAAAACAAGCTCCAAGAGCTTGGTATGAACGACTAAGTGGTTTCCTTATTGAAAAGGGTTTTACACGTGGAAAACTTGACACAACATTATTTCTAATGTTTGATGGAAAAGACATGCTTATTGTGCAAATCTATGTTGATGATATTATATTTGGTTCTACTAATGAAAACTTGTGCAAAGAATTCTCTAAGACTATGCAGGATGAATTCGAAATGAGTATGATGGGTGAGCTAAAATTCTTTCTCGGACTTCAAATAAAGCAAACCGAAGATGGGATATTCTTAAATCAATCCAAATATGTCATAGACTTACTAAAAAGATTTGGATTGACAAATGCTAAAGCATATGGAACTCCCATGAGTCCTTCAACAAAGCTTGACAAAGATGAGAAAGGTAAACCGGTGGACGTTAAGCTATATCGAGGTATGATTGGTAGTTTACTTTATTTAACCGCAAGTAGACCCGATATAATGTTTAGTGTATGTCTTTGCGCCCGATTTCAATCTTGTCCTAAAGAATCACACTTAATTGCAGTCAAACGAATATTTCGATATTTGCTTGGAACCATTGATTTAGGATTATGGTACCCTAAGTCAAATTCATTTGACTTAATAAGCTACACGGATGCGGATTTTGCTGGTTGCAAAATTGATCGCAAAAGCACTAGTGGTACTTGTCACTTTCTAGGACACTCACTAGTATCATGGTTTAGTAAAAAGCAAAATTCTGTGGCCTTATCAACGGCGGAAGCCGAATATGTAGCGGCCGGTAGTTGTTGTGCTCAATCTCTCTACATAAAACAACAACTAGAGGATTTTAAAATTCTTTTTGATCATATTCCCATAAGGTGTGATAACACAAGTGCCATAAGTTTAAGTAAAAATCCTATCCAACACTCTCGCACAAAGCACATTGAAATTAGATACCATTTTATAAGAGATCATGTGCAAAAAGGGGACATTGAACTTGAATTTGTGAAGCACCGATAGTCAATGGGCGGATATTCTCACGAAACCTCTCATTGAAGAACGATTTTGCACAATTCGACGTGAAATAGGTATGGCTAGATACGTTGATATCAAATAAGCTTAAATTTATTATCCTTCTCTTTGATTCAACTATGTTAAATCTATATATACCTTAAGAATTGAATATAAAATGATTTTATGCATATCATGTTCATAAAATTGTTCATTTTATATCTTCCTAGTTATATTGTTTGAACATTAAATTATATGCCCAGTTCTATGTATATTTGCGTATATGTTCATGCATAAAATAAGAAATAAAACTCATCATTTAAACAAACTTGAGTTTATTAAAAAGAAAGCCATAAAGGAGAAGTCACCACAAAAGGAAAAACCACTACACTTCCCACTACATTTATTTAGGGGATAGAGCGAGAAGTCAATTCCTTCACCTCAGCTAGTAGCTTCTCGTACTGCTTCTGCAGCTTATTAGTGGTCTTGCTCTGCTCTGTGGACCGGATTACCAAATCATCGGCATAAGAATCCACGAGCGCCTTCAGCCTTTTGTTCTCCTCCTTGACCTCCCCTACTTTCTTCTTACTCTCCTTCAGCAACCTTTGTAAAATGGTGACTTGAGAACGCAGCGCTTTCACTTCCATATTCCTAACATGAAGACGACGTCCCATGTTAGAAACAGTGGCAGTACACTGAACCGTGAGTGCCAATGATTCATTTATTATTTGTGGGTCAGTCCTCCCAGCTAAAACCTTTGCATCCTCCGGAGTACAAAGACCGGCAGCTACTGCGGTGGCAGTCTCACCATTCAATATCACTGAATCAGTTACTGATACAGGGCCATTAATTGAAAGGAAGTAAGGACGCCAGACTTCTGGCATCACACTAGGCGTATCATTTAGATTAATTGTTTCTGGTTTGTTTTGAGAAGAAGAGGAAGCCATTCTAGAAAATCTAATAAGAGATTAAGCTAAGAGTTTGAAAATGATGAAGTTCATCGAAAATTAGTGTGTGTTAAATAAACCTCAGATTTTTGAACACCAGCCTGTACCTATCACCCGACTCCCGAGATTTTTCTTCAAAATTCAACGTTCAAATCTCGAGATTTAACGTATACGGAAATATCACTGACTCAGAACTCGATGCGTCGACAAGATCTGTTTTCTGAAAAAGCAGAAATTTTTTTTCAAACTTCCTGATTTATCGGTGTCTATGGCGTGCGTAATTGGATAAGTCTGACACATAGCAAAATCTGAACCCTTCATTCACACTTACGACACGTAGCAAAATCTGAACCATTCATTCACACTTATGACACATAGCAAAATCTGAACCATTCATTCACACTTATGACACGTAGCAAAATCTGAACCATTCTTTCAAACAGCGCGTCTGTCCTATAAATTCGCTTCACCTCTCCACTACATACTCACACCTCTCCGATAATATTTTCTCTCATTCTTTAGATAACACTCTAAGAGGATGCAGCATCATTTAGAGATTCATAAAATCAAATACTTGATCTTCTCAGATAGAAGCAAAATTATTATTGATCAAGTTTCCACGAAGCAAGATTATTATTGATCATGCTTCTCGGTTGAAGTACCTCTCTCATACACCAGGTTGATGGGAAGATCTTTAGCATACACTCCAAATATATCTTCCTCATCCGAATCATCCCGTTCATACAACTGTTGATACACCTGAAGCTTTGTATGACAGAAGAGAGAGAGTACATAATATATGGGCTTCATCCCATGTCCTTTCCAGATTGCTTAAATCATCAGCATCTTTAGGCATATGGCAAGGGACATCATATCCTTTCCTGAAGCATCTTCAACCGAACCCCCAATCCAACCAAACCACTAGGATGAAGAATCTTACAAATATGAATGTATTTGTTTTATTTCTTTGTACCAAATAGGAGAAATATGTTATATTAGTTAGTTGTTCTATGTTTGAACTAAATCAAAGGAGAAATAAATTTTTTTTGGTTGTTTAAAATGTTGAATGATGTTTGGAGATATTGAATATAATATTTATTTTTGATGATGCCAAGGGGGAGAAAGATATGACATTTTTTTTATCTATTAATGAATTATCATATCTATTGGTGAATTATCATATCTTGCAATAATTGGCAAAAATACGCATATATATTGATTGCTTGATAATACTTAAATGACAAATTGATCTATGCATAAAGATAGGGGGAGATTTAAAAATCTCTAATATAAAGATATGCATTATTTTAGGGGGAGCTTTTCAAGAAAAGCTTCAAAATCATAAATCGTATAAAAATATCATATCATATGTGTCATCATCAAAAAGGGGGAGATTGTTAGCCTCAAGGTTTCAATAATTATTAATTGGCTAATTAATCCAAGGACATTCATGTAGTTTTGATGATAACCATGATTTTAAGTTGTTCATTAATGATATTTTCATATGAACTAATGATTTATGTTTTAAAGCTTAATTTTGACTATTGATTTAATTGGACCAAGATGGCCAATTCAAATATCAAGCAAATGCAAAGTTGATAAGTTGCAAATTCATTGAAGATCAAAGTCATCAAGACTCAAGACAAAGAAATCAAGCTCAAAGACAATGATCCGAGACATATGAGAAGTAAGAGTTAGGTTTTGTAAAGTTTATTAAGATTTGATCTTTAAGGCTCAACTTTAAAACCAACTTCAATTGAAAAATCTCTTAAAGTTTTCAAAGACAAACTTGATTGGTTGAAATTCAAATATAAGACAACCATATCAATTGAAAAATCTCTTAAAGTTTTCAAAGACAACTTGATTGGTTGAAATTCAAATATAAGACAACCATATCAATTGAAAAATCTCTTAAAGTTTTCAAAGACAACTTGATTGGTTGAAATTCAAATATAAGACAACCATATCAATTGAAAAATCTCTTAAAGTTTTCAAAGACAAACTTGATTGGTTGAAATTCAAATATAAGACAACCATATCAATTGAAAAATCTCTTAAAGTTTTCAAAGACAAACTTGATTGGTTGAAATTCAAATATAAGACAACCATATCAATTGAAAAATCTCTTAAAGTCTTCAAAGACAAATTTGATTAGTTGAAATTCAAATATAAGACAACCATATCAATTGAAAAATCTCTTAAAGTCTTCAAAGACAACTTGATTGGTTGAAATTCAAATATAAGACAACAATATCAATTGAAAAATCTCTTAAAGTCTTCAAAGACAAACTTAATTGATTGAAATTCACATGCAAGACAACCATATCAATTATGGTTGAAAAATCTTAAGAAGAAAAGTTTTCAAAGAAAACAAATTGATTGATTGAAAATCAAGAAGAATGCAAGACAACATGATGGCTATAAATACTACCCTTTCTTCATTTCTAAACATCAAGCATACAAGAGAAATCAAAGATAGAAAAGATAACATCTTATACATCAATCCATCCTTCTCAAGCTTATATTTTCATATCATTCAAAATCCTTGATTGAAAATTTCTCTAAACACTTTTTGAGCCATATTGATCAAATCCTTGATATACTATTAGAGTGAGCATATTGTGTACAATTACTCTTTGAGAGAGCCTTATCTTGTACAACAAATACTTTGTTGAAACCATTGAGTGTTTTTGTTAGGGTTTTGGTATAAATCCTAAGTAGTGAAAAGGATTTTTCACTGGGTGGTTACTCTTCACCTTGTAAGGAAGATTTGTGGGTCTTGGTATAAATCCTAAGAGTGAAAAGGATTTTTCACTCGGTGGTTACTCTTCACCGTGTAAAGAAGATTTGTAACGGTTTTGATCTTCACCCGAAAGAAGATTGTCAAATTAGTGAATTTGGGAATCCTCGAGAAGTGATCTTGAGGCGGGGACGTAGGCACGGG
>OU015761.1:71547076-71579591 GCA_907173295.1 Fagus sylvatica
AAGGTCAAAGGGGGAAAACTGTGCCGTTTTGTGAACACGCCAGAAGCTATGGCGGTGTTCCGGCAAGTGTACGAAATCCCAGATGACGTGGGATTAAAATATGTGCATTGGTCCGATGCACTTGTTCCTGCTTCAGGGTATCTTCTTCTCCCTGTGGTAGCCATCGTAGAAGGGGGGATTCGTTTTCCCTTGGACCCCCTGATGGCAGACTTTCTCAGTCATCTTCGTCTGTCTCCCTCTCAAGTAAACCCGAACGTCTTTAGGATAGTAATGGGTACGGCAGTGTTGAATAGGAGGTTAGGTCTAGAACTCGGAATACATGATATACTCCGGACCTACATCCTTCACCACAACTCAAAAACTGACGCGTACTCGCTACGCCCCAGAGACGTTGATTTCACCTTGGTGAACGGCTTGCCGGACACCAATCGTGGTTTTGATGAGGACTACCTAATAGTGTCCGGAGAGTGGTTCTTAAGTGGACATAAATGCCCCACAAAAGATGGGGCTCCAGGTCCGTTCCTGTCTTACGTTATTTTACATTTGAGGAGTACAGTACGGTCCGTCTTTAATACGTCATTGATGTCTTATTTTTATCCGTGCAGATCCCCGAAGGAGGAACCCCCGTAAGAGCCTTATAAACATAGACAGTCTTCGTGAGGTCTGGGAGAGTGAGATCTGCACGGACGACGACGCACAACCGCGCTCCGCCCCTCTGCTACTACGCTACGTAGCTCAGACTAAATCATTTCTGGCCTATAGGTTGGTGAAAGACATCCAGGCCGCTCGAGCCAACCCAGCCAACCTTGCCCTACCTCCAGTAGATATCCGGAAGATTCTTGACGGAAGACGCGCCTGACATGGCAGGGAATAAATCTGCGGAACCTGCTGCCACCCCGGAGCCGCGAGGGCACTTCTGAGACCGTGCCGGTCCAAGTCCACTCCGGCCCGAACCAAGAGAGCCAGGGTGGAAAGCTCTGCTGGGCCCAGCAGACCGTCCACTTCCACCCAGCCCGGTCCGTCGATTTTGGCGGCCCAAGGAGCGGTCCAGGTTACCCAACTGGGTAATGTTGTCCGTCCTGGTACTCCAGTCCGTCCCGGCATTGGGTCCGCTGGGGAAGGATCCACACGCTTGTGGGCCCCCCGTATGGAGTACAGAGGAGCGGACCCGGTAGCAGAAACGGACTGCATCCTCCCAGTGGGTGTTGACAGGAGTGCTACGGTCGCCAGCGCTCTGAGCCAAGCAGTCCGTCTCCCATTGGACATGGAGGAGTGGAGGAAGGCTGCTGATGATGAGCTCATCAGCAACCTAAGAAGGGGTCTGCTTCATGGTAAATACAACAGATTTAATCTCATTATTCTGAAAGTCGTCACTTCTTCCTTTTTCTGCTTTATTCTAGCTTTTGACTTTGCCGTGCTGCAGGGAGTCCAAGCTTCTTTGGAGCTGGAGGACCGGATTCCGGACCAACAAGGAACATCTTGCCCATGCCAACGTCCTGGCCATCAAGTACCAGGACGCAAAGAAGACGGCAGCGGAGGCCCAAAGTCTGGCTGAGGCTGCGAATTCAAAGAGAGTGGAGGCTGAGGAGTCCCTCAGTGAAGCGCTGGATTCGCTGTCCAAAGCTGAGGATAAAGTCCGGGCTTTGGAGCTGGAGCTTGAACGTGCCAAGAAAGAGGCGTATGAAAGGGGAAGCCAGGAAGCTCAAGACGAGATGGGACGTCAGCTCCCTGGCATGTGCAATCTGTACTACACGGATGCCTGGGAAGATGCTCTTGCCGTGCTGAACTCCGGCCAGGCTACACTCCCACCCACGCCGCTCAAGCTGCCATTTCCTGGTGCCGTACCGCCCCCTTCTCCCGAGGCAGTTCTCAACTCCCCTCTTCCACAACTGGGCGATGTGGTGGATTTGGAAGAGGAGGAATCAGCCGAAGCGGCGGGTCCGTCTCATGAAGAACCTCAGGATGCTCCTGATGGGAGATGTGCCGCTCCAGACGATGTCGGACCGTCCAATTCATAACGTTTTTATTTAGCTCCTTTGTTCTCCCCTTCTCTTTTGTAAGACTTAAAACACTTCGCTTTATGTACGTATGTTTTTCTTATTTTGAGTCTATTCTACGTTTCATGAATGACTGAATGATCCGTGTTGTTCCTATTACTATGGCACGTCATAACATATCCGGGCACGAAGCGAGTGAATGTACTAAGTATTTAGCACGGCCGGAATTTATTGCCGTTCAAACTAATCACGTGATCAATTAACCAAGAAGTTAAGTGAATGGCACGGCGTTGCTATAGCGCCGTTCTAACATACCATAACAACGCTTCTAATGAAACTCATCATAATAGCGTTAGTCAAGAAGACAAAAGTACGTGGCGCGGCCAGCTATCACTGCCGCTCTAATACACTAAGCAATTTACTAAGTAGATAATCGAAACGTTTAGTGCGGCCAAATATTACTGCCGCGCTAATATACCATGCAAGATACTGGGCAAGTAAATATTTAAAGTGTTTGGCACGGCCAAATGTTACTGCCGTTCTAACATACCATGCATATTATTTAGGCAAGTAATCAAAAAGAAGATTCTAGTACGGCCATATATTATTGCAGTTCTGCAATCATCACAGGCGGAGTTATAAGTAAAAAGTTAAGCAAATGGTGTACCTGCAAGAATCAGGAATTGGTGTTATCCAGACCCGTTGAGGGACTCACAGATGTGGATCTGAGCCTGGCCTGGGCCCCAGCGCCGTTCCACAGTGACATTTGAAGTTCTGCAGACAAAATACCTAGCATGTCTAGGGTTTTTGATATTCACTCTACCAGACCACTTGGGGATTTATAGGCAGAGGACCTGGGTGTGGCCAGGCTTTTCATGTCATTCCGCCGTACCATTTGAGGGTTTATGGGCGAAACACCTAGCTTGGCTAGGGTTTTTGATATTCACTCTACCAGACCACTTGGGGATTTATAGGCAGAGGACCTGGCTGTGGCCAGGCTTTTCATGTCGTTCCGCCGTACCATTTGAGGGTTTATGGGCGAAACACCTAGCTTGGCTAGGGTTTTTGATATTCACTCTACCAGACCACTTGGGGATTTATAGGCAGAGGACCTGGATGTGGCCAGGCTTTTCTTGCTGCTCCGGTTGACACATATCTCAACATCAGTCGTGACAAAATATTACTTGTATTTCAAGAAGTTAGGAAGAATACATTGGAGCTTCCGATCTGTACAGCTTTTCGGTTTCCTTTATTGGTAAAACTTCTTCAGGTTGCTTATGTTCCAAGGCCGTTTGAGGGGTTTGCCGTCCATCCCTTGGAGATTGAATGCTCCCAGTCCGGCCTCAGACACGATCTGGTAAGGCCCTTCCCAATTTGCGCCCAGCTTGCCTTGGGTAGGGTCCCTCTTGCTCCCCAGCACCTTTCGTAACACCAAGTCTCCTGGTGCGAGGATCCGTTCACGTACACTCTTCCCGTATCTCTTTTTCAGGTCGCCTTGATAGGACGCCAGTCTAATCATGGCAAGATCTCTGCGTTCCTGAGCCAGGTCTAAATCCTTGGCCAGCACAAGCTCATTGTTATCCTGATCATATTCTTCTGAGCGCAAGGTGGGAAGTCCTACTTCGAGCGGTATGACGGCTTCAACCCCGTAAGTGAGGGAGTATGGGGTTTCCCCAGTTGAACTTCGAGGGGTTGTCCTGAATGTCCACAGTACAGTAGGTAACTCTTCTACCCATCTCCCCTTGGCTTCTTCCAATTTCTTCTTGATTCCGCTGAGGATCACCTTATTGGATGATTCTGCCTGTCCGTTTCCTTGTGGGTAAGCCGGGCTGGAGAAGTGGTTCCTGATTCCAAAATCTGAGCAGTACTTCTTGAATGGTCCGCTGTCGAACTGTGTGCCGTTGTCGGACACAAAACACCTGGGTATGCCAAAGCGGGTTATTATGTTCTTCCAGACGAATTTTCTTGATTCTGAATCAGTAATGCGTGCGAGGGGCTCCGCTTCAACCCACTTAGTGAAATAATCTGTAGCCACGATCAACCACTGTCTGTTCCCCGTTGCTCGAGGTAGCGGTCCGACGAGGTCCAGCCCCCACTGCGCAAATGGCCAGGGGCTAGATATGGGGTTGAGCTGTGATGCCGGCTTGTGTATGGCTGGGGCGAATAACTGGCACTTCTCGCAGCGTTTGACATATTGAGCCGCATCTTTCTGCATATAGGGCCACCAATAGCCCTGCCCGATCGCCCTGTGAGCCAACGATCGCCCTCCAGTATGGCTACCGCATATTCCCTCGTGGATCTCGTAGAGCAAGTTCGGGACCAGGTCCGGATGTACACAGAGGAGATAAGGTCCCGTATATGACCTTTTGTACAGCTTTCCTTCTCGGGAGACCCAATACCTTGTTGCTGTCTTGCGAATCTTAGCTGCTTCTTTCTGGTCCGCTGGCAGGATGTCGTTTGATAAGTATCCCAGTATGGGGTCCATCCAGCTAGGCCCCATTTCAACTTGACATACGCCTGCCTGGCCGCCCTTCGCTATGCTTGGTGTATCCTGTACTTCTACAATTATGGTTCTTCTGAACTCCGGCGCCACGGAAGATGCAAGCCCGGCAAGTGAAGTCAGCGTGCCCATTATGCTCTCGGCCCACTCTCTCGATGTTGTACTTACAGAAGCCCTTCAAAAGATTCCTGGCCAAGTCGAGATAAGCTATCATCCTTTCGTCTTTTGCCATGTATTCGCCAGTCAATTGATTGACTATCAGCTGGGAGTCGCAGTGAATAGTAAGGGGATCAGCCCCCAGTCGTTTGGCAGCTCTAAGGCCATATAAGAGTGCTTCATACTCTGCTTCGTTGTTGGAGGCGCTGAATCCCAGTCTGACTGCCTGCTCCAGAAGTTCTCCCTCTGGCGAAATAAGGACTATCCCAAGGCCGGAGCCCCTGGAGTTTGCCGCTCCGTCAACATACAACACCCAGCCCTTCTTTTCGAGGTCCCGCTCAGTATCTTTGCGATGTTCTTCCTCAGTAAGTATGCTGCCGCCTGGCGCGAACTCGGCTATGAAGTCAGCCAGCACCTGCCCCTTTATTGCAGTTCTGGGTTGGTACCGCACATCATAAACTCCAAGCTGGGCTCCCCACTTGGATATCCGACCGCTGAAATCCGAACTTCTGAACAAGGCCTTCAAAGGTAGAGAAGTCAGAACGATCATAGTGTGGGCTTGAAAGTAGTGGGGGAGCTTCTTTGCGGTTACGAACAGTGCAAGGGCTGATTTTTCCAGCGGTAGGTACCTCGTCTCTGCCCCATTCATGGTCTTGCTGGTGTAATAAACCGGTCGTTGCTCCCCCGAGTCATCTCGTATGATTGCCGCGCTGACGGCTTTATCTGATACTGCAAGATAAATATAGAGAGGTTCGCCTTCCTTTGGCGAGGAGAGCAATGGAGGGGCCGATAGGTATTTCTTCAGCCGTTCGAATGCGCGATCTGACTCCTCGCTCCATGCAAAGCTTTTCCCTTTCTTGATCAAGTCGAAGAATGGGCGGCACTTCTCAGCTGACTTAGAGATGAATCGGTTGAGGGCGGCGGCCATGCCTGTCAGCTTCTGCACTTCCCTGACATTCTTGGGGGGCTGCAGCCCCTGGATGGCTGCTATCTGGTCTGGGTTTGCCTCTATGCCGCGCTGAGTCACCAAAAAACCCAAAAACTTCCCCGAGCCTACTCCAAATGCACACTTCGAAGCGTTGAGCTTTAGGTTGTGCCTTCTGAGAATACCGAAGACCCGCTCCAAGTCTTCTATGTGATCCTCGCCCTTGACGCCTTTAACAACCATGTCATCAATGTACACTTCAACGGTCCTTCCCAGGAGTTCTGAGAACATCTTCGTGACCATCCTCTGGTAGGTTGCTCCAGCGTTCTTCAATCCGAAGGGCATTACCTTGTAGCAGAAAACCCCTCGGGGCGTGATAAACGCGGTTTTTTCCTGATCTTCCTTCCTCAGGGCTATCTGGTGGTACCCTTGAAAGGCATCTAAGAAGCTCATCCTCTCGTGGCCAGCAGTAGAGTCCACCAACTGATCTATCTTCGGGAGCGGGAAAGGATCTTTCGGACAGGCTTTATTCAGATCTGTAAAGTCTACACATACCCTCCATTTTCCGTTCTTCTTCTTCACGACGACAGTGTTGGACAGCCATTGCGGGTACAGAACTTCCCGAATGGCCCCGATCTTTAGGAGCCGTTCCACCTCTTCCCGCACGGCCTCAGCATGCTGTGGGGCCGTTCTTCTCGCCTTCTGGACTACTGGCTTATACTCAGGCGAAACATTTAGCTCGTGACAGACGAACTCAGGATCCACTCCAGGCGCTTCGTAAGGAGTCCAAGCGAAGACGTCTTGATATTTGTTGAGAAGGGTCAACAACTGTGATTTGTGCTCCTGGGTCAGAGAGTCGCCTATCAGGAACTGTCTCTGGGGTCCTCCTTCGGCCATCATTGTTGGCACAAGTTTCTCCACACACTTTTCTTGGGGATGGCGCTCTTCGCTGTCCTCCCCGCCCTGTAATTGCTATTTAGCCCCACTGGGGCCTTCCTTTGCTCCTTGGGGGAGTTGGTCCCGCTGCTTGACTGCGGCCACCAAGCACTGCTTTGCCGCCAGTTGGTCCCCCCTGATTTCCATGATACCTTGCGGTGTTGGGAACCTCAGACGCTGGTGGAGTGTGGATGGGACTGCTCCCATTCGATGTAGCCATGGTCTTCCCAAGATTGCATTATAAGGAGAGAAGGTATTTAGGACAAAGAATTCAGTCGGGGATGAGACCGTTCCGGCCCTGACGTTGATCGTCACTTTTCCGGATGGGATGACCGTTTCCCCGGAGAACCCGCTTAGCGGCCCTTCAGTGCGGCTCAAGTCCTCTTTCCCGAGGCCCAAGCCTTTGAATAATGATTCGTACATGATCTCGACCGAACTGCCAGGATCTATGAGGACTCTCTTGACGTCGAACTCCCCGATCCGCAGGGTTATTACCAGAGCGTCAGAGTGGGGGAGCTGCACTCCCTCAAGGTCCTGGTTATTAAAAACAATTTCTTCCACAGATTCCTTCCTTAAGGGAGTAGGAGCCATTTGGGGCGAGTCTTGAACTTGGAACACCTCTCGCAGATGTGCTGCCCTCCTCATCTCTCCCCTTTGGTCGTGGCAAGTGGTCCCAAAATGAATCACGTCAATGATTCCTATGGGGGCCGAAGCTTTCACATTGATCCTCGGAACTTCGACGTTCTGATGGGGACTCTTCGTCTCATCCACATACTGCTTGAGATGCCCATTTTTTACCAGATGCTCCAAATGGTACCTGTAAGCCCGGCAGTTCTCGGTCAGATGCCCGCGTTCCCGATGATAGTTGCAGTATGGCTTTGTCTCCCTGGCTGCGGGGTCACCGGGCAGCTTCGGAGGCCATTCGAAGTAGGGCTTGTCCTTGATGAGGGGGAGGAGCCGATAGATCGGTTCCTTGAAAGTTGTGTACACGGCCAGGCACACTCCGGGCCCGGACGTTCCTGCTGAACCTTTGGTTTTCCTTGCCCGGCGTGATTCGCCTCGGGGCTCTGGTTGCGCTGCCTTTCTGTCAACAAGGGGTGCTACTTCCGCGGTCTTGGCCCTACTCTTCGGATCATCTTCGACTCTGATGTGCTCTTCCAGGCGGGTCATGAGCTCCGCCATGCTGAGGGGAGGCCTTTTAGTGAAGGACTTCCTTAGTTTGCTATCTTCATGCAAGCCAAACCGGAAGGTCTTCACCACGATGTCTTCATCACATGCATCGATGTCGTTGTACACCTCCCAGTACCGCGTTGAGTATGATTTCAACGTTTCTCCAGCTTTCATTCGTAAGGGCCAGCAAAGAGTCGATCTCCTTAGGCTTCCGGGTATTCGTGATGAATCTTGCGGTGAAAATCTTGGACATCTCCTTCCATGAGCGAATGGACCCGTGCTCCAGGCGGTCAAACCATCGCAAACCCACTTCGCCTAGGCTAGAGGGGAATACGCGACACATAAGTGCATCGTTATTGTTGTGGATAGCCATTGATTGCCGGAAACGACTCAGATGTCCTACCGGGTCACTCTTTCCGTCGTAGACTGCAAGGGGGGGTGTGACAAACCGAGCTGGGAACTTCGCTCGCTCTATCCTGGCCGAGAAAGGAGAGTGTGAGATCTGCTGGAGCTTCCTCCAAATCGGATTCTGCTCCTGACGAGGGCTCTTAGAGTGTCGTTGCCTCCGTCCTTTGGGAGACACCTTCCTTCGGCGCTTGTAATCTGATTCTCTGCCGCGCCCCTTCGGGCTAGGAGCTGGATGTGGGCTTTCACAAGAGCCTGAATAACTCCTGCTTTGTCTGCTCCTTCGCTGCTCATTTCTGTTCTTGTCCCCCCCTTTTAAAAGCTTGAGCTCTTCTTCGAGTTCCTCGATCCTCCTTTTCTTTCTGGCTTCTCCGAGGAAAGAGGGCTCTTTGGAACGCGAGCGCTGCCTTCCCTCGGTCCTTCCTCTGGAGTGCTGCACTTCGCGCTCCCCCTGTCCGCCGGGGACCCGTACTTCAGACTGTATTCTTCTTTGGTTGAACGTGGGTAGTCTGTTGCCTTCTCGCTCATTCCCTGAGAGGGCCATTTCTTCCATTCCAAATGGTAGATCTGTAACCTCTTCCTGAATCGGCCTTCCCACAGACGGTGCCAATTGTGATTGGAAAAAATAATAGGACAATAGGGTTTTTAGGGACAGACCTTTCCTGGTGAGGTTGTGAAGATCGCCTTTAATTTGAAAGAATGGCTCCTGCACAGCACAAATCAGATGAGAAGGAAAAAGTCCCCGGTGTTGGGGACTGATTACCCTCCGATGGTAAAGTCAGTCAAGAGTGTTTGGGAAATAATGTGGAGATGAGAATATATTGCTCTTACTTTTGCTCTCCAGGTTTTTTTTTTATGCCCCCCCGTTTTCTGGTAGAACTTTGCCTTTTATAGTCTGTTTGAAGACAGCTTACCTGTCCTTTTGAGTTAATGAACCTGTTCCCCAAAAAGGGTTGGTATCCCCTGATGGGACATGCAGATATCCGGCTGCCCCAGCTTGCGTGATCTGCCTTATTGCATTAATGACTTTGTGTGCTTATTCGCACGTGGGTTATTGCCAGATAGGTCATTTCGCCGTAGAAATAATTAATGCTCCCAACCACCATACTGACGAGCATTTAATGTGCAGATTCAATGAACCTGTAAATGGGATAGGCACGTTAGTACTTAGAAGGGCCGGTCCGTAGTGTATGTGGTCCGTGCCGCCCTTATTAATACGTGCCTCTCTGATCCCGTGGTACCAAATAAAGCCTTTTATCCCTTGTAGATCCCAACGGTTTTTATCCTCACATTAAGCATGATTGGATCCTAGCTAAACCTGTTTATGATTGATAGATGAGGTGGAAAAAAAGTCATGGCTAAGATTTACTTTTTAAATGAAAAATTGAAAACATAGAAAAATTAAATGTTCTATTCAAGCAAAAGAAAAAAGAGATAATAGATTGATTTGCGCGGGATTTACCACAAATCCACACTACATTTTTCTTAGTACCTTGATTATCGATTGGTTAAAGAAAAAGGTGCATGGTAGACCAGATAGTAAGCAAAAATACTAATAAAAAAATTCAACGTTACAAAAATACATTCTCTCACCGAAACCAAAATCAAAATTAAGATGCAATTGATGACGGAAAAATCGGTTCAAGTATTTCTTCAAACACGTTGATGAGAATTGAGAAACCAAAGAACAAAATCAAATTTATTTTAGGATTGAGAGGATTTTTGGGGAATCGAGAAACCAAAAAAAAAAAAAACATTAAAATAGGAATTGAAAAGCAAAGAAAAAAAAAAAAAAAAAAAAAAAAAAAAAAAAAAAAAAAAAAAAAACTATCTAACATAACAAAAATAGATTATGGAAAATCCTTGTAGGTGTTAAAAAAGAGTGAGAAAATGAAAACGAATGTACTTGTGAAAGAGAAGAGAGATCATTGGGATTAATTGATGTTGTCGCATATGGTACAACCTTTTTCATATTGTATTATGCTTCTTCTTTTTTTCAATTTTTTGTAGTTTTTTTTTTTTTTTTTTTTTTTTTTTTTTTTTTTAATTTGTTGAAAATTGTTATACAAGAAACAATAAAATTTGAGGTAACTTAATCTATATAATATATAAAAGCAGAAGATATGAGCGTTAAAACCTAGAATGTCTCACATCATGACAAGTGGCATATCTATCTATCGTTTAAATTTCTGAAGTGATACGTTATTTAAATTTCCTAAGTGGTTTGATTTAATAACTGCCAAACACTTTTAATAAAAATAGATAATAACAAATTCTTGATAATAAGTCTCCAAATTTCTGAAGTGATACGTTGTTTAAATTTCCTAAGTGGTTTGATTTAATAACTGCCAAACACTTTTAAATAAAAATAGATAATAACAAATTCTTGATAATAAGTCTCCTACTACTAAAAAGATATCTTAATAAAATATCATAATAAAAATCTTTAAAATAAAAACAGATAATAACAAATTCTTTAAAATAAGTCTCCTAATAAAATATCATATTAAAAATCTTACAATTATGACAATCTCCTAATACTAGAAGACTTCTTAAAGATTATAAAAAAAAAAATTCATACGTTGTTTAAATTTCCTAAGTGGTTTGATTTAATAACTGCCAAACACTTTTAAATAAAAATAGATAATAACAAATTCTTGATAATAAGTCTCCTACTACTAAAAGACATCTTAATAAAATATCATAATAAAGAGTTTAAATTGGTTTCCAACACAAAGTTATGATGAAAGTAGAAAACCCTTTCAATAATAAACACAATTAAAAATGATGTGACATTACATAATTAAAAACGGCTATGATAGATTTTTTTTTTTTTAAATGTTTTCGACTCTTTTTAAAAAAAAAAAAAAAAAAAATTGGTATATAAAAAAGAAAAATGTCAACACCAATTATTATTATTATTATTTTTTTTAAAAGAGTCGTAAACATTTTTAAAAAAATCTATCATACACATTTTATAAAAAACAAATCTTAAATAAATCTCCTACTACAAAAAGATATCTAAACAAAATATATTTCTCTTAGAGAAATTAAAACAATTATTTCAAACATGTTTTAAAAAAATTATAAAAATTTCAACACCAAATTTTCTAAAATAGGAGTCGTACAAATCTTAAAAAAAGTCTACACCATTTTTTTTTTTAAAATAAAAGTAATAGATAAAAAATATTGTAGTGTAACTATATTAGGAGTACTCTTTTTGTGAAAATGTATGGATTGGTGAACAATCACTGAAGATATCATTTAGTGAACAGACATACTCCTTAATAGAAGGAAGATAAATAAAGCACGTTAAATTGAATGTTCCTCATTCTTGCATAATCTACTTACGTTAGTTACGTAATATCTAAACAATCTTCTTACTTCTTACTTCTTTTTTATTTATTTATTTTTCTATCATGATCTATTTTTATTTTTGTGTTTTTGTACGTTTATAAGACTGCAAGAGTTTTTTTTTTTTTTTTTTTTTTTTTTTTTTTTTTTTTGATAGAAATTTTAATCTAAACTCACACACACATATATTTTGAAGATCCAGGGATTGAACCCACACCCTCATAGAGGGGTGGGGCTTTTGGGAGGGGGATTACCACTGGGAATACCAAGTGACTGCAAGGGGTTTTAAACAATGGTAATCTGGTACAAGTTTTGTTCTTCTACTTCTTTTTCTTTTTTATTTATTTATTTTTTCAAACATGATTTTTTTTTTCTTTCCTTTTTTTGTGTTTTTGTACATTTATATGACTGCAAGGGGATCTAAGAGACAATTGAATTAAGGTAATCTTTTATTTTTTTTCTTAATTCTAACTTATTTTCTGTTTTATCAATTAAAGATAACCATTTTTTCTCAATTATTATACATTATCTAATCCATTTTATTTTTCTGTTGTTGGTGCAATTTCATCTATTTGTTATTATCAGTTTTATTTTTTTTATGGAACATATTTTCCATAAAATAATTCTGAATATATATTTTGATTATATACACATTATGTGTTTATATAAATTTTTTTCCGTGCATTGCACGGGTTATACGCTAATATTTATTATTCAAAATGGTTTTGAGTGGGATTGTGAATTGACTATCTCACATCTTATGCATTAGAGACTCATTTTTTTCTAAATACAATTGTTTTTCTCTTTTAACAAATAATTATGATTATAACTTCAAAGAAATCAAGGATTACGCCTTGATATCCAGAGAGTTTTATCATAAACTGCCTAGAGCAATTTTGGCACGTTGCATTAGCATCCAAGAAGCAAAAAGAAAGTTAATAGAGGTTCATGAAAAGACTTGTGAAGATGGAGGAGGAATCAGTCTTTACTGCAGACTTCAGAGGTTAGGCTATTACTGGCCCAACATGAGCAAGGAAGTAGCAAACCTCCAAAGTCAATGTCCAACTTGTCAACTTCAACATAATAATGAAGAAGTGTATGCAATTTTCGCTTCTACCGATTGGCATACTCCATTCCTAGAGTACTTTCTTGAAGGTATTCTACCACAAACTTACAAGGGGGCTTATCGCCTCAAAAGATTGGCACCAAGATATTTTGTGGAAGGAGGGACTCTATTTCGGAAAGGTTACCCTGAAGAGCCACTTTGGTGTCTCAGCCTATTTGAGTCCTAAATGGTTATGAAAGAGACTCATGCAGGTGAATGTGGAGAACATCAAGAAAAGAAAAGGCTTTACCAACATTTGCTCACACTTGGCCATTATTGGCCAACCATGAAGAAGGATACGGCAAATTATATGAAGACATGTCACACTTGCTAAGTTCAAGCCAATTTGATCCACCCACCAAACTAATTTCCAAAACATGGCTACACCTTGGCCATTTCACACTTGGGGGCTAGATTTAATTGGTCCTATCAATCCGGCTAGAGGACATATTTGGATTCTTATAGCCATCAAGTATTTTACTAAGTGGGTGGAGGCAATCCCACTCTGAAAGGCTACCAGTGCTGCTCTGGCAAACTTTATACGAGAGCATATCATCACTCGCTTTGGCATTCCTTACAAGCTCATTAGCGACAATGACACTGCATTTGTGAATAAAGATGTGCAAGAGGTATTGGGGCATTATCGAATCAAACATCGGCGCTCTACGCCTTACTACCCTCAAGGCAATGGGCAAGTTGAAGCAACAAACCGAATGCTCTTGCGAATCGATTTGTCCACGGCAGTAATTGGAGCTCTCACCTAGCAGATGTTTTGTAGGCCGATAGAAGTTCGCCAAAAACAGCAACAGGTTTCACTCATTTCTCACTTGTTTATGGTATTGATACTATCTCTCCTACTGAGTTGGTTGTGCCTATCCCAAGGGTACTACAAGGAAGTGACCTAGAGGTAGATGCTAACATTTGTGCTGAATCAAGAACAACAGATTTGGAAGGCTTGGATGAATCAAGGGAGTTGGCTAGACTTAAAAGCCAATGAAATTACCAAAAGATGATTGATATGATGTACTTAATTAATGTTGGTGTTTCCTTTTGCACTATTTGGATTGTTCGGGAATTCTATGTTGTACATGAGGGGTCATTTTGATAGACTTTCTGAATCTCTATTCAACTTTTTTTTTTTACTATATTGGAGTTATGGTTATTTTTTGTTGTTGTTAGATGGGGGTAGTAATCTTTCAATTTTTTTTTTTTTTTTTTTTCTTTTGATTATTTAATTTTTTTTTACTTCTTTCAACTTTTTTTTTTTTTTTTTTTTCAAAATTATACATCTAAACTCTCAAATTTTGGATTTGCATTTTGCAAAGGATGGTCTGGAAGGAGATGATACACATGTATAATGGGCACCTGGGGCTCTGCCGCCCTTGAGTACATCATGACTGGTAATTACTAATTACTACCAATTTTGACTTGAAATTGGAGTCTTTGTTGGAGGATCCATGTTGACTCTTCTTTGTTGTGTGTTGGCAAAAATGAGGAACACCAACCTTGATGATGTCACTAAAGCCAAAATTCTTGAATGGAAGAGCATTGTGCAAGAGCTCATGAAAGAAGGCTTCCATCTTGACTTCACACTTGATCATTTGGGGGAGGTGGTTCGAGATATGTTTGGGAAGAAGCTTGTCGCTAAATTAAAGGCCTTGGAGGCTTGGATTTCTGCTGTGAAGAGTGCTTTGAAAGCTGTTGTGCCAGCTTACTGGCACCTGACATCAATTATGAGGGCTTCTGCTGAACTGTGCAATGAATCAGCTCTCTACAGGCTGCTTGATTAATCTTTTCTTTATTTCTTCTATCTTTTGTACTCTTGGGGATGTAATGGTCGTGTTTAGGCCTTAACTTCAAACTTGATCTTCCTTTTGTCACTACAAAAAACTTGGTCTATTTCAACACATTTATTTCGAGGGTTCATTAAAAATGGTTGGAATAGCATATAATTTTGTGCGGTAAACTGTGGGATGAAATATACAATTAATCTATTTCAAAGGTCACTAATAGAACCGTTGAAATAAACTTATATTACTCACCTTTTTTGACCGTGACATTCGGAGTAAGCATTTTTTTAACCGAGCTATTTCAATGGCCATAAAAACCTTCGAAATAAGCATGAAAAAAATAACTTCGCGTGGGACTACTCATGATTTCTGAAAATGAAAACCCCCGAATAGCAACTTGAATGAAAACCCCAGCAAATTTGAATTTTCGCAGAACTTCAAGTTTCAATCGTCAAACCTGAATTACTTTTATTAGCTATTGCGTTATATAATACCTAAACCTGAAACTTCAAAATCCCCAAATCTTCAAAACCCCCAAATCATCAAACCCCCAAAATTGAAATACCCCCAAATCTTCAAGTTTCACACTCAAATTCTCGCACCAGACCTTGTCCTCGCTCCACGGCTCCACCCCTCATCGCTCACTCCAATCAATTTCCAACAATGGCTCCGTTTGTTTCAACGTAAAACGTTTTTTGGAAAACCACTCATTTTCCAAAAAACATTTTCTAGAAAACTAACTCATTTTCCTGTGTTTGGTAGCAACATTGAAAATAGTTGGAAAACATTTTCTAGTGTTTGGTACACACAAAAAAATCATTTTTCAGAACACTTTTTTCAGAAAATGTTTTATGGTTATTTTTCATAATCCAACTTTGAAATATGTTGAAGTTGTTCCCAATGAGGTACCTCGGCTGGAGCCCAGTTGGGAACTCTGTACAATAAGCTAAAGCTTCCCCTACAATAAGGATGTACTCATGGGATTTGCAAAGAAATGCTCACGAAAAACAGATTTTGTCATGCTGAGATTGCTTCTAAGGAGGGTACCAAGAATGCCTGGGGGCGCATTGGATGCAGTTTGATACATCTTCTTTACATATAGGTGTTTATCCAGAATCATTAACTCCAACAATTTTCTAAACTACTTTAATATTCCCAACAAAACAGAGCAAAGTAAAGCAAAAAAAAAAAGGCTCTCAAAAAATTCTTGCCATATCCATATCCCCAACTTTACAATAACCTGAAACCATGGTTGACCAAGACACAACATTCCTTTCAGGCATCTTCCCAAACAATTCAAATGCTTTGCTCATTTATTCAGCCTTCGCATACCCACCCAAAATCGTATTCCATCTAACTATATCCCTCTTTGGCATTTCATCAAACAACTGGCACGCCTCCACCAACTTGCCAGCTTTCACCAGACCACCAATCATATAATTCCAAGACACAATATCTCTCTCCCCCGTCACCATAAAGAACTTCCTCGTAGAATTAGCACCAACAAGTTCACACTTGGAATAACTATCAATTAGTGAATTGGGCACAAAAATATCTGGAAAGAAAACCCAAACTTTACAATATGGCTATGAATCATTTGTACCATAGGAAACCAAGATTCGCCATAACACGCTTTAAGAAGAAATCGGTACGTGAAAATATCAGTATAAACCCCATTACGCTGCATTTGAAAGAAATTGCAAAGGCCTGTGAAGGCTGAGAGTTGTGAACATGGGCTTAATTCACATAGGTGAAGAGAGAGAGAGGGCTTACAGAGGAAGAGAGACAGCGAGAGGATAGATAGAGAGAGAGTGTGTGAGAGAAGAGATGAAAGGGCTTACTTACAGATTCAATCGAGGGAGCGCGCCTTGAGAGCGAGAGGCATGGAGGAAAAAATAGATTGTTTTACGGAAAGAAGAAGCGTAAAACAAACCCAAGAAAATAAGGCAAAATTCTATTACGTTTTCCGTTGACTATTTTTAAGTTTTCCGTTGACCACATTTTCTGGTGCAACCAAACATGGGAAAACTTGGAAAACCTTCTTTAGAAAACGTTTTACGTTGAAACAAACGGAGCCAAAATGTAAGTTCCAACTTCGAACTCTTTTGATTTTCGTTCAGATTTTTTAGAGAGAGAGAGAGAGAGAGAGGGTTTGAGATATGAATAGATCTCTGATTGTTTTGGGAACTTCAAGCCTTTGACGCTCCCATTTTCAGGCTACCGGAAAACTGTGAGATCGACCGAATCGACGGCTAGCTAAGATGAGGTCATCGAAAGAGTCCTCTCCGCCATCAAGAGCTTCCCCAAAGTTGATCCTTCCATTTCTACAAAAAGACGAGGTCCGCCTATCATTTTCTCTCCGATTTATCATTTGATGTTATTAGTTTTGGATTTTGATAGGTGAACATTGAATTTGTTTTGATTAAATATCTGATTGTTCGTTTTGATGTTATTAGTTTTGGATTTTGGATTAACAATTCAATTGTATTCGTGAATTTGTGATTTGGATTTGAATTTTAGTGCTTAGTAGTCAGCAACAGAATTATTATGGTGTCAATTTGACACCCTTGTTTGTGATTTTTGCCCTGTTTGGTGTCAACTGAGAACGTTAGTCTTGACATGCTTCCTACGCCCAGGGGTGTGATTTCTACTCTTTTGGATGAGTAAATTTAGTTCTTTTTGTGATTTCTCCCTTCTTTTGTTCTGCTATGTGGGTAAGCTGCTGATTTTTGACTTGGAATTCTTTAGGATAATTGTGAGCTTGTCAACTAGGACCACCAACCTGTCCAACCAGTTCAAGAAAGTAATTTTGCATAAAATGAAAACCACCGTGTCCATGTAGTTTGAGAATTTTGTTGTATGTTGAGTATAATATTGTTGTATACATGATAAGAACTTATCAAACTGTGCTTTGTACTCCAAATTTGCCATTTAAATAAGATCGAAGCAGAAATGTTCTGCATCCTCACCGCTTTGTTCTGCAGCTTTGAGCAACTAAGACACCAGTTGGTGGACCAGTCATCTCTAATTGACATCTGCTATGCAACCAGTAAGAAATATGAATCAAACCTAGTGTGGCTTTGACTTTGTAAGTTCCTCTTACATTATAGCTGACCTTATTGCTCTGCACCTGCTTTTGAAGTTCCACAGCAAGATTCCGGGGCAAAAATATTAAGCTGGATATAAAGTGAACTGATTCCAACCTCTTTTCCCCTCATCGTTGAGTAAAAGGCTCTATAGTTTGAGTAGCTATTAGAATTTCAAGTGTTATTTACTGAAATAAACTCTTTTTTAACCCTTTGCTTCTACTTAGTTATCACTTATCAACCATGTTTATCTTATATCTTCTTTCAGTATAGAAATGCTTTTTTAGAAATGGTTTAAGCAGATTGCAAAAATCTTCTTGTTATAGTATTATACACTTAGCAGTAATGTCAATGATCCATTAGGATTTATTTCTGTCTGACCAAATAGTATAAATAGTCATTAGTAAGGCTGTGAGGTACATCCAATTTGACCAGTTTGTAGCCTTAATGAACATAAGTATGGTGTTCTTTATTTACTGTTTAGTTCAATTGTTGTGCTAGCTCAATTGATTCTTCTTACTGCAACCTTACTTTTCCATCAGATGCTTTTGACACTGAGAAACTGTTGTGTTTTGGAGAAGTTGAGGCATGGACAAGCAGTTGATATTCCAAACTATGAGTTACAAAAACAATGTGTTTCCAGCATGAAGGGTACAGCTTTCATATCTTTGGGGTCCAGTAGGCATCATTCTACATAACTGCCATTTTTTGTGCAAAGACCCATTGCAGATATCTTGGGAGTGGCAACTTCTTGCATTGATATTTTTTTGTTGTTGTATTCCATCCAAGATTTCCATCAAATTAATATATTTGACGTAGTATATGAAGATATTTATTATTATATTATCTGCAGGTAAACCCTTCAGATGTTATACTTTTGGAAGGCATACTCATTTTTCATGATCAGCATGTTAGAGATTTGATGAATATGAAAATATTTGTTGATACAGGTCTCTATTTTCATTTTCCCTTTTTTTAAAATTGGTTCTTATTATACTGTGTATCTCAGGCTCATTTGGTTTAGTAGAGCATTTATTGTTTGGAAAATATATTCTGGTATTTATGTTACAATTTGCATTTGAAGTTCTTTATTATTTTCTTTTATTGTCCACTAGAAATTATCTATGAAGATTGCTTGGGATCTGTAGTTCTCATGAATTTCGGTATTATGAAGCCAGTTGCATTTTTAGCACTGCGCCTGCTTCCTAATCGTTCTTTTATTTTTTGCTTAGGGTTCTGTATATGAGGAAATGTGGCTTAGTTAGACTTACAGTATTTGTTGTCAGGAACACTTATGAGTTAACATGCAAAAATGCACTAGTTCAGACAACAAATACTTACGACTCAAAAGGCATGGTGAACTTGCAATATTGGTTTTTTTTTTGGTTACTTCAGATGTTATTTTCATGCATATTTTTGAAAACAATTGCTGATATTTCCACCAAAAGATGGACTTTTACAAAAAATATATATTTCTTGTTATATGTAATGAAGAATGTATTTTATGTCACTTCATTGTGTTACTAAGTTGAATTGTTACTTCACATTGTAAAATTTTCAGTGCAGATGCTGATGTTCGTCTAGCAAGGAGGATAAGGTGGGACACTGTTGAGAAAAGTAGGGATATTGGTACAGTACTTGAGGTTAGTAACTTTTCAAATTATCAATTGCTCAGGCATAAAGACATAACCATAGTTCATTAATCTGTTATTGGCTTTAAGCTTCCTGTACTAGTGGAACCATAAGGCTTGAGTTCATTTCATGCTGCCACCCTGCAACGCAATGATTCATCTTGACACATGTTGATACACATTATTTTGATGCAGTGCTCCAAATTTGTGAAGCCTGCTTTTGATGACTTTATCCTACCAACAAAGAAGTATGCTGATATCATTATTCCCCGTGGGGGAGATAATCATGTAGCCATTGATTTGATTATACAACATATTCGTACGAAGCTTAGCCGTTGATTTGATTATACAACATATTCGTACGAAGCTTGGTCAGCACGATCTCTGTAAAATATACCCTAATTTATATGTTATTCATTCAACTTTTCAGGTATCTTTACCCTTGCTTCCTACTTATTGACCTTGTTAAATATGCTATTGTGATAAACTGTTGATGGTAGGCAAATTTGCCTACCATCAACAGTTTATCTACTAATTTGACACCATAATAGTAGAAATCACACCCCTGGGCGTAGGAAGCATGTCAATTAGTAGATAAACTGTTGATGGTAGGCAAATTTGGTCTCTTCCTTTTTGCCCTGTTTCAGCCACTAACACTAAAATATTTAATCATGTTGACAATTGAATATGTCCCTAGGCACCTTTCTCTGTGCCGGGTGTTCTGGACAAGTAGACAAAATCAAAGGTGATTCTGATTCATTTTGCTTCTGCTTGAGTGTTGGTTGTAGATTTAAGATTCATGAGGCCATTTCCTTATTGTACTCCCTAGTGTCAAGTGTGTTTCATTCATGTCTTTATTTCAAAGCGATGATGTCATAACAGAAAGAAAAGTGGTTCACTATTCTTCTTTGCTTATATGCATGATTCTCATTTTCTCTTATTCTGCTTGAAACTTTTTGTTTGATAATACCATTCATATAGAAAGTTATTTGAGCAGGCCCTTGGATTCTTATATATGATCATATTCTCTACTCTAGGGAAATTATTGTCATACATATAATTGGAATGGTAGTGCAATTGCTCAAAAAAAAAAAAAAAAAAAAAACTTTATTGAGGGTTATGACCCTTGATAAAAACAAAATTACTTATTTCGAGGGTATCCAACACTCTTTATCGAGGGTTATAACCCTTTTTATCGAGGGTTATGACCGTCGATAAAGATAAAATACTTTCTTCGACCTTTGTGTAGGCCATTGAAACATCTTTTTTGGCGGTGTTTCTATCGACGCCTTTCGACAGTCATCTTGACCGTCGAAATAATCTTTTTCGAAGGTTTTTAATACTTATTTCGAGGGTTTTGATCCTCGTAAAAAGTCATTTTTTTTGTAGTGTGTTTACATTCACCAAGTATGCTAAACTTTTGATGAAATTCAATGTCCTCTTCATTTCTATACTTGTCATTTGAGAATTTTGTTTTACAAAAGGAAAAATGTTTGGACACAAAATAGCTATGCCTAAATGTTATTCAAACAACATATAGTGCTTACAATTCATTTTTTGACAAAAAAGACACATAAGGCATAGTGGCAGAAGTACTTATGGGTAGTAGTGTTTGAGCCATTTTCCATTGATGGGTTTCCTCCCTCGACTTTGATTTGCCCAATTGATTGTATCTCACTATTACTTTGCTACTCTGCTCAATTTCTTATTTAAAGCCGCTACCCCAAGAACAACTGAAGGTTTTTTTATTTCTTTTCATTTTTACGATTTCCTTTATTTTCATGGTAGATTTGTTATGGTTTGTGTCTGAAATCCCTTTCAATGGGTGCACGTGTTGGCTTTGACCAGATGTGAAGATGTCCAAACTCTTTCTTTTTTGTGATATCTGTTGCCGACTTTGATTAATGAAAGAGCATATAACAGATGTATAGAATATAACTTTCGTCATACAATAAAATGAAGACAATTAGTGATATTTGGACAGTGAAATCACAAATTATTTTTATTTCAAATGTTAAATTAATTCATCATTCATGTTGAAGCCTTAAAATCACTACAACTTTTTTATTGAATGTATGCAATTATATATAATGCATCACATTGACATTAGGCAATAATCATTCGGGTGCTACACGAATGACTTGCTTACCAACATTGTTTCCAGAAAATTACTAAAAAAAGGCAAAATATTTGGTAATTCCATTTAAATTATATATGCAACTGCCCTTTTTGTTTTTAACCAATTTAGTAAAAGATGTTCTTGTTATGGATGGGGTTTTCTAATCTGTCTTCATTTTCTGTCTATAGGTGGCTGTTAGCCTCAAGGTTTCAATAATTATTAATTGGCTAATTAATCCAAGGACATTCATGTAGTTTTGATGATAACCATGATTTTAAGTTGTTCATTAATGATATTTTCATATGAACTAATGATTTATGTTTTAAAGCTTAATGTTGACTATTGATTTAATTGGACCAACATTGGCCAATTCAAATATCAAGCAAATGCAAAGTCGACAAGTTGCTGAAGATCAAAGTCATCAAGTCTCAAGACAAAGAAATCAAGCTCAAGAATCATACTCCGAGACATATGAGAAGTAAGAGTTAGGTTTTGTAAAGTTTATTAAGATTTGATCTTTAAGGCTCAATTTTAAAACCAACTTAAATTGATTTTCAAAACATTGACAAAGTCAATATTAATGGCTAGATATTTTTGATATTTAAACATAGCCATGTGAAGAAATCTCTTACGGTGAAAAATTTATGAAACATAAAAGTTTTTCAAAATATTGACAAAGTCAACATTAATGGCTAGATTAATATTTAAAGACTATCATGAAATCAATTACGGATGAAAAATTTCTTAAGGTAGCCGACATGTAAGAATTGTAGGAGCATATGAGTTACAATCTCATATGCCTTCACCTACGTGCAATACATGCACACCTTGCTGAAAGTAAGCTTGACAAATATAAGGAAATATTGACTTAGTGGCACAAGCTTATTAAAGGTGATTGACAAGTTAGGTGGTTTGAATTAATTACATGAATCACATGGGATAATAACCCATGAATCTCCAAAAGTCATACAAATTAGCTACTAGCAGATTTGGATATCTTTGGCTAAAAATTGTGCTGACAAAAAGCAGAAAAGTTTTTTAAAAGATTTCAAAGTCAATAAAAACAATTTGATTGATTGAATTAAGTATGTGTCCGTTGGAGAATCAAAGCTCTGCCAAAGACTTGCAGCAAAGTTTGGTGCAGAAAAGTAATGAATATAAGCTGGCATACATTGGCACCGTTTATTTTAAAAAGTCATGCTAATTATTCAAAAAGGGTGATTTCTATTTTCAAATGGTCGGTTAAAACAATCTTCTGACATTGGTACTTTATCATTTAAAATTATATAGAATCATGATTGTGTTTTCTAACGAACAAAAATTTTCAAATTCAAATTTCCTTTAGTCGATTGATTGAACAATATATAAAGAGAATAGAAGAGAGAAACAAAAACAAGAAGAGAGCATACAAGAGAAATCAAGAGAAAGAAAAGAAAATATCTTTTACATCAATCCATCCTTTCTCAAGCTTATATTTTCATATCATTCAAAATCCTTGATTGAAAATCAAATTTCCTCTAAACACTTTTTGAGCCATATTGATCAAATCTTTGATATACTATTAGAGTGAGCATATTGTGTACAATTACTCTTTGAGAGAGCCTTATTTTGTACAACAAATCCTTTGTTGAAACCTATTGAGTGTTTTTGTTAGGGTTTTGGTATAAATCCTAAGTAGTGAAAAGGATTTTTCACTGGGTGGTTACTCTTCACCTTGTAAGGAAGATTTGTGGGTTTTGGTATAAATCCTAAGGAGTGAAAAGGATTTTTCACTCGGTGGTTACTCTTCACTGTGTAAGGAAGATTTGTAACGGTTTTGATCTTCACCCGAAAGAAGATTGTCAAATAGTGGATTTGGGAATCCTCAAGAAGTGTTCTTGAGGCGGGGACGTAGGCGGGGAAGCCGAACCTCGATAACAATCATCGTGTTTGATTTTCTCTCTCTCTATCTCTTACATATTTAATTGCTTATATATATACTTGTGCTTGATTTCATATCATATCTATATTGCAATTGAATTGTGATCAAACATTTGCTAAATCAACATTTGCTATTTGAAGATAGTTTTTAATTCCGCATTTAAATCGAAAAAGTTTGCCTCAACCTAAATCACCCCCCCTCTTAGGTTGATATTTGGGTAACAATTGGTATCAGAGCCAAGGCTCTACATATAGATTTAACAATCTTAGAGTTAAGATCATGGCAAACACACCTAGACCTCAAATGCTTGAAGGTCAATCTACTCATAGACCACCTCTATTCATTGGTAGTGATTATGGCTATTGGAAAAATAGAATGATCATGTATATTAAGGGTCAAGACTATCATGTTTGGAGAATCATTGCAAATGGTCCTCATATCCCCACAAAAACTGTGGAAGGATCAACCTTAGTAAAATTAGAAAGTGAATGGAATGAGACTGATGTAAAACTCATTGAATTAAATTGTAAAGCTATGAGTACTCTATATTGTGCTCTTGACCCAATTGAATACAATAGAGTCTCGGGTTGTGACTCGGCTAAAGAAATTTGGGACAAACTTGAAGTTACTTATGAAGGAACTAATCAAGTTAAGGAATCTAAAATGAACATGCTTGTCCATGAATATGAATTGTTTGTTATGAAGAAAGATGAAAATATTAGTGAAATGTCTACTAGGTTTACTAATATTGTGAATTGCTTGAAGGCCCTTGGAAAAATTTATACTAACCAAGAAAATGTGAGAAAAATTCTCAGGTCATTACCAAAGAGATGGGAAGCAAAGATGACAGCAATTTCTGAAGCTAGAGATCTTAAGGTGTTGACCTTAGAGGAACTATTCGGATCACTTATGACGTATGAGCTTGAAATGAATAGTAAAGTGGAGGAAGAAGAAGTCAAACCAAAGAAAAACTTCGCCCTCAAATCCTCTCATCATGACCACGACAATAGTGAAGAGGAAAGAGACGAAGAAGAAGAAATTGCCCTGATGACTAGAAACTTCAAAAAGTTCTTAAAGAAGAAAAAGGGGTTTGGAAGAAGATTCCCTAAGAAAGGAGAAAATAAAGGAGAATCAAGCAAAACTGAAACTCCTACCTGCTACAAATGCAAGAAGCAGGGGCATTACAAAAATGAGTGTCCTCAAGTAAACAAAGAGAAAATGAAGTACAAAAAGAAAGCTCTAAAGGTAACTTGGGATGACTCCGATGAAAGTGATTCGGATAACAACTCAAGTGACAATGAAGTGGCAAATCTTTGTCTTTTGGGATACATAAATGAATCCAACATAAGTGAGGATGAGCACGCGAGCTTTTGTCCGTTAGCATTCAATGATGATGAAAGCGCCACTGAAGATCTTTGCTTAATGGCACATGGAGATGAGGTAACTTCTAAACTTAATTCTTTAGAAGATGAATCTTATAGCTATGATGAATTACAAAATGCTTTTGAAGAATTGGTTGAAGAATTTGAGAAAAATGTTTTGAAAAATAAAGTTTTTAAAAAGAAAGTCACATCTCTTTCAAACGAATTAAATGATTTGAAAAAGCAAAAATGAAATTCTAGAAAAACAAATTAATTCTTTGAATGATAAAAATCTGTTTTTAGAAGAAGAAATAATTAAGTTGGAAGTTAAGTCACAAAATTGTATTGAGAAAATGAAAGCAAATGATGTGGAAACATCATCACAAACTGTTCACAATTCAAATCTTTTGATTAATGAAAATAAAGAACTAAAACTCAAGGTTGAAAACCTAACCAAAATTTTGACTAACTTTACAAATGGAAAGAAAAATTTGGATAATTTGTTGGGTAGTCAAAGATGTGTTTTTGACAAAGCGGGTATTGGATATAACCCGAAAATAAAAGAAAAACATTATCAAAAATTTTTCATTAATGAAAACCTCTTGAAATCTCCCATATGTAAACATTGTGGAAAAATAGGGCATAATATTCATACATGTCCCATGAAAAATAAGATTTGGATTATTAAAGGAACCACACCACCAACTAACCCAAAAGGACCCAAGAAGATTTGGGTACCAAAGAAAGTTACTTAAATTTGTTTTGTAGGTATGCTTGATATCCAAATCTACCAAAGATAAGTGGTTTCTTGACAGTGGATGTTCAAGGCATATGACAGGTGACAAAAACAAGTTCACTTCTCTTACTCTAAAAGATGGAGGAAATGTCAAATTCGGTGATAACTCAAAAGGAAAGATCATCGGTATAGGTAATATTGGTAAAACACATTCTCTTGTTATTGAAGATGTTCTCTTGGTTGATGGCTTGAAACATAACTTGCTAAGTATTAGCCAATTGTGTGATAAAGGCTATAATGTAATATTTCAAATCAATCATGTGCATTATAGTAAATGAAATTGATAATCAAGTTCTATTTGTGGCATTTAGAAATGAAAATGTCTACACTATTGATCTTGATAATATGACTTCAAAAGAATCAATTTGCCTTGCTGCCATAAATGAAAATAGTTGGTTGTGGCATAGAAGATTAGGACATGCCAATATGGAATTACTCTCAAAATTGTCTAAACTAGATTTAGTAAAAGGCTTGCCGGTTACTAAATTTGTTAAAGATAAAATATGTGATGCATGTCAACTAGGTAAACAAACTAAATCATCATTTAAGAAAAAGAAAGTCATTTCTACTTCAAGACCTCTAGAACTCTTGCATATGGATTTATTTGGTCCTATTAGAACCGCTAGCTTAAGTGGTAAATTGTATGCTTTTGTAATTGTTGATGATTACTCTCGCTATACATGGGTATTATTTCTTGCTCACAAAAATGAAGCTCATAAAGCATTTGTTAAACATTGTAGAAGAATTCAAAATGAAAAAGGTTATACAATTAACAATGTTAGAAGTGATAGAGGTAGAGAATTTGATAATCAAGATATTGAACTATATTGTGATCAAAATGGTTTTGGACACAATTTCTCGGCACCTCGTACTCCTCAACAAAATGGAGTAGTAGAACGTAAAAATAGATCACTTCAAGAAATGTCTAGAACTATGCTTAATGAACATAATTTACCTCAATACTTTTGGGCTGAAGCTGTTAACACCGCTTGCTATGTTATAAATAGAACCATCATTAGAAACACTTTAAATAAAACTCCTTATGAACTATGGAATAATCGAAAACCTAACATTGGATATTTCAAAGTTTTTGGATGTAAGTGCTTTGTATTGAATGATAGAGATAATCTTGGTAAATTCGATGCTAAATCCGATGAAGGTATATTCCTTGGCTATTCTTTAAATAGTAAAGCATATAGAGTGTTCAATAAACGAACCATGGTTGTTGATGAATCTATGCATGTTGTTTTTGATGAGACTAATCCATTCCATATCAAAAATAATTATGATGATGAGCCAATCTCTCTTGATAATAAAGCTAGTTCATCTAACCAAGTTGATTCAAGTGAAAATGTCAAAGATCAAGTAGATGAACCACAAGATGAAGAAAAAGCGCTTCCTCCAACCAAAAATGAAGAATTACCAAAAAGTTGGAACGTAGTCCATAGTCATCCTAAAGAATTAATCATTGGTGAAGTTGAACGTGGAGTAAGCACAAGATCAAAGCTCAAGAACATCTGCAACAACATGGCGTTTCTCTCACAGATTGAACCAAAGAACATAAATGAAGCTATTGAAGATGAATCATGGATCTTGGCCATGCAAGAAGAGCTAAACCAATTTGAAAGAAACAAGGTATGGACTCTTGCACCTAGACCCAAGGATCACTCCGTCATTGGTACAAAATGGGTATTCCGAAACAAAAAGGATGAAGAAGGTATAATAGTAAGGAACAAAGCAAGGTTAGTCGCTCAAGGTTATAATCAAGAAGAAGGTATTGATTATGGAGAGACTTATGCTCCAGTTGCTAGATTAGAAGCTATACGCATGTTACTTGCTTTTGCATGTTTTAAAAATTTTAAATTATTTCAAATGGATGTCAAAAGTGCCTTTTTAAATGGTTTTATTGCCGAAGAAGTTTATGTAGAACAACCTCCCGGATTTGAAAATCATGAATTTCCAAACCACGTTTTTAAATTATCAAAAGCTTTATATGGTTTAAAACAAGCTCCAAGAGCTTGGTATGAACGACTAAGTGGTTTCCTTATTGAAAAGGGTTTTACACGTGGAAAACTTGACACAACATTATTTCTAATGTTTGATGGAAAAGACATGCTTATTGTGCAAATCTATGTTGATGATATTATATTTGGTTCTACTAATGAAAACTTGTGCAAAGAATTCTCTAAGACTATGCAGGATGAATTCGAAATGAGTATGATGGGTGAGCTAAAATTCTTTCTCGGACTTCAAATAAAGCAAACCGAAGAAGGGATATTCTTAAATCAATCCAAATATGTCATAGACTTACTAAAAAGATTTGGATTGGCAAATGCTAAAGCATATGGAACTCCCATGAGTCCTTCAACAAAGCTTGACAAAGATGAGAAAGGTAAACCGGTGGACGTTAAGCTATATCGAGGTATGATTGGTAGTTTACTTTATTTAACCGCAAGTAGACCCGATATAATGTTTAGTGTATGTCTTTGCGCCCGGTTTCAATCTTGTCCTAAAGAATCACACTTAATTGCGGTCAAACGAATATTTCGATATTTGCTTGGAACCATTGATTTAGGATTATGGTACCCTAAGTCAAATTCATTTGACTTAATAAGCTACACGGATGCGGATTTTGCTGGTTGCAAAATTGATCGCAAAAGCACTAGTGGTACTTGTCACTTTCTAGGACACTCACTAGTATCATGGTTTAGTAAAAAGCAAAATTCTGTGGCCTTATCAACGGCGGAAGCCGAATATGTAGCGGCCGGTAGTTGTTGTGCTCAATCTCTCTACATAAAACAACAACTAGAGGATTTTAAAATTCTTTTTGATCATATTCCCATAAGGTGTGATAACACAAGTGCCATAAGTTTAAGTAAAAATCCTATCCAACACTCTCGCACAAAGCACATTGAAATTAGATACCATTTCATAAGAGATCATGTGCAAAAAGGGGACATTGAACTTGAATTTGTGAAGCACCGATATTGTCTTAATGGGCGGATATTCTCACAAAACCTCTTCATTGAAGAACGATTTTAAGCACAATTCGACGTGAAATTAGGTATGACTAGATACGTTGATATCAAATAAGCTTGAATTTATTATCCTTTCTATTTGATTCAACTGTGTTAAATCTATATATACCTTAAGAATTGAATATAAAATGATTTTATTCTAGAAAATCTAATAAGAGATAAGCTAAGAGTTTGAAAATGATGTTTCATAAAAATGAACACCAGCCTGTTCATTTTTTTCAAAATTACGTTAAAATCTCTTATACTAATTATATTGTTTGAACATTAGATTATATGCCGTAGCAAAATCTGCTCTATGTATATTTGCGATAATATTTTCTCTCATTCTTTATATGATGCAGCATCATTTGATTCATAAAATAAGAATAAAGATCTCATCATTTAAACAAACTTTTGGGAAGATCTTTAGTTTATTAAAAAGAAAGCTTTGTAACCATAAGAAGAGAAATATGTTATATTAGTTGGTTGTTTTATATTTGAACTAAATCAAAGGAGAAATATTTTTTTTGTTTAAAATGTTGAGTGATGTTTGGAGATATTGAATATAATATTTTTTTGATGATGCCAAGGGGGAGAAAGATATGACATTTTTTGAATGTATTGGTGAATTATCATATCTTGCAATAAAATGCGCATATATATTGATTGCTTGATAATACTTAAATGACAAATTGATCTATGCATAAAGATAGGGGGAGATTTAAAAATCTCTAATATAAAGATATGCATTATTTTAGGGGGAGCTTTTCAAGAAAAGCTTCAAAATCATAAATCGTATAAAAATATCATATCATATGTGTCATCATCAAAAAGGGGGAGATTGTTAGCCTCAAGGTTTCAATAATTATTAATTGGCTAATTAATCCAAGGACATTCATGTAGTTTTGATGATAACCATGATTTTAAGTTGTTCATTAATGATATTTTCATATGAACTAATGATTTATGTTTTAAAGCTTAATTGTTGACTATTGATTTAATTGGACCAACATTGGCCAATTCAAATATCAAGCAAATGCAAAGTTGACAAGTTGCAAATTCATTGAAGATCAAAGTCATCAAGTCTCAAGACAAAGAAATCAAGCTCAAAGACAATGATACTCCGAGACATATGAGAAGTAAGAGTTAGGTTTTGTAAAGTTTATTAAGATTTGATCTTTAAGGCTCAACTTTAAAACCAACTTAAATTGATTTTCAAAATCATTGACAAAGTCAATATTAATGGCTAGATATTTTTGATATTTAAACATAGCCATGTAAGAAATCTCTTATCAATTGAAAAATTTTTGAAACAGAAAATTGTTTTCAAAACATTGACAAAGTCAATATTAATGGCTAGATATTTTTGATATTTAAACATAGCCATGTGAAGAAATCTCTTACGGTGAAAAATTTATGAAACATAAAAGTTTTTCAAAATATTGACAAAGTCAACATTAATGGCTAGATTAATATTTAAAGACTATCATGAAATCAATTACGGATGAAAAAATTTCTTAAGGTAGCCGACATGTAAGAATTGTAGGAGCATATGAGTTACAATCTCATATGCCTTCACCTACGTGCAATACATGCACACCTTGCTGAAAGTAAGCTTGACAAATATAAGGAAATATTGACTTAGTGGCACAAGCTTATTAAAGGTGATTGACAAGCTAGGTGGCTTGAATTAATTGCATGAATAACATGGGATAATAACCCATGAATCTCCAAAAGTCATACAAATTAGCTACTAGCAGATTTGGATATCTTTGGCTGAAAATTGTGCTGACAAAAAGCAGAAAAGTTTTTTCAAAAGATTTCAAAGTCAATAAAAACAATTTGATTGATTGAATTAAGTATGTGTCCGTTGGAGAATCAAAGCTCTGCCAAAGACTTGCAGCAAAGTTTGGTGCAGAAAAGTAATGAATATAAGCTGGCATACATTGGCACCGTTTATTTTAAAAAGTCATGCTAATTATTCAAAAGGGTGATTTCCTTTTTCAAATGGTCGGTTAAAACAATCTTCTGACATTGGCACTTTATCATTTAAAATTATATAGAATCATGATTGTGTTTTCTAACGAACAAAAATTTTCAAATTCAAATTTCCTTTAGTCGATTGATTGAACAATATATAAAGAGAATAGAAGAGAGAAACAAAAATTTCAAAACAGAGCATACAAGAGAAATCAAGAGAAAGAAAAGAAAATATCTTTTACATCAATCCATCCTTTCTCAAGCTTATATTTTCATATCATTCAAAATCCTTGATTGAAAATCAAATTTCTCTAAACACTTTTTGAGCCATATTGATCAAATCCTTTGATATACTATTAGAGTGAGCATATTGTGTACAATTACTCTTTGAGAGAGCCTTATCTTGTACAACAAATCCTTTGTTGAAACCTATTGAGTGTTTTTGTTAGGGTTTTGGTATAAATCCTAAGTAGTGAAAAGGATTTTTCACTGGGTGGTTACTCTTCACCTTGTAAGGAAGATTTGTGGGTTTTGGTATAAATCCTAAGGAGTGAAAAGGATTTTTCACTCGGTGGTTACTCTTCACCGTGTAAGGAAGATTTGTAACGGTTTTGATCTTCACCCGAAAGAAGATTGTCAAATAGTGGATTTGGGAATCCTCAAGAAGTGTTCTTGAGGCGGGGACGTAGGCACGGGAAGCCGAACCTCGATAACAATCATCGTGTTTGATTTTCTCTCTCTCTATCTCTTACATATTTAATTGCTTATATATATACTTGTGCTTGATTTCATATCATATCTATATTGCAATTGAATTGTGATCTTAACATTTGTTAAATCAACATTTGCTATTTGAAGATAAGTTTTTAATTCCGCATTTAAATCGAAAAAGTTTGCCTCAACCTAAATCACCCCCCCTCTTAGGTTGATATTTGGGTACAATTGTATCGAGGTTCGGCTTCTACGTATAGATCTTGAATTCCCAAATCCACTATTTGACAACCTTCTTCCGGGTGAAGATCAAACCGTTACAAATCTTCCTTAAACGGTGAAGAGTAACCACCGAGTGAAAAATCCTTTTCACTCTTAGGATTTATACCAAGACCCACAAATCTTCCTTACAAGGTGAAGAGTAACCACCCAGTGAAAAATCCTTTTCACTACTTAGGATTTATACCAAAACCCTAACAAAAACACTCAATAATTTCAACAAAGGATTGTTGTACAAAATATGGCTCTCTCAAAGAGTAGTTGTACACAATATGCTCACTCTAATAATTTATCAAAGATTTGATCAATATGGCTCAAAGAGTATTTAGAGGAATTTAATTTTCAATCAAAGATTTTGAATGATATGAAAATATAAGCTTGAGAAAGGATGGATTGATGTAAAAGATATTTTCTTTTCTTTCTCTGATTTCTCTTGTATGCTCTCTTCTTGTGTTTCTCTCTTCTATTCTCTTTATATATTGTTTAATCAATCGACTAAAGGAATTTTGAATTTGAAAATTTTTGTTTGTTAGAAAACACAATCATGATTCTATATAATTTTAAATGATAAAGTGCCAATGTTAGAAGAATTTTTTAACCGACCATTTGAAAAAGGAAATCACCCTTTTGAATAATTAGCATGACTTTTTAAAATAAACGGTGCCAATGTATGCCAGCTTATATTCATTACTTTTCTGCACCAAACTTTGCTGCAAGTCTTTGGCAGAGCTTTGATTCTCCAACGGACACATACTTAATTCAATCAATCAAATTGTTTTTATTGACTTTGAAATCTTTTGAAAAACTTTTCTGCTTTTTGTCAGCACAATTTTCAGCCAAAGATATCCAAATCTGCTAGTAGCTAATTTGTATGACTTTTGGAAATTCATGGGTTATTATCCCATGTTATTCATGCAATTAATTCAAGCCACCTAGCTTGTCAATCACCTTTAATAAGCTTGTGCCACTAAGTCAATATTTCCTTATATTTGTCAAGCTTACTTTCAGCAAGGTGTGCATGTATTGCACGTAGGTGAAGGCATATGGGATTATAACTCATATGCTCCTACAAGTCTTACATGTCGGCTACCTTAAGAAATTTTTTTAGCCGTAATTGATTTCATGATAGTCTTTAAATATTAATCTAGCCATTAATGTTGACTTTGTCAATATTTTGAAAAACTTTTATGTTTCATAAATTTTTCACCGTAAGAGATTTCTTCACATGGCTATGTTTAAATATCAAAAATATCTAGCCATTAATATTGACTTTGTC
>OU015761.1:71579691-71635587 GCA_907173295.1 Fagus sylvatica
TTGGTTCAATCTGTGAGAGAAACGCCATGTTGTTGCAGATGTTCTTGAGCTTTGATCTTGTGCTTACTCCACGTTCAACTTCACCAATGATTAATTCTTTAGGATGACTATGGACTACGTTCCAACTTTTTGGTAATTCTTCATTTTTGGTTGGAGGAAGCGCTTTTTCTTCATCTTGTGGTTCATCTACTTGATCTTTGACATTTTCACTTGAATCAACTTGGTTAGATGAACTAGCTTTATTATCAAGAGAGATTGGCTCATCATCATAATTATTTTTGATATGGAATGGATTAGTCTCATCAAAAACAACATGCATAGATTCATCAACAACCATGGTTCGTTTATTGAACACTCTATATGCTTTACTATTTAAAGAATAACCAAGGAATATACCTTCATCGGATTTAGCATCGAATTTACCAAGATTATCTCTATCATTCAATACAAAGCACTTACATCCAAAAACTTTGAAATATCCAATGTTAGGTTTTCGATTATTCCATAGTTCATAAGGAGTTTTATTTAAAGTGTTTCTAATGATGGTTCTATTTATAACATAGCAAGCGGTGTTAACAGCTTCGGCCCAAAAGTATTGAGGTAAATTATGTTCATTAAGCATAGTTCTAGACATTTCTTGAAGTGATCTATTTTTACGTTCTACTACTCCATTTTGTTGAGGAGTACGAGGTGCCGAGAAATTGTGTCCAAAACCATTTTGATCACAATATAGTTCAATATCTTGATTATCAAATTCTCTACCTCTATCACTTCTAACATTGTTAATTGTATAACCTTTTTCATTTTGAATTCTTCTACAATGTTTAACAAATGCTTTATGAGCTTCATTTTTGTGAGCAAGAAATAATACCCATGTATAGCGAGAGTAATCATCAACAATTACAAAAGCATACAATTTACCACTTAAGCTAGCGGTTCTAATAGGACCAAATAAATCCATATGCAAGAGTTCTAGAGGTCTTGAAGTAGAAATGACTTTCTTTTTCTTAAATGATGATTTAGTTTGTTTACCTAGTTGACATGCATCACATATTTTATCTTTAACAAATTTAGTAACCGGCAAGCCTTTTACTAAATCTAAGTTTAGACAATTTTGAGAGTAATTCCATATTGGCATGTCCTAATCTTCTATGCCACAACCAACTATTTTCATTTATGGCAGCAAGGCAAATTGATTCTTTTGAAGTCATATTATCAAGATCAATAGTGTAGACATTTTCATTTCTAAATGCCACAAATAGAACTTGATTATCAATTTCATTTACTATAATGCACATGATTGATTTGAATATTACATTATAGCCTTTATCACACAATTGGCTAATACTTAGCAAGTTATGTTTCAAACCATCAACCAAGAGAACATCTTCAATAACAAGAGAATGTGTTTTACCAATATTACCTATACCGATGATCTTTCCTTTTGAGTTATCACCGAATTTGACATTTCCTCCATCTTTTAGAGTAAGAGAAGTAAACTTGTTTTTATCACCCATCATATGCCTTGAACATCCATTATTGAGAAACCACTTATCTTTGGTAGATATGGATATCAAGCACACCTACAAGACAACTTCAAATAACCTTCTTTGGTACCCAAATTTTCTTGGGTCCACTAGGGTTAGCTTTTGGAGGAGTAGTTCCTTTGACTACCCAAATCATATTTTTCATGGGACATGTATGAATATTATGCCCTAATTTTCCACAATGTTCACATATGGGAATTTTCAAGAATTTTTCATTTATAAAGAATTTTTGATAGTGTTTTTCTTTGATTTTAGGGTTATATCCAATACCCGCTTTGTCAAAAACACATCTTTGACTACCTAACAAATTATCCAAATTTTTCTTTCCATTTGTAAAGTTAGTCACAATTTTATTTAATTTTTCAACTTTGAGTTTTAATTCTTTATTTTCATTTACCAAGAGATTTGAATCATGAGCTATTTGTGATGATGTTTCCACATCTTTTGCTTTCATTTTCTCAATGAAGCTTTGTGATTCAATTTTCAACTTAATTATTTCTTTTTCTAAAGATAGATTTTTATCATTTAAAGAAATAATTTGTTTTTCTAGAATTTCATTTTTGCTTTTGAAATCATCTAATTCGTTTGAAAGAGATGTGACTTTCTTTTTGAAAACTTTATTTTTCGAAACATTCTTCTCAAATTCTTCAACTAGCTCTTCAAAAGCATTTTGTAATTCATCATAGCTATAAGAATTATTTTCTAAAGAATTGAGTTCCGAAGTTACCTCATCTTCATATGCCATTAAGCAAAAGGCTTCAGTAGAATCTTCTTCATCGTTGGATGCTTGAGGGCTAATGCTTGTACATTCATCTTTCTCTATTTGAGGCAATTTGTGATCATGAACAAGCATGCTCATCTTTGATTCTTCAACTTGACTTGCTTCTTCATATGTAACTTCAAGTCTTTCCCAAATTTCTTTAGCTGAATTACAACTTGAAATTTCATCAAATTCATTTGAGTCAAACGCACAATATAAACAATTCATAGCTTTATAATTTAATTCAATGAGTTTGACATCATTTTCATCCCATTCATTTTCTTGTTTGGGTATTTCTTGTTCTTCTACTATTTTAATAGGAACATGAGGACCATTTACAATAATTTTCCATATAAGATAATCTTGAGCTTTAATGTACGTAGTCATTCTAGTTTTCCAATAACTATAATCACTACTAATGAACAAGGGTGGTCTATTTGTAGATTGACCTTCAACCATTTGAGGTCTAGATGTGTTTGCCATGATCTTAACTCTAAGATTGTTAAATCTATATGTAGAGCCTTGGCTCTGATACCAATTGTTACCCAAATATCAACCTAAGAGGGGGGGTGATTTAGGTTGAGGCAAACTTTTTCGATTTAAATGCGGAATTAGAAAATTATTTTCAATTAGCAAAAATTGATTAAACAAATTTAAGAACACAATTCAATTGCAATATAGATATGATAGAAAATCAAACACAAGCATATATAAGCAATTGAATAAGTAAGAGATAGAGATAGAGAAAATCAAACACAATGATTGTTATCGAGGTTCGGCTTCCCCGCCTACGTCCCCGCCTCAAGAACACTTCTTGAGGATTCCCAAATCCACTATTTGACAACCTTCTTCCGGGTGAAGATCAAACCGTTACAAATCTTCCTTAAACGGTGAAGAGTAACCACCGAGTGAAAAATCCTTTTCACTCCTTAGGATTTATACCAAAACCCACAAATCTTCCTTACAAGGTGAAGAGTAACCACCCAGTGAAAAATCCTTTTCACTACTTAGGATTTATACCAAAACCCTAACAAAAACACTCAATAATTTCAACAAAGGATTGTTGTACAAAATATGGCTCTCTCAAAGAGTAGTTGTACACAATATGCTCACTCTAATAATTTATCAAAGATTTGATCAATATGGCTCAAAAAGTGTTTAGAGGAATTTAATTTTCAATCAAAGATTTTGAATGATATGAAAATATAAGCTTGAGAAAGGATGGATTGATGTAAAAGATATTTTCTTTTCTTTCTCTGATTTCTCTTGTATGCTCTCTTCTTGTTTTTGTTTCTCTCTTCTATTCTCTTTATATATTGTTCAATCAATCGACTAAAGGAATTTTGAATTTGAAAATTTTTGTTCGTTAGAAAACACAATCATGATTCTATATAATTTTAAATGATAAAGTGCCAATGTCAGAAGATTTTTTTAACCGACCATTTGAAAAAGGAAATCACCCTTTTGAATAATTAGCATGACTTTTTAAAATAAACGGTGCCAATGTATGCCAGCTTATATTCATTACTTTTCTGCACCAAACTTTGCTGCAAGTCTTTGGCAAAGCTTTGATTCTCCAACGGACACATACTTAATTCAATCAATCAAATTGTTTTTATTGACTTTGAAATCTTTTGAAAAACTTTTCTGCTTTTTGTCAGCACAATTTTCAGCCAAAGATATCCAAATCTGCTAGTAGCTAATTTGTATGACTTTTGGAGATTCATGGGTTATTATCCCATGTTATTCATGCAATTAATTCAAGCCACCTAGCTTGTCAATCACCTTTAATAAGCTTGTGCCACTAAGTCAATATTTCCTTATATTTGTCAAGCTTACTTTCAGCAAGGTGTGCATGTATTGCACGTAGGTGAAGGCATATGGGATTGTAACTCATATGCTCCTACAATTCTTACATGTCGGCTACCTTAAGAAATTTTTTCATCCGTAATTGATTTCATGATAGTCTTTAAATATTAATCTAGCCATTAATGTTGACTTTGTCAATATTTTGAAAAACTTTTATGTTTCATAAATTTTTCACCGTAAGAGATTTCTTCACATGGCTATGTTTAAATATCAAAAATATCTAGCCATTAATATTGACTTTGTCAATGTTTTGAAAACAATTTTCTGTTTCAAAAATTTTTCAACCGTAAGAGATTTCTTCACATGGCTATGTTTAAATATCAAAAATATCTAGCCATTAATATTGACTTTGTCAATGTTTTGAAAATCAATTTAAGTTGGTTTTAAAATTGAGCCTTAAAGATCAAATCTTAATAAACTTTACAAAACCTAATTCTTACTTCTCATATGTCTCGGAGTATGATTCTTGAGCTTGATTTTTTTGTCTTGAGACTTGATGACTTTGATCTTCAGCAACTTGTCGACTTTGCATTTGCTTGATATTTGAATTGGCCAATGTTGGTCCAATTAAATCAGTAGTCAACATTAAGTTCTCATATGTCTCGGAGTATGATTCTTGAGCTTGATTTCTTTGTCTTGAGACTTGATGACTTTGATCTTCAGCAACTTGTCGACTTTGCATTTGCTTGATATTTGAATTGGCCAATGTTGGTCCAATTAAATCAATAGTCAACATTAAGCTTTAAAACATAAATCATTAGTTCATATGAAAATATCATTAATGAACAACTTAAAATCATGGTTATCATCAAAACTATATGAATGTCCTTGGATTAATTAGCCAATTAATAATTATTGAAACCTTGAGGCTAACAATTGGCAATATCTCCATCAGTTAATACTATCCTGAATTATCATGTTTTAATATTGTCCTACATGTTTGGATTTTCAGGTAGCTGCCCTTGTCCCCCAATGTGAACTTGATCGTATGATAGGTGGCACCTTCCAAGATGTACAATCATGGATAATGATGCATGCACTTAGAAAAATTCTTTACTCATTCTGCCAATCTCAAACTTTTCATCGGTTTTCTTCATTAGGTTGAAGACATATGGATGAGGTCACCTATGGTGGAAATTCCTTGAAATTGTATGCAGTTGTATGACTGAGGATGATAAGAACAGGACAGATCTGCGCAAGATTGAGGATAAGGTCCATCTTCTGTCAATTGAAGCATACATATCAACGAGACATTCTACTGTCAGCAGTTCATGTAAACGGAAAGTGCCAAGAGAGCCAAGTATTTTGGTAAGATGATTGAGCACTGATAAATCTTCCTAGATGCATTTCCTTGAACATTATGCTTAAATACTTGAGAAGGCTTTTGCTTTTGTGGACAATAATTTGATATTTGCTTAAAATTTGGTAGTGGAAGCTCTAACTTTTTACTTTTCTAAGCATTTTTGTTTTCACTTGATGTTTTTACTCTCATCTTAATGTAGGTGGAGGTTTTTGCTGCAAGTCTGAGTTCTTGGAGTTGGCTTGTGAACATGGAGTCATCATCAAATAAGAAAGAAACTACCTCATAGATGGGAAAGTTTGCAGTGACAAACATGATGCAGAAATCTTGATTAGATAGTCATGATCTTAAGAAGACAGTTGAAGAGAAATGTATATGGGTTAGTTTTTATTCATCCATTCAGTTTTTGAACAATTTTTGTCTTGATTTCTTCTTCTAGTCGTAACATGGGAAGTATTCTGATTCACTTGCCCTGGTTTTAGACATTTTTCAACTCTATTTAGCCAATGGTATGCAAAATTCACTTTGGGGAAACATTCTCACACCCTTCTTCAAGTTATCTTAAATGTCACTATTGGATTTTAATGTCTAAAGTATACTCGTGGGGATGCGAATCCCTATAAGGAAATTCTCAAGGTACAAGTTATGCTCTTTATCTTTTGGACCATGAGTTACAGGAGGTTGAGCTGCTAGGCATTTGCTTCATGATCTTTATATTGAGTAATTATTAGTCACAAGCTGAATATTCTATTTTGAAGACCATTTTACCTGTTTAAGTTGTCTGATATACTTTGTTTGTTGGTTATGATTTCTGTTTATCCATATGATATATAATAAATCATTAAACCCAGACTATCATATAAAAGAGAGAAAGAAATAGAAAGATTTTAAATTTACTGGTTGCCATCACATAAATTTTTGTTTACTACTTCTCCAAAATTTTGTCTTGATATGAATAGCTCACATAAATTTGAAGGCTCACAATTTGAGATTGAAAAATAAAATAAGAGTTATATGCATCTCATTCAAAGTTCATGCTTGGATATTAGAAGGGAGGCTAGAAATTTGTTAGACCTCTTTACATGCTTTACTCTCTTCTATGACTATATTTTGAACCAACCCCACTCAATAGTAGTTAAAAAAGAAAAGGATCCCTTTATAAGACCTTGACCAATTCTGATACATGAAGGCTAAGGAGTTATAGACTCCTCAAGCACCAAATGAAATGCAAATTTAAGTCAAAAGCTGTTCAGGGTTGGCCCCTTACTCAAAGCAGTTTCATTGTTGCGGTTGTTATAATAGACTTAAATCCGTTGGACCATTTGTCTTCATATATATAACTTGGTATTATGTTTTTACCTTTGTATATTGGAAAGCTGCACTTGCATACAAAGAATATATATAGTGAAGTTTCTTATAAGTTATACCTACTACAGCACATATTGTTTTCCATTCAATTCCCTCTTATGTGTGTTAAAGCATAATATTTTCAAGTCGGCCTACATCCTTTGATGGGAAACAATGGTGTTTTGGAACTTTGTTCTGTATGTTTCGTTGTCTATATATGCCAAATTGTTATGTGCTGTGCTTCATCCAGACTAACTAACACTTAGACGCCAAATGCGTTTGCCTTCTTCTCAAGTCACTTAGTAGCTACCAAAGCAAGCTGACACTAGGGGAAGCTGCTTGTTTGTACTCTTAGTATGTTACTTTAAAAGTGCAAATTTTCTATTCATAGGCTGATTCTTGCAATGTTTTATTTATTTTTTTGATAAATAATATAGTTTTATTGAAAAAGAACCACCAAGCATACAGGAAATATACTTAATGATCTAAAGAATTACAAGAATCTAGAAAATCTTGGGGAGAAGAAAAAGAGCAACAGCCTGTCGCATTTAACCACTCAATAAGGGTCCGGTAAAAAAACAACTTCAAATCTTGAGAACACATCTCCAAGCCTTCAAAGCTTCTCAAATTCCGTTCTCTCCATAGACACCACATGAGACAATGAGGGATAGCTTTCCAGATCAAGGAATTACACTGCCTGCCTAAGCCTCCCTGCCAATAATCAACCAACATCCTTACCCGGCAAGGCATTACGTAGGACACTCCAAAAGAAGACAGAACAGAGAGTCCCACGGCTCCTTTGCCAACTTGTAGTGCAGAAATAAATGATCAACAGATTCAGCATCGTTTTTACACAAGCAGCATCTATTGACTATCACCATGTTCCTCTTCCTAAGATTGTTAATAGTGGGAAGTTTACCCAACACTGCAGTCCACGTGAAGAAGGCTACATGAGGAGGGACTTTGGACTTGCATATGCCACGCCAAGGAAATCTCAAAGAGGGAGGGTTCAGGCAATGATACAAAGACTTCAACAGAAAAACCCCTCTTCTCCAACTTGTTCCAGCATAGCTTGATCTTTGCCCAGTTCCATCTAAGGGTAAAGAGTAAATCAGATCCATAAAAGCAACCAAGGATTCCAATTCCCAATCTTGGACATTCCTAGAAAAACTCACATCCCAATTTTCTGACTTTTAGTTTTATTGCTAACCGCATATTTACAAAGTCAAGTATTTGGACTCTGCATCCAAATTTGATGACAATCTGTTATGCTTAGACCTGTGAAATACAAACTTCCTTTACATGTAGTATAGTTATTATACATTGGATGTATAGGAGCTGAAATATAAATGCAGATCTATAGAGGGTTGGGTGGAGGTTTCAGAAAACAAAAGGAGGCTCTCGAAAATTGGAACAACCAAAGATTTTTGGATATGATACTTGTGTTTCCAGCTTCTGCCACTCAGTGTGTGTTCTTTATGTATGTATGCAGGCAAGGTCTGTGATGCTGTTGAAGTTGCTGGAAGGAATCTCATGTCAACCACTTCAGCTGTGACTACTGGGCTTGTTTCATAGAGGTAATTCTTGATCTGACAACAAAATTGATTCTACACTTGCATCATCATCGTCAAGAATATTTCTATAATCACTATGAGTACAATCTTCATTCTCATAAATTTGTGGTGGTGTTGTTCTCTTTTAGTGGAATATTTATGTTGCCATTAGGTGATGTCTTGTTCCACTAACTTTGGATTTGCTACAGTGGTCTATATGGAAAACCTTGTCTTGAGTTGCGTCCCATATGCTATGATGCCATCCAAGTTCCTTGATTTGGAACTTTTTCTTTTTTGGGCAGTAGTTCAATGCAAAAAAGGTTCAAATTGAGGAAACAGCAGAATCTGTCTCCCATGTTTGAACTGGACCTAGACCTGGTTTTGGCCAAGTTATAATAATGTTTGTGCCCGGTTTTCTTTTGTTCTCTTCGAGTATAATTGGAAGCAATGAAAAAATTGAAGGTTTTTTCGTCATTGCAGGTATGGAGAACAAGTAGCACAGGTGACAAATGAGGGCTTTGATGCTGCAGGACATGCTATTGGTACTGCTTGGGCTGTGTTCAAGATAAGAAAGGCTTTTGACCCAAAGAGTGCACTCAAACCAACAACTCTTGCTAAAGTTGCTGCTGAAGAGAATTCTGCTGAACTGAAGGCTAAATATAAGAAGTAATTAGAATACTTTATATGAATCAATTATACTTCCACACTTAGCATACATATCTTTAAAGCCTTTACTCTCTTCTTTGACTATATTCTGAACCCCCCCCCCCCCCCCCATATACAAAGGAAGAAAAATGAAAAGAAAAGAATCCCTGTAGAAGACCTTGACCAAGTGAAATGCAATTTTGGGTCAAAAGCGGTTGAAGGGTTTGCCCCTTACTCAAAGCAGTTTTATTGTGTCTCCATTGCAATTTGGAAACAACTATCACCTATTTCAACTTTTGTACATTAGTTGATTAGTACTAATATATATTTTTGTAGAAAAAATTGTTCCAATTAAATATTTTAGAATTTTGAGTTGCACATGCTTTGCTTCTGTCCAAATTGCTAGTGATAAGTACGTTACTGTATAAATCCTGCTCAACATATCCTTTTCCTCCAGGAAAAAAATTTGCTTTTTGATTTTTCTTAAATTCTTCTTACTCATTGGCGAGTTGATTCATTTTTTCTAACTTTATAGTCGTGTTGTGAATGCAGGCGAACCGAACCACCAAAGAAATTGCTGTGCTTGTATTAATTTGTGCTGATCTTGGGAGGGAACCCACCACCAAAGAAATTGAAGTCATCTCCAAGTGTTGCATCATAATGAGAACATCGATGGGTCTGATTGAATCAATAGAGGTTTGTGAAAAATCACTTTAAAGAGAGAATATAGTGAGGAAATATCTTGTATTTCTTGACTGAATCAATGAATGTACAGGGAGAGACTATTTATAATTACTGTAGCTCTAACAAATCTCTAACTCTCTTATAAACTCTTAAATCTCTAACGAACTCTAATTTTAATAATATTGTGGTGTGAGTTATGTTGTAAAGAATTGCAAGTATAGTACCCAAAAACTTAAAGAGAGATGTTAATATTATTTATTTCTTGAAAAAATCATGTTTTTTCCTTAAAATTTATACTCAACTTGAGAGTTGTGGTTTAAAATAATTGCAGCTTGTTAATTCTGCAGCAGTATCAAATCCTTTTATGCCCCTCAGTCCTATCTACAGCCATGTTGTTAACTCTCTAATAATTAGGTCTTTTCTTTTAACTTCTATCCATGAAAATTTTGGCTTCCTTGCTCTTCTTGCTCCTTGCATATTGAAGCAATCAGTTTATTGTGCCAGCGCTTTCGAATGACTTCATTCCTTTTTCTAGCATTCCAAGGTTACCACACATCCATCTTGACATCCAATAAATGATTGGTTATCTATCAAGTCACTTTTGTTGATTGACGGCCTTAAAGAAGAAGGTAGAAATAAGAAAGAATAATCCCCTGATACATTCATCTATCTCTTTAGATTATGGTATTGATATGGCTGAGCTAGCTAATTCTGGTGTAACTCATCAGATGTGGGGATAGTATTAAAGAAAAATGTCCTTGTTGAGTTGGTCAATGTATAGCATGTAAATGTCAAATTTGCATAATTTACATATATTTTCGTCTTTTGTCGGACAAAACTTTCATGTCAATTTATCATTTTATTAGACTTACTACAAATTAGAGCAATCAAATTAGCAAATCAATTTTTCGATATCAAAGAGTTTTAAATGTGAACAAATCCAGTCATGATGTTAAATCAACAAAGAAAGAAACTACATTACGTCGAGCTCTATCAAGACTAGTTGGGGATTTTGTTAGGAGTTAGTTATTAGTTTGTTAGTTTGTTAAGCTTCAGCTTAGTCTTGCTTAGTTACTGCTATAAATACAGAACTCCTTCAATAGTCTTAAAAATGAGGCTTTCATTCTTTTCACTCTCAAATTAAGGATTACATTGTAGTGGAATTTTTATAATGAATTCAGGCTTACATATTTACGGGGTAATGGGTGCAAGAAACTAAGGATTGATGGTGGTTTGAGTAAAAATATTGGCTGTTGAATTTCTGGGCAAAAACTATATGAATTTAAATTTCAAGACTTGAAGTTGAAATGATGATGAGCAAAAATGATGGTTAAGGAGCTGTAGGTCTCTTATTAAACAAAGATAAGAAAAATCTTAGTAGAGGAACAAGTAGTAAATTTATAGAGTTATATATGGAATCACTCACTTTCAAGCAAGCTTGAGAGAACATATTGCATTCATTCTGTTTGATATAGGGTGGATAGCACAATGGGGAAGCCTGGGAAAAAGACCCTAGACTTAAGTGAGGGGTAGCACAAACTTGCTCTGTATTAAGCAATTTATACCTAAGAACATGTGGCTTTCACTGGTTAAAAATTATTATTGCTTGAGGTAGAGGTTTTTGGTTGTTTCGTTTGTTTTTAAAGCCTCTTTCACATTAGCTCTTGAATCACTTGTTGAAATTTGGGAGGGAGAAAGACTATAGGGCTAGAGGAGCATGGCATGTTTGTTAGTAGTTTTCACTTTTCAGTGATAAAACAAGAACTGAGCAGTAAGATCGTCATGTTTGATCCTTGAATAGATGAGCTATATTTAGAGTAATATTTAACTGAGTCGTAAAATATTGGATGTTGAATTTCTGGGCAAAAACTATATGAAATTAAATTTCAAGACTTGAAGTTGAAAAGGTGATGAGCAAAAATGATGGTTAAGGAGCTGTAGGTCTCTTATTGATCACAGATAAGCAAAAATGATGGTTAAGGAGCTGTAGTAAATTTAAAGAGTTATATATGGAATCACTCACTTTCAAGCAAGCCTGAGGAAGGACGTTAAGTGCAGAACTTTGCTGATATTTACACTAAAAATGGAACAAGGGACTGTTGGAAAGAAGAACGGTAGGAAGAATTTGTGAAATTGATAAGTGAAAGGTGGCAAGGACTTGCAAGGGCACAAACATGGAGGAAATGGCCAATGTTCTCAACAATGAGTCTCAGACTCTATATGAACTCTGCATTAACCAATTAATACCTAAGAAAAGGAGAGAGCTACAGCAAAGAGGAGTAGCTCTTGTTTTGTGGCTTTCACTGGTTTTAAATTATTGCTTGGGGTAGAGATTTAGGTCTTGAGGAGTGGCGGGAGAGGAATTTGAGAACTTTTGAAGATTTGTCTTGTCACGACCCAAATTCGTAATATGATTCGAAGTCAGACCGGCATGCTAATACCAAGCCTGTGCCTGATATTAACACGAACTAACTAAAAGGAATATAAAAAATTTTATTCTTTCTTTTCTCTCATCCTGATTCTTTAACTTCTCCCTGGGTTGGGAACTCCAAATACTATGAATATACTCCTTTACAAAATGAATGAGTATACTAGTCCACCTAAAGGAAGTGATAGTAGTCAAAGCATCTATAACTGTCTATACAAAATACATCAGTATGTGGACATAATAACTCTAATACAGCGGAAGACTATTTAAACATATACATCACTTCTGCTTTATATACACAAAAACTCAAAACATCTAAGACTAGTTCTAGATACCAATATACTTGCTCCTCCATGCTGAGACTCTTGGCTGCACTATAGAATGTTCCTGCAATCTGAGCAATCCACTTTGCTTAGTAAGGGAGGCGTGACATGAAGATTTAACAGTATGCATGAATGCATGATAAACAGAATAATCTTTGTGGATATGACTTGCATATAAACAATTCATGCTAAAATGATTTCATGAGTTTCTTGAACATATATGTTTCATCTGATAACTTATTTGATAATTTATAAGGCATAATATAACTATTGAAATCTGAACATATAGCATGATTCCTTTATATGTAAATAAAACATGTTCCCTTAAACTGTTCTGAAGAGAAACTTATCTCATACTATTGCATAATATAGCAAAACTATATGGAACATGTAACTGTACTATATCTTTAAGACTTGGCACCTTGTGACTTTACTTGTGCCATGTCTACAGGGAAGCTATCCCTTCGTGGCTTTCCAGCTTGCCAGTTTACAGGGTATGATAACCCCTCGTGACTTTCTTGCTTGCCAGTCTACAGGATATGAAACCCCTCGTGACCTTCCTGCTACCAGTCTACAGGGAATACAACCCCTTGTGGTCTTACTTGTTGCCGGTCTACAGGGAATAAAACTCTTTGAGGCCTTCCTGCTGTCACAAGACCCTCACACTGAAAACCGTTTTAGGTGTTCATAAAACATATCATGCTTGTTTATTTTTCAATCTCTCTCTTGCCTTACTAAGCCCAAATTCATAGCACATCCACAACTTGTTTCTAGAAGCTATCTTAACTGTACTAACTCAAAACTATTTCTAAATCAATGCATGTTTTTTTTTATAAACAGGTATCAAACTGAGTTTACTAAAAGCATTGATAAAACATATATAGATATATTCTTAAAACATGGACTATTAAATTTTCATGGCACATTCCCTTACCTCAATCCAAAAGCTGGATTCCAAGAGTCTCAAGCAGATCACTTTAACTATCCTCCCTTGATTATCCTAAATCAAGTATAGGAGTTGAGTTAACTTTAACTTAATCTTAGTTTCAACTTAATGCCAACCTTAACTCATAATAGACTAATCAACACTTATGACCATAATTTCTCTTAACTTATCTTAACTAATCTTTACCAAACCCTTATTAAGCCTCAAAATCATATTCAAGGCATCCATATAAATCAAACGTCAAAACATAGTTTCTTTAGAAAGCATACATTAGCTTGGTACACCTCACATTCGCACATTAATTCATAGAGTTATGAATTTATTAGAAACAAAAGACACTAAGGCTCCTGCTATTATTTCAGCTACCAAACAATAAAACCAAGGCATACAAAAATTTATCCCAGTCTTAAACACACTAAGAAATACTCAAACCAAATTTCAACCCAATCTACTCAAAATAACATGAGAATAAATTCTTCTAACTTTCAGTGTTTTCAACTCATCTTTAACAGATTTTCTGCAGGAACAGTATCTTATAAAATTCATTTGACAAACTTAGAAACATCAAAATATCCTGAAATCTTACTGTGAGGTAACACCATATATTTAACATCTCTCATCAAAATTTCAGCTCAAAATAGTATATCTAGAATTTATTAAAATTCTAGTACTTTCATGAACTCAAATCTGTCAGTACAGTTTTTAAGGTGACTTTAGATATGTGCTCACAATTCATTATATACTAAAATGGCATGGGGCTAATTCCATCAATAACATATACATCCTAGGGTTCCAGAAAATTATTCCAATCACTTAAATTCCAAATATTGGATTTATTATGCAATTTCAAACCGACAAACACAGAATCTGTCAAATTGACAGATTTGCACAGTTTTCTTGTAAAATAACAAATAATTATCAAAACTCAATATTTTTCTATGAAATTTCATATACATAACCTAGACATATGATAGATTACCCTAGAGAAAACCGTTTCCTCATTCCTATTTTAGAAAACTCCCAGAATTTTCGTGCAACTTACTGTTCACTACAGGAAGCAGAGACAGGTTGCATTTTCCTCTAGAAACTTAAAACCCATCAACCATTAGCCAACAATCCTCCTAAATCCAACACATGCAGTACCAAATCAAGTCAAACATCAATGTAATCCATCACACACAGAACATACAAGCCATATAAATCCACATATAACAACAATTCCATCATCAATTGTAAGAAACCAACATGGAATCACCCAAACTTCATACCCAATAAAAATTCCAGCAACTACCACTTCAAATCCCACATGCATGTCCATAAAAATTCATTTTCCCTAACCCAAAATCATATTTCTACAAACCCATAACCTCAAAGTGTAGGAATCATGAAGATCAACCAACAATTTCAACTATACCCATTTCAAAACTTGACTAAAATCATAAACCCTTACCTAGCTTATGATTTCTTGAAGGAGTAGGTGCTAGGCTCACTCTAGCATGACCTTGTGGAAGAAGACTTGAGAAAACACAAGGGAGGTTCTCTCTGGGGGCTGCTGGACCCGTGGGTCAAGAGGGAGAGAAATGAGAGTTTTTTGCTCTCCTTTGTTTCTTTCTAAGTCTTTGAAGAGATAATAAGAGAATGAGGTCAATGTTGCAAGGGGTGGGGACCGGCCATTTAAAGGGCAATGGGCTGATTATGGGGTTTTGGTTTAGTGGATTACATATGTCATCTTACATGTAATCTATAATCTATAATCTATAATCTATAATATAAACTAAAAGCTGGAGCTGAGAGAAAATTTGTTATCTTCTCCAAAGCTTGCCACATCAGATTTACTGCTCTCACACATCTCTCTCTCTCACACGTCTCCTCTCTCACACGTCTCCCCCCAATTAATTTGATAATAAAACTGCTCTGGCTCTCTCTCTTCCTCCTCAACCGTTTTGTCTCCCCATTGTCCTCACCTCTTCATCTCTCATACCCATTAAATCAAATGATCTCCCTAATTTATTTCAATCTAATTCACTGTTACCCTTCCTATGACTCTCACTCTCCCATTTTTTGACTCTTCAGCTTTCAACTTTTCAGATGCTTCTCACTATACCACCGAAAAAAATTATAAAACCCCCAATTTCATTGCAAGTTGTTCAAGGGGTTTAATTGACCGCTGCCAAGATGCAACAAAGAGAGATGGAAAGACGGGATGGGAAGAGAGAGAGCAAAAGAGAGGAGAGAGAGAAGGTCTAATCGTTGATGCCATAGGTAATTTCCTCACCATCTCACTCTCACTCTCTGTCTTGCACTCTTTATATTTGTGGAAATTTCTCTATGTGGCTCTGTTTTTAGGAAGTGAGGGTTTGAGATATAAGTTTCTATATAATAAATAACTTTGAATTTTTAATTTATTTTTGGAGTGTGGAAAAGAATGAGCATAGAAAAGGTGCTTGGTGGCAGATGTTGCTGAATATTCCAGCTTTTCATGTGTAGTCTTAATTGTTATCGCCAAAGCTTTGCAATTGCAGGTAACCTTGGTGGAGTTTCTGCAAAGGCACAGGTATGTTATAATTTTTTTTAGCGTTTTTTTTTTTTCCTCTTTGATATACAAGGAATTATATTCTAACTTTGGGTGTGGGTTTCATATTTAAACAGTGTGCTTTGATGCCCTTGCCCCTTGGCCTTTTGCTTGCTGCAGTTCTTCTTAATTGTGGGGTGTGGGGGCATTAGATATTGTATTTATTTTTTAACGGGTCGTATACTAAAAAAGAATTGCCTGCAGAACCTTAATTTTTGTAGGTATTTGTTTATTTATTTTTATTTCATTTCAGTATGCTCTGTTCTTCATTCCTTCAGGTTAGCTGTGCAGCAGAAGTAGTGGAGGCCTTTTTTTGTTCAGTACTAAGGCCGTAAGGTTGAGTATGGTGGGGTCTAAGATATGGTCTAGGTTTCTAAGATATTGCTAGGGAAGACTTTTTATAGTCACCGAATGGACTATGTTATCTACGGATCTGCCCTTAATTCAGTACTTAAACCATCTATAGTTAGTGAAGGTTAATAGATTATGGAAAATCTCTTCAAGATAGTGGACGCTGCCTTTTGGTTAATCTGGGTTAGAATTCTGTCATGACCCGAGTACATGGGGATAATGCATAGAGTGTAGAAGAGTTACCTGGGATTGCAGCAGTATCCTAATCTTTGTATAGGATTATAGTACTCTTTGGATAGGAATATTCAGTTTGCATATATTTTAGTTACGTGTAGTTGCTGCTTAAGAGTTGTGCTGCATAGGAATTGTTTATTGGATAGGAGTCTTAGGATAATTTGGGTTGTATTTAAGCCGTAGAGATCATAAAATAAAGCATGGGAAAATTAAACCCAATTCTATTCTTTCTTATTTAATTTGCAAACCCAAGTTCATTACATATTCCTAAAACATATTCACCCATGTCTATAAATATGTATTGCCACTAAAAATTTGATATAGGAATTTGCCAGTAAATACATGTGAATTCTTAAAAACACATTCACCCATGTCTAAACATATTCATGTGTGGCAATACGTATTTAGTGGCAAATTTTTTAACATAGAATCTTGGACTTGCATAAATGATGAATACGTGTTAGAGGATTTGGAAATTGGCTCTCTATAAAAATTAGGTTGGTTTCTTTATTTGATTTATATTTTGTAATTTTCTCCGATATATCTAAATGATATACTTTTAAGTGCTTGCTTCTTTTGTTGAATACCAAGAAAGTGATGGTGTGCTTGAATATATAGAATCTTTTGTACTACTGTTGACACTCCATTTTGCAACCATTAATTTTACTTTTTTACACTTTAGTGCATAAAGGGTAAAATGGTAATTTCAAGTGAAAATTCAAAGTGTTAAATTTAAAATCATATTTTAAGTGATCAAAATTGAATTAAGAATGAGAGTGCATTTTTCGGATTGGAAATTGGATAAAAAACCAAGTTTTTATTAAGGAAATGTTTGATTGGTTGAAATGATATTTACCATAAGCTCACATGCATGATACTTGTTAATTAATTTGTTGGTCCTCTAAAGGATTAAATTAAAATCAATTAATAAATAATTCTTATTGGTTTAGAACACCTAAATGGTAAGTATTCATGCACAAGATATTCATCAAAGGATAATTCTTAAATTGTTTATTTTTAACTAATGGAAATTATTTTGACCAATAATTATCTATTAATTATTAATAAATTGATTAAATTAAGAAATCAATTCAGCCAAATAAGGACTTCTAAATCCACTAGAAGTTGACCAAAGTGAAAAAACCCGGAATTATCCAAAGCCCAATTCGGATTTGGATTCCAGCCTGTACTTGAGTATTTTGACCATAACTTTTGATTTTATTGAGTTGATTCAAATTGGGGAAAGATACATGATGGGCTCAAATATGTCTCATGACCATCTCAAATTCGATGTTTAGAGGGTCAAAATCCCGCATTAGAGCCTAAAAATCAGCCAGAATTTCGGGATTTTCAAGTATATCCAATTTCCAAAACCCTAATGATCCCATGAGGTCCAAAACGTGGGTAGGTTCATTTTTGGGCTGCCAATAAATAGAAAATGATACCATTTTAAAGGGGGTTGGAAAAATTAGCAAAACCCTAAGCAAAATTCAAGAAATTTTTGAAAGGGTTAGACTAATAAGAACACAAGTGGTCAATAAGCCCAAGATAAAAAGCCATTTTTGTAATCTCTATTTCCAACCTTTCAATTCCATTTTTAATTTCTTTCAACCAAATTTAACGTTTTTCTTAAGAATCAATTTTCAACCGGTGGTATTCTCAAAAGAGGCCGCATTTCAAATTCAATTTGGAATTTCAAGAGGTTTCCCAAAAGGTTAATCTTCTCTTTTTTAATTTAATGCCACTTTAATTGTGTAGAATGCATGAAGGTTTTAACATTGTGATTAATTTTTAATGCACAATTGTTTGATTTTTCGGTTTCTGTTTTGTGAATGATGCAAATCTGATTTTTCTAACATTTATACAAAATTACAGATTTAAATTATTTTTTTTCATGAATATGCTTAAATGATTTTAAATGCTTGATGATTAATCACTTTTAATTTTTTATTGCATGTACTGTTGTGATGCTAGAATCAAATGCGAGTTTTTGTTTGAGAGTGAACTTAGATTAATGGATCCTTAGAGACTGACCTGGTCAGGTTGGATGGGTGCCTAACACCTTCCCATCTAATCCCTTAGCCCCCGAACCCTAATCTTAGGGGATGTTTAGATTAGTTTATGTATCCTATTTACTTTCTTTTTTAGATTGTTTTGGACCAAAGCCTTGTTTTTGTTTTCTTAATTGATCAGGGCAAAATCAGTAATTTGTTTCTTTCCTAAAACATTGTATATTTATTCATTCAATCAATAAACAAGAAGTACTTTTTTTTCTTAGCTTTTTGTACAAAAGTTAGGTGGCACCCATTGAATATCCCCTAGTGATGGATGGAAAACAGTGAAAGTCTCCATTTTGAGAATCATGTTTAGGCCTTTGCATTGGGTTAAAGGTCGTGGTTCTCACAACTACTAAAATTTGCATTCAAGTGAATATGTTCATGTGATTTTGTTTTTAGTTTGTAGAGTTAATGGGTGATAGAGTGTATTGACATAAATATATGAGGGGTTTGGAACTACTGTTTTACACAGTTAGGAGTCTTCCTGTATGACTTGACTCTATTTTAGTTGGGGGATATTTCAATTATATGATAGCTCATTTCATGGGAGTGATTTATATTTGGGAACCATATTTGCAAAATTTGAAAGAGATAGAGGTCAATAAAATAATTGGTTGAAAATAAAAAATTTGGAATTTTTTTTTTGCCACCAAACATTGTGGTTGTTTGATTACTATATTACAAGATAGAATAATCTCTTGAGTTATAGCTGTTTGAGAGAGGCAGTTGGTAAGTCCTGCATTGAAATGTGTCGGTTTTGGGGTTGAAGACAACAGTAAAATAGAGGGTTGCACCTTGAAGTTGTTTGTTTTTGATAATTTAATAGTTGGGAGAAGGGAGATCAGAAGTTTTTTAGTTATTGATGTTTGAGAGAGACAGGGTGCCTAAAAACATAACCATGCTCAAACCCACCAAGAGGTTGGTTCGTCTACATAAAACATGGTTGAGTTATAGCTGTTTGAGGGAGGTAGTGTGCCTAAATATGCTTATTTTGAAAGAACTTCATTTTGCTATGATTGATTGAGTTTATATAATAATTAAAACATATAAATAATACCATTATATATATATATATATATGTGTGTGTGTGTGTGTGTGTATTAATTATTATGCACAATGGAGTTTTGTGCATAATTCCATCTTATATATGTATGAATTATTATACCTTAATAAAAAAAAATTTCGTGCATCGCACGGGTATGCGACTAGTGCAATTAAAAGGTTAGGGCACATGGCAAATTTCTATTGGGCCACCAATTTAAGTGTAATGACCAAAGTGCCCTACATGTAAATTTAATTGCCTTAATACTAGTTTTGGGGTTTGGTTAATTAAATTATATGCCTCACTTATTATATCGTGTCTATATTAAAAAGGTATAGTATCTAACCAATTTAAATTAACTTATTATCTAATAGTAAAATCTATGAATATCAATTTAAAATACAATTTACCATGTAAATTATTGAACCTATAATTCTTTTGTGACTTAATATTAATATAATTAATTTATTATGCTAGGTGGTGCGGGGCATCACATGTCTAGCTCTCTAGATCAGCTTCTTGGCACCTTTGTGACTTCTTTATTTGACTGGGCAAGGACATGGGGTTTTACTACAGCTGCTACTGTTACTGAGTTTGCCGCTTCATGGCACTTAGCTTCTTTTCAATTTAATACATTGTAATGTTGTTTCCATCTTGTGCACATTTTGTGCACTAAGATGTTTCTCTTAATAAAAACTTATTACTTATCAAAAAAAAAACTTTAGTCTTGAATCATTTGTTGAAATTTGGGAAGGAGAAAAACTATAGGGCTGGAGGAGCATTGCATGTGTGTTAGTTTTCAGTTATAAACATGAAGCTAGTCATGATCTTAAGGAGACAATTTCTTTTTACTACTTCTCCATAATTTTTCTCAAATTAATAGTTCTCATAAATTTGAAACGCTCACAATTTGAGATTGAAAAATAAATTAATAGTTATATGCATCCATTCAATAAGTCATGATTTGATATTAGAAGGGAATCTAGAAATTTGTTATACCTCTTTACTCTCTGCTATGACTATACTCTGAACCAACCCCACACCAAATGAAATGCAAATTTAGGTCAAAAGCTGTTCAAGGTTGGCCCCTTACTCAAACCAGTTTCATTGTTGCAGTTGTTAGATCCGTTGGACCATTTTCTTCATTGAAATTTGGAAACTACTATCACCTGCTACAACTTTTTTACATTAATTAAATACATATATATTTAAATTTTCAGGTAGTGTTTGATTTCGGTTCCTTTGGATTCATATGCGCTGCTCTGCAATTGGTTGTTTTTATTGGAATATATATATATTTTTTAACACCTCTATTGTTCACTTCGCTACATCAAAGAGACTTGGTAGATCATAACACTCACTTTTTCTTCATGCATAAAACATGAAATTTGTGTAAGGGTTTATTTGGCACTGGTTTTGCTGGACATCTTAAGTTGATTGAAATTATGTCAGACAAAAATGTGTGAGTTTTAAATAAGTTTTAAAAAATTATAAGTATTGGCTTTCAAATTTCTCTCCTTCTTCTTCATGTCATTCATGGTGTGTTGACTTGATTAGTTAAACTGCACTTAAATACACTAAGCATGAATGGCCCTTAGCTACCATATTTTTCTTTAAGTGAATCATGAATCAGATGTAAAGTTGTAGAGTAGTCCATCGAAGCTTGTTAAGATAGAACTAGATTCAAAAGTGAATAGGGGGTTGAGCTTCACTCTCTTAGGAATTTTTGGATCTTTGTAGTTTCAGATCCTAGGTGTACTCTTAGTTTATTTTTCTCTCTTGTTTGCATTCCGTCTACTTGGGATATGCCCCCTTTTTTGCTACCAATAAAAAGTGGAGCAAGAAGTACATATGAAACATAACTTTTATTAGGGATATTTTAAGCAACTCCTGGCCTTGGAGCATTGAGGCTACTGCCTATTGGGTTAGTATAACCAAATACTTTAGAATTGACCACTGGTAGGAAAAATATGGAGATAATTTAGTCTCAAAGAGAGTTTTTGGCCTTATTTGCATGGTGACCTTGTCAGCTAAAATTCATGTGGACATGATGAATAGTTTGGACAGCATGGTAACCTAATTGACATCTTGAGGTATATGGGTTGGTTCTTATTCATCCATTCAGTTTTTGAACAATTTTTGTCTTGATTTATTCTAGTCGTAATATGGGAAGTTTTCTGATTCAATTGCCATGGTTTTAGTTATATCTCGACTCTGTTTAGTCAATGGTATGCTAAATTTACTGTGGGAAACATTCTCGCACCCTTGTTCAAGTTATCTTAAATGTCTGATATTGGATTTTAATGTCTACGTATACTCGTGGGGATGTGAGTCCCTATAAGGCAATCCTCAAGGTACAAGTTATGCTCTTCATCTTTTGGGCCATGAGTTACAGGAGGTTGTGCTGCTGGGCATTAGTCATAAGCTGAATACTCTACTTCTAAGACCATTTTACCTGTTTAAGTTGACTGATATACTTTATTAGTTGGTTGTGATTTCTGTTTATCCACGTCATATAATAAATCATTAAACCAAAGCTATCATATAGAGAAAGATAGAAAGATTCTAAATGAACTGGTCTCCAACACATAGCGGTTTTATTGACTTAAATCTTTTTCGTCAAAAGCTTCTCATTGTTGCTATCAATAAAATTTCTTTATTACTTATCAAAAAAAAAAAAAGCTTCTCATTGTTGGCTCCTTACTCAAAGCAGTTTTATTGTTGCAGTTATTATAGACGTAAATCCATTGAACCATTTGTCTTCATTGCAATTGGAAACTACTATCACCTGTTACACCTTTTGTACATTAGTTGATTAGTACTACCTATATTTTTGATTTGCCACATGCTTTGCTTCTGTCCAAATCGCTAGTGATAAGTATGTTAACTGCATAAATACCTGCACATATATCTTGTTCCTATTTTTCTTAAATGGAGAGCAAACTTAAAACTTGTGTTTTGTTACAGGTGGACTTGTTTTAAGTGGTGGACTTCTAGGTTTTGTTTTCAAGAAATCCTGCAACTCTGAGCACTGATGTGCTCTTGGAGGTGCTTTGCTAGCTCTCATCACCTTTAGCTTAAAGATCAAGAGGCAAGGAAAATCCAGTTTACCTTTCATTCTAGGACAAAGCAGGTCCTGATTTATCTGTGAGTTGAGACATTTTGAGTCATGAAATATGTTTTTTTATTGTATGTATTTAAGTTATGGATTTACTTCTTTTTTTGGAGATAATCTACTAACTTTGTGTATACCTTTAAAATTTGCAGCACTCTCAGCAGCCCTTCTTTGGTTGAACTTTCAGACCTACTCATTGGTAGTGCAGCTCATCAGCAGAAAATTCTTCTTACTCATTGGCTAGTTGATTCATTGTTTCTAACTTTATAATCGCATTGTGGATGTAGACGAATAATGTATTTCCAATAGGATTTTACACTGTTATTAGGTATTGCAAAATCTGATTGCTAGTGCTTTTTTATTTTGAAAAGATAGTTCAGTTTCTAGAATCTAGTTTAAATCAAATTGTATTCTTTCTTTCTTTCTTTTTTTGTCCTCAAAAGTGCTGCACTGCTGTGCTTCTACTCATATGTGCTAATCTCGGGAGGGAACCCACCACCAAAGAAATTGAAGGCATCTCCAAGTGTTGCATGATGATGAGAAAATCATTTTAAACGTGCTGGATAATGAGTTATAAATCTTTGTTGTAAATTTGTAATATTGTAGTAGGTGCAAAGAACAATGAAAACATGGTTTATGACTTTCAAAATCATCTGTTTTCTTTGATGTACTAAATCTGCAAAATAATGTTTCAATTCTTGTTGGTTTGGCTATTAGTGTTTTTGTATTATTGTTACTGACAGAGGCCCAGAGTAATTTGCATGATGTAACTTGAATAGAGATAATTTACTTTTGTGTGTGTGTGTGTTAAAATAATCATACAGATGTAAATTGAAAATGCACAAAATGAAAGTGTAAGTGATACTTTTTTAAAGAATGACTTTGTGCTGTCCAACCTAGTCAATAATCCAATGTTCAAGTCTAAAGGTCAAATAAAAATATTGAAAATTGAAAATACTTGAGAGGATTGCATAGTCCCAAGATGACTGAAATATTGAAAATTGTAATAAACTATATTGAAAATACCAGATAGATATTGGTAAGGACTACATATTGAAAATTATAATGCACTATATTGAAAATACCAGAGAGATATCGATAAGGATTGGCCAAGTATAGCATCTTATATATCCTAGTGCTTAATATTGACAAAGGCGCAGAAGATGTTTTCGGGGATTGAGATCGGGTGCAAAACCCAAGGCCTTGTTTGGCTTAGCATAGCACACTACACTACAGATAGTTACAATATGTTTGTGACTTACTTAACTTATGTTCAAGTATATTTGCCTAGAGAAGCAGAGAACTTATGGGGGATTCTTTTTGGGCTAAATCAAAGGCTGCATTATAAGGCAAAAATTGCCCAATAACGCGTTTTAACCGGAGAGACGATTTCAAAAAGTGGCATAACTTTTGATATAACTTTGGAATGGGTTTGTTTGGAAAAATAACTTCAAAAAACGCGTTATTGGGCAATTTTTGCCGCATTATAAGCCAAAGAAATATCATGCCACAACAATTCAAGGCTGCATTCTTTTTGGGCTGAATCCTCATCTTAGGCCCGTTGGGCTATTTGTATTCTCATTGAGCACCTCCATCTCCATTCTCAATTCTAGCTTGTGGAGATGTCAGATGATATGGTCTGTTGTTTAATTTTTTCCTAAATAAAGGTTGAGTTCTTTTATGATCACGGACAAATTCTCATAACATTTTCACAATAACTTGATGTGTTAACCCACAACACTTCAAAATAAAATTAAAAACATATTACACTGGGGTCCATCACAACTCACAATAAACTTGTTGTGAATATGTTATTATGATTTGTTGTGCATATAAACTTTCTCATAAAAGTTTTATTTAGAAAAAATAAAATTAAATAAAAAGAGAGTGAATTTGCATATATCATAATAGTCGTTTTTGAAAACCATGCTATGCCTTTAGGTGCATAATTATATGTGAGTTTTGGGGGTATGGGTACCAATATGATATTAGGACATATTAGCCCAACTAATACAACTAAAGTACATGTGAAGGGTTAGGGTTGGGTGGGCTGGGCTGAGGCTCTAAAATTTTCTCAAGTAAAACAACCCTTACTAGAGAATTTTAAAAGGATGCGTATGCTTGAGCTCTCAAACTAAATTTTCTATCACAATGATATTAATATGTAGCACACACTTAATTGGCATCCACTTGCAAAAGTCCTACGAGAACAAGATAATATCTGATTCAACACGCTCAATCATCTTTCACCTTAATATCAAAGAAAATTACACAAATAAAACAAAGTGTATACATTTTTAAAAAAATAAAATAAAATAAAACCAATGTATAAGATATCAATTATCAAATTCCAATTGATGTCTCAGCTCCTTAAAATGAATGTTGAATATTCCACACTAATATTATTAACAAACATTGTTGGCCTCACACGTTTTGACTTGACTTTGATGACAGTTTCCTCACCATATTATCATATGGAGAAAAAAGTTATTGAGTGTATTTAATGTTAAGAAATGATAAAGTTAATTACTTAATTATTATTCTAATACTCCATTTTAATGTAGACTAAGACTCATCTTAATAAATGAAGGCCAATATGTGATTTTTTTTTATTTTTTATTTTTTATTAAAAGGAGGTAGTATAGAGACAATATTTAAAGTCAATACTACTGCTCTAATACTCTTATAAACTAGCACTTTTTTTTGCTGAATCTTAACAAACTAGCACTTGTTCTTAAAACTTAAGTTAAAAGGAAATGGTGACTTTAACCAGTCAACTATTATGGCAAAAACAACTTCTTTTTTTTTTAAAGAAAGTTATGCCTCTAGCACGAGGAAAACTTGAAAGAGAAGAGAAGTAATATCTCCAAAAAAATATTAAGATTTTGACATTTACTCATTCATAAACTTTTAGTTTACTTAATGATGAAATTAATATTATGTTCCTGTGCATTTCAAATCTCAATTTATTATTTTTTTACTGCTGCACAATAAGATTAAAATCTTCAAAAATAATATACCAATGGGCCATGCTGTCGTTCATAACAATTAATTTGTTTTGTAACTCCACCATATGGTGAAATCGATAAATTAAAACTCAAAATTTTAGCATGCTATATATATATATATATTTTCTCAATATATGTTCTAGCTAGTATGAATCAAATAATACACAACCTCAAAATTTATTGCTCCCACGAATTAAAGACTCCAATTCTAAACAATCACGACGATAATACCCAGCCAACTTGAGTCAAAGAGGGACCTATTCCATTTTAATGACCCTTGGAATCTTTGATACAAGTCATGATCAATTAAACTTCGGTCTAAAATACGTTGGGACAAAACTTTGGCAGGTAAGAAAATTGATATTTAGACAAATCAACCTAAGGGCCCTCAAAATGGAGTGTCCCATCTGCAAGACTTATAGTCAATACTTGACCTCGTCCAATATTGCAGGATCAAAGCTGCATTCATAAATTTGAAGAAAAGAATCTAATCCCACTATTAAGTTATTGTCAAGACTTGTTCAAATATGATGGCTACAATGCAGAAATTTAGTCGATTACATATGGTTGTTGAGCATAAGGTTCTGTCCATGTGGGGTATACTCTGAGAAGGAAATAGCTCTTCATTTAGTTTTCCAACTTCAACAAACCTTTGCATTTATGTCAAAATATTAATTTATTATCATGTGTTAACGGGTAGATGCATTTATTTTTATGTATTAATTATCTGTAGGTGTTGCACTAATTATTTATGTACAAGGAATTTATACGATTCTCTCTTTCTATCCAAGTCAGTAGTAATTTTTTGTTAATGTTATACCACTCAATAACTTTATATTTGTTTAATGCATTCAAGATCATACATCGTTGGATTACACATTTTTATTGTACTTAAAAAGAAGGCATGCCAAGTTTCTTGATCAATAAACTAACATTTTGTGTATAATTTTAAAGTATAAAAAACTTGAAATTTAAACATTTCATATATGAAAAAATTATTAATCTATGATCATCTTAATATTTTGCAAGTATGGAGAGTATATATATAATCATGCACCAAGGTTGTAGTAGACTTAAATTTGTGCTATGTCATAAAAAAGAGCTTAATAGGATAAATGCATTTATTTCCATGTATTAACTATCTATAAGTGGTGTACTAATTATATTGGGTTAAATATATTATTGGTCCTTAATGTTTACCCAAGTTGCATGTTTAGTCCCTAATGTTTAAAACGGGCAGAAATGATCCCTAACTTTTCAAAAAAATATAAGCATATCTCTATGCCAAGCCTCAAAGACAAGAGGTGGGATAGAGAGGGAATTACAAAAAGATTGATCATCTTGCCCGATGTAATTTCATTTTCTCCATCCAACAGCACTTGGATTAGTGGCATCAAAAAGTTCTTGTCTCACAACCACACGTACGTGATAGACAAAAACAAAACTATCCAAATCCATATTTGAATTTAACTTGCATTTGAATTTCAGTTGGGTTTTCATTTCTCATAAAGCCAAGCAACCAAGGTTACGTGAATTATTGGCCTTTCATTTCATATCTTTGCAACAAAAAGTTAAAAGAAGAAACGTCCCACACTCGTTTCATATCTTCTAATTATTGGGAAATGAAATCCAAATGAAATTCAAATGCAGATTTAATTCAATCGTGGTTTGGCCTTTTTCGGCCACTTGTGATTGCCTGATTGTCTTTCAACTTTTAAGTTTGAAAATTTTACTACTTTTTAATTTCTTCTTTCTTTATTGATCAGGGGATGATTTGGTGAATTTGCTTTATTGATTTTTCAAAATGATTTTGTGGTGAAATTGCTGTGAATTGTGAATGGTGTGTTGTAGATTTGTTGTGGATTGTGATTTGCAAGAATGAACGGTAAAATGTCTTGTGTTATGAGTTGTGATTTGCTGTTTGATTTGCAACATCATGAATTTATTGTTTTCTGTGTTATTGAGCTGTGATTTGCAACGTCGTCAATTTATTGTGGGTTGTGATTTTGTCAAAAACGTTTTGTCAAATAGGTTTAATTTGTTTCATATTTTAAAATAAATCAAAAAACACATTTCGGAAATAAATTTCAAAAACAGTTTTTTATCCATTTTCAAAACATATTATAAAATGATAACCATATAGTACTATTTTTTTGCCCAAACTATAGAAAATAGTATTTGAAAATATTTGGAAAAATAATATGTTTTATTGGACACATCAACAAAACCAATTTTACCAAATATTTTTATAAAAAGTTAAAAAAAGCACAATTAAAGAAAGAAAAAAAATCCGAAATTGAAACTGTCAAAGGATGACTTCATAATAAACGCTCTTGAAGTTCTTTAGTAACACTTTTGAAGTTCTGGACTTAGCTACTTCTAGTTCTAGCACAAGTTGCTCAGACAAATTTGATCTTATAATGCTTTTGAGGCTATGAGAGTGAGAGGTGAGGAGATTTTTGGGTTAGGGATTTTGATTTGTAGGTTTCAAAACTAACTGGGTTGTTTTGTTTAATCAAATATGGATTAAAAGACCTGGTTGGATTGGGTTAAATGGGTTAAAGTAGGGGTATTTTAGACAATTATTCTAGGTTATGTTAGTATTTAACAGAAAAATAGATGGTTTGGGTAAGTTGTACATTTCCAATAAATAGAGGGGGACATTGCTCAGTTCAATAGATAAATGGGGAAATTGAAACTCACCCTATAGATAAAGGAGGGAAAGTTCAATTTGCCCTTATTATAATTACCATTATCTAAGGTAAGCTTGATGCAAGAAAAACAGTTACTGATGTTGTTTAAAATCATGGATCAAATTTGATAGTCGTAATCATAAACAAATTTTATCAAATTGTCCTTCAATTGGCTAAAAAAAAAAAAATCAAAGTTAACAATACACTAATTCTATGATAAACTCGATATAATACGTGATAGTTGATGTATTTTTTATAATAGTTAAGTTGGTACTTTTTTATTTGTTCTTATTTAAAACTGATATCACCAATGATATCATTTTATTATTTGCTATTCATAATTAGATATAAATTTATGAAATGTTTTGTGAAACCAGTGTTCTTCAAAACTTATTGCTTGGAAAATCATGATAATATGGTATCAAAATCTTTAAACCGTATTTCATATTCACGAGTAATAAAAGAAATTCACCAAATTAGCCTAGGATCGATAGAGCAAAAAGAAATAAGAAAGTGTAAAATTTTCAAACTTAAAAGATATCATAGTAGGGACGCAAAGAACAATTAAAACATGGTTTATGACTTTCAGAAGCATCTGTTTTCTTTGATGTGCTAAATCTGCAAAATAGTGTTTCAATTCTTGTTGGTTTGGCTATTAGTGGTTTTTGTATTATTGTTACTGACAGAGGTCCCAGTGTTATGAGTAATCTAATGCTGAACAAAACTTATCCTATGTTTCTATCCAATTGTGGTGATAATTGTTTCAAGTTTATTTTAGTTTATTTTTATGGAAAAGTTGTAAGTTTATCTCCAAGAGAAGGGGCACTATTTTAAAATTTGACTCCAACGTGGGTTGACAAATCAAAATTGTAGGGAGTCTTTTATTTTTAACATATTAGGAATTTATTTATTTATTGATAATGTTAAAAATATGTTAGTGACATTTTTAGGGTATTTTTTGATAGTATAGAAAAATAGACACCAAAGAATCATATTCTTTTAATATATAGCTATAGATATTTATATAGAGATAAATAAAACAAATACATTTATAGAAGGATTAATATTTTTTGCTAAACAAAAGGATTAATATTTAATAATTAGAATAAAAGTCTATCAAGGAATGAAGGACCACACATATGCACGCATATTTGTATGGTATAAGAAACCATCTTGTGGTTCTTTCGGAAACTAAGCATATTGTACCAAGCTTGATGTGAGGAATAATGTTTGCTTCAAACATAAAAATGAACTTCAAATAATTCATGATGAATAAAACAAATTCACCAAATCATCCACTGATCCTTAAAGCAAAAGGAAATAAGAAAGTAGTAAAATTTTCAAACTTGAAAGATTGAAGGACAATCATTCAATCACAAGTGGCTGATATAAACAAAGCATGCAAAGAAACAGCCAAGAAGAAACATTGAACTTTCCTCTCTTTTTATTGGCCCCTATTCATCTAGTTTTCCTATGCAACAAAACATTATAGTTCACAGTATTACCACAAAACCAACATTCTCATTTAACAAAGTAACAGCAACATACCGCAACTCTTCCCTTCCTCCTCCTCCTAAAACATGACGGAGTTTTCCTTTTCCATTGCAGAAAAAGTCATTGAGAAGCTAGGGTCCCTTGCTTACCAAGAGATTTCCTTGGCACGGAACATTGAAAGCAATTTGCAAAAGCTTCAGGAAACCATGTCCACTGTCCAAGCCGTGCTGCTGGATGCTGAGGAGAAGCAAGCAAAAAACCGACCAGGCTGAGCTGTTTGGTTGGAGCGAACTCAAAGATGTCTTTCATGATGCTGTAGGATGTGCTGGATGAATTCGAGTGTGAGGATCTACGGAGGCAAGTGGTGAAAACACATGGAAGCACCGGCAAAAAGGTAGGTCGTTTCTTTTTGTCTTCTAACCCGCTTGATTTCCGTTTTAAAATGGGCCATAGAATCAAGGAGATTAGAGAGAAGGTTAGAAGAGCTAGCTAAAGGTTAGAGCTCAATTTCATCTTGAGGAGCAACTTGATGATAAGCGTATTGTGCACAGGGAGATGACCCATTCATTTGTTCATGATTCAGATGTTATTGGGAGGGCTGATGACAAGCAAAAGATAATAGATCTTTTGATGCACCCATGTGATGACAATACTGTTTTTGTGATTTCTATAGTGGGAATTGGAGGTCTAGGAAAGACCACACTTGCTCAGTGGGTATATAATGATGAAAGGGTAGCTAAAATTTTTGATACCAGAATATGGGTGTGTGTGTCAGAAGAGTTTACTGTTTTAAAATTGGCAAAAGAAATCCTTAAATCTGTGGGTGGTAGCATTAGTGAGAACATGAGTATGGATGAAGTGCAAGCTAGTTTACGAAGTAATTTGAAGAAAAAAAGATTTTTTATTGTTTTGGATGATGTCTGGAATGAGGATCGTAACAAATGGATTGGTCTGAAAAAATTGTTAATAGAAGGTGCCAAAGGAAGTAAAATTGTTGTCACTACACGTAGTCACAAAGTTGCCAAAGTGATGGCTCCTGGACCCATCCATGACTTGATAGGTCTTCCTGAGGATGATTGTTTGTTCTTGTTCTTAAAATGGGCATTCGTTGAAGGTGAGGAAAAACAATATCCAAAACTAGTTGAGATTGGAAAACAAATTGTGAAAAAATGCAGTGGTGTTCCTTTGGCCGTGAGGACTTTAGGGAGCTTACTTTATTCTAAAACCGAGGAGCGTGATTGGATCTCTATAAGGGATAATGAGATATGGAACTTAGAGCAAAAGGAAGATGACATTTTACCCGCATTAAGATTGAGTTACAATCAATTACCATCATACTTAAAACAATGTTTTGCGTATTGCTCATTGTATCCAAAGGATTTTAATTATGAATAGTGTGGATTTAGTTCAATTCTTGGATGGCAAATGGGCTCCTCCAAAAGTCCAACAAAAGTGCTCGAGATTTGGAAGATATTGGACAACAATATTTAAATGAGTTAGTGTCAAGATCTTTCTTTCAAGAAATTGTGCAATATGATCATTTATCATTCTCATTTAAAATACATGACCTGTTACACGATCTTTCATTATATGTGGCACAAAATGATTATTATTGCTTAATTGACAACACTAAGAGCACCAACAATTTTGAAAAGGCTAGGCACGTGTCAATTTGGGACAAGAATTTGGGTGCTGATGAAGCAACACGGTTTTTACGCAAGTTGAGTAATAATGTACGAACTATTATTTTCCAAGGAGAAGTTGATCAAATTATTAATATTAATAAATCCTTTGTGGAAACATGCATCTCAAGGTTTAAGCACCTGCGACGGCTAGATTTAAGATTTTCAACATTGGAGGCGTTGCCAAGCTCAATTGGTACTTTGAAGCATTTGAGATATCTCAACTTAAGAGGGAATGAACACATCAAGAAATTGCCTAACTCCATTTGCGACTTGCAAAATTTGGAAACTTTGATACTATTTGGCTGTGATGAGCTGGAAGAGTTACCAAGAGATATAAGGAAGATGGTCAGCATTAAATATTTTCAGATAACCACAAAACAAACGTGTCTACCCACCAATGGAATCATGTCCATGTGTTCTCTTCGAGATTTGGTCTTTTTTGACTGTCTAGAGTCTTTTCCAGAAGGGATCCAATGCCTCACAGCCCTTCGCAGCTTGGATTTTTCATGTTGTGAAAGCCTGATTTCTTTGCCGCAAGGTCTGAAGCACCTAACCGCATTGGAAAGCCTGGTAATCCGGAATTGTAAAAAGATTAATTTGATGGAAGGGGAAGATTACCCGACGAGTCTTCGATCAGTCGAAATCAGTTCGTCGCCAAAACTAGTGGCTCTTCCCCAATGGCTTATACAATCTGCCACCACTTTACAGTTCTTAGAGATTGGATGGTGTGAGAACTTGGCGGCATTACCGGAGTGGCTCCCAAATCTCACTTCACTTCAAAATCTTCAGATTTGGGATTGCCCAAAATTATCGTCTCTGCCAGAGGGGATGGGTCGCCTCACTGCCCTAAGAGAACTGAAGATTGATAATTGTGGTGAACTGAGCAAGAATTGTGAGAGAGAAGTGGGCGTGGAATGGTCCAAGATAAAGCACATCCCTCAAATTGAGATTCGGTAGTGATAAGGTAAGGGATAATTCTTCCTCTTCTATTTCACACTCTGTTTTCCTATCTTACAGAACTAAAGCTGCGTTTTTTTTTGCCATTGAAATCTGATTGTTTATTTATAACTAACCAAGAAATCTGATTTTGTTGCTTTTTCTTTTTCAAATTTCACCTATTTTGAAGGGACTAACTTAATTAGTATCCTAAGAAGAAAATAAGAAAATATTAATCCTGGGAATTTCTTTTCTTTTTCTTTCTATCCCTTTTGATAAATCAAACATAGATTACTCCCTGGGAATTTCTTTCAAAATTTTGTTATGTTTTCATATCATCTATCTGAAGGTGAACTAAACATGGTGTTAGCTAATTTACATGGTCTGTATTTGCTTACTAAGAGTGGATGTGATGCAAAACTAAGAATATAACTTGCAATTTGCAGTCATATTATCAAGGAAGTATGAAATCTATATATTTGTGAAATTGGAATTATTTGAATATATTTAATTCTTCTTGTTTCTAAACTAACAGATGCTGCATGGAGATTGTTGTCTGAATATGGGATATTCTTGTGCTTAAAATTCCCACTGGGTGAGATATTATATTTTTAATTTAATTTAATTTTCAAATGTTCCATCCATTTAAGTTTTGATACTGGACAATTTCTTGCATCAGCAATATTAAATCAATTTTAAGTATGGTGTTGTTGGAATATTGAAATGAGCCATACCTTAACGTTTTAAATTGTCTATATGCTTTATTATTCTTGAAAAACACTTGATTAGCAAGCTAACCTCTTCTAGATACGAAATTTTATTGTTGAAGAAATTGTACATCATACAATCTTGTGTGCGGAGTGAAACACATTGTTCACAAATTTACAAAGTACGGTGCCTAAAAAAAATTAAGAGACACATTTCTTAGTTCGAGCGGATTTCCTTCAATTTATACTCATCTAATGATTCCATGGTTTTAAATGTTGCAGCTTATCAATTCAGCAACAATACGCAGCACTCGAAAGTCTCAAGCTGGTTCAGTTAACAGATTTGTGTTTCTCTTGTGTTGTAAATAAATTTAATAACAGTGTGGTGTGAATTAAGTGTTGCTATGGTAAATGGAGTGATGTGTGTAATATATTTATGACTTCATTCATATTTCCTGTATAATCTAATATGCACAATGTTTTTGTAATTTAATTTATGTATTATTGATTGTTTGTCTCTGCTTCTTGGTTGTTGGAGTTACTCAAATGAAACTCTTTGTCGTACTTCATTTAGCCATCAATTGCTAGTTTTGAATGTCCATTCATTTTGAAATTTTGGTATTTTCTACTTCCACAATTGTCATATCTACCGAGGGGGATGCATGGCGTCAATGCCGTAAGAGGACTGAAGATTGTTCTAAATTGAATTGAAATTGCCAGGGAGATATTGGTGAGTATTGTGTATAATTTGCCACTTATATCATATTACCATGTAAATTTGGCCTCCATAGTTCACTGAGATTCACATAATTTTGAATATACTTGACACCTCTTGTTTCTAATATATCAGGTTTATGTGGAAGATCATTTTGCCTAAGGAAAAGGGATTCCTTTAGCTTAAAATATCTTTTCCCGGTGAGATTTTAGAGTTTGAATGTGACGAAATTCATGATTATGTTAAAGAAAAAAAGAAAGACATTGAATTAGACATTAAATTAGCTTGGTTGCTCATTTGTGATCCTTTGTTTGAAATAGGGTCTTTCTCGTAGGGCACGCTTGGCTCTCTCAATACTTGCTGGTGATTTTGGTAAGGAATCCATGTAGTCATTGCAGCGGTTTTATAGCTCACAACATGCACCTGTGATATCTACTGACTCATGAAAACTTTACATACCTCTAAGGTGAATATTTGACAATGCACAATTTTCCTTTTGCCACTTGTCTGGTATGAGCATATGCATAGACTTCAAAATTTCAGGAATTTCCTAGTAGCTGCCTAAGGTGGGATGTGGAGAAAAAATTAACATTGAGTTATTCCTTTCTTCTTGCATGCATGGTCTACTATATTATTTCAAATCTCATTCATTTATTGAAATAGGGGTCTTTTTAGTTCATGCTTTCATTTGCATAATTTTCTTTGCTTTTAACTTGCATGGATAATGTTGACGAGCTATAGCTTGGAATTTCATTGCTGACACACTTATTGAGTACTCAACTGATGAGTGTTTTTAGACGGCAATATTGCAATTTTAAGAGACAACTCACGTAGGATTATATTGAGAGTACTCTACCATAGATCAGTCGTATGTTAAGCTGGCATTATTTTCCATTATATTGGCAAAAATGAACATTCCAGCAAGCAAGCAATCATCTAGAGTCTTTAAACTCTTACACGATTCCTTGATCTCTTGTTAACAAAATTTGCAAATTATTAAAGGCATGCAAATGAAGGAAATCGAACTCAGTAATTGCAAACCAAATGACTGGCATACAACCTTCAAAATCCATCAAGCTCTATATATAATATAGTTATTTCTGGTGTTTATAAAACTACATGAAATCTTATAGCAGGGTACATTCAAAGGGCAATTAGACTATTGGTTACTGATCTTAAATTGAATTAAAATTTGATAAACTGAAATTAAGACACTGGACTTTCCATTAGTTTGACAAAATATGATTAGGAACCAGATGAAATCGAGTAATTAGTATTAAATAGTATAATATAATTATAATATAAAAGAGAAAATAAATAAATAAAATCGCGGAGGTTGATGATATCCCCAATACCTCTCTCTGCAAAGACAGGCTTACAAAGGGACCAATTTTTTTATTTATTTTTAAATAAAATGGTATATATATCTTTATATATAAATATTTAAAATTTGGGACCAAAATATATATAATTGGCCATTTTCTCCTCAAAAAAATATGGATAGACTCATAAAACCCAAAAATAACTTGTTAATATGGCCCATCACGTCCCAAAGAAAAACAATAAAAAATTTTTAGGATTTAACAAATAAATGTCAAATCCCTAACATTAATTTTGTTGTGCCAATCTAAGGCCGCATTTTTGTTATTTGGTCCTTTAGTTATTTTTTTGGTTTATTCTTGGTCCCTACCAAGTCCAAATCCTGGTTTTGTCCCTACTTCTCTACCACCACAACATCTCAAATATTCTAAGGGCAACAACAACAAAGAAACTCTAAGCAACACTAGCAAATCTCAAAGCAGCAAAAACTGCGACACAAGGCAAACACACTGCATCCAAGAGAGTAAGTTGTATTTCAAAACATTCTAGCACTTAAATTAAGATGAATAAAGCCTGCCTTACTTGCAATTGCAAAGAGAGATGACTTATAGTCAGGGGTGGCCCCGAGAGTTGGGTTGCCCTAGTCCTGTCCTAATTTTGGTTGTCCTATCCCCTACTTATTATTTAATATTAAAAAAAATAACATAAAGTCCAATTTTTTTTTTTTTTTATACAAAATCAAGGTTACATTATACTTTTAACCGATTATGGTGTCTTAAATAAATACTCAACCACACAACATTCACATACAACAACACAACATTTAAAGTCTCAAATAAATACTCAACAACACAACATTCAAAATCTCAAATAATTCAACAACACAACATTCAAAGTCTCAAATAAATATAAAATAAATACTCACAAATACAAACACTATAGTACAGCACTCACACAAATCACAATATATTTAATCAAAGTGTAAAAAACAATTCAATAATAAAAAAAAAAGCAAACAGGTCAGTGCACATGCACTGACCCACCACTTCCCCAAACAAGTAAAGTGTATAAAAACAAAACACAGCCTCACCAATTCATGCATAAAAAAAAAAGCGCATAAAAAACAATTAAAAAAAACAAAAGCAAAAAAGGTCAGTGCACATGCACTGACCTACCATTTCCCCAAACAAGTAAAAAAAACAAAACACAGCCTTATTCACGCATTAAAAAAAAAGAAAAAAAAAGCAAAAGCAAACCGGTCAGTGCACATGCACTAACCCACACCAGCCGTAAAAAGGCTAAAACCAAAGTCCATAAAAACAAACACAAAGGCAGTCAAATAGTCAATACAAAAAATATATCAAAAGAGAGAGAGAGAGAGAGAGAGAGAGAGAGAGAGATCTGGAGATGGAGACTGGAGTCCGGCCGTGCCGTGAGGCGTGCCGCGTGACGGCGTCAGATGAGTGCGGCGGCCGGCGTGGCGGCGTGCCTTGCGTCTCAGGCTCTCAGCGTCTGCGGCACTGCGTGCGGCGTGCACAGCGCGTGGGCCGTGGCGGTGGCTCGGCTGCTGCTCGGCTGCTCCTCCTTCAGTTCGGATCTACTGGTTGATCGTGGTGGACCGGTGGTTTCAAGGTGATTTGGGGGATTTTTCTAGATTGTGATTTAGGGATTTTTTTTTTTTTTTTCGCACGTTTGGTAAAGTTGTGTTTTGCCGATAATGATAATGATTAATGAGTGTTGGATTGTTTTATTTGTATTTTATTTTTTGGTTTAGTTTTGGTTAGATCTGTGGGGTGTTTTGTGATTATTTTTTATTTTTGCCCATTTGAATATTTTTTTTGCCCTCTCGTTATTGGTAATTGGCTGATAAATTTTGATTATTTTTAATTTTTGCCCTTGAATATTTTTTTTTGCCCTCCCGTGTATTTGTAATTGGATTAAGAGTTTGATTATTTTTTATTTTTGTCTTTAAATATTTTTTTTTTGCCCTCTAAATATTTTTTTTTGCCCTGGTTTATGATAATTTTTTTTACCCTCTGAATATGATAATTTTTTATTTTTACCCTCTGAAAATTTTATTTTGCAATCTACTTTTAAATTTTATATTATGAATTACAATTTTTTTTTTTGATGTTATGTTTTTTTTTTTTTTATGTATAGTTAAATTTTTTTCCCTTTTGGTTGCCCCCGGAGGGGGGGTTGCCCTAGCCCAGGGGCTTGCTGGGCTTACCCTAGGGCCGGCCCTGCTTATAGTGAAACATTAATTACAACAAAAAGTAGCAACAACAAAAAATCAATATTTTATATGAACCAAGCGTTGTACCATTTTTGGAGAATGTTAATAAATTCCAAAATCCACGACAATAGCCCTTTGGTTGGGTATTGGAGCTCACTCTACTGATAAATCCTCAACTTTAGTTTTTTTTTTTTAAATTGATTTAATTGTGAAATAGTTGTCCATCCACATGTATTATTTAAAGAAGTCACATGGCTCATTTGAAATGATTAAAATGGGTTATTATTCCTATGACTTTTACTTGGTGGGTTAACTCGACATAACCCATATTTATTGTTTTCACATAAAAAAGAAAAAAAGAAAAAAAAGTACACTTTACTCACCTGTGGTTTGCCTCTTTACTTGTTGCCTACTTGTGGTTTGAAAACTAACACTTTGCCAACCTGTAATTTAGTTTGTTAACAGCAATAATCCACATCAATATTTTTCCGTTAAAAATAGGGGTAAAAATGTCTTTTTATTATTTTTTTTCTTTTCTTTCTTTCCTTCCCTCTCCTCTCTTTTCAGGCCTCATCCACAGCTAGAAATTGAGAAAATCATTGATAGCAACATAATCATTAGTCATTCAAGTTCAATAAACTTTACCAATATTATTTTTATTTGACAAGAAAAATTGATAATAAAAAAATTACAATTAGAAAACAAAAATATTAGTAATAATTAAAAAAACAAAAACGAAATAAGGACATGCACAAACCTTCAGTTCGAAGTCAACATTCAAGCATTAATACAAGACCTAAAACCTTCCGTTGGTCTTTGATTTCTTCTAATAACTCAAACATTATTTTAAATTATTTCTCATATTGTTGGTAACCAAACAAAATATAAGTTTGTAAAGTAGGAGAAATTATTCAGTCCACTAAATGAATCGCGTCATTTGTCCACCAACCTATTCATTAAATGACATATGTTATAATTTAATGACTCAGCTAAATATTCACACATCTCCCAAACTTAAAAGACAAAAATACCCCACCAAATCCGGTTGAACCACCTACACAGGCAAACCAGTAGAATGGTAGCTAACTAGAGAGACCAAAAGTCCGACCACCAACAGAGATCAACTCACAGCGACCAGGACTTAGGTTGGTGTAACATCCTCAACTCAATGCACATAAATTAGATTAAAAAACAACAATTACAATTTAACATAGATATAATATATCATGCTGCCTGTTAACAGTATTATATTAAAGCCACAATATAGAACCCATAACCGAAAAACATAGATCTATGGACTTGCTTCAAAAGCTGAACAATATAGATTTGTATTTCTCATCCTCGCTATCTCATTTGTTCATAGAAAAAGAAACAGCTCAAATACATTAGAATGATATCAAAAATTAAGAGAAGCCATGGAAATGAACGTAATAATTGAAAACCTCAATTTTGTTTCAGAAATTGAATGTGCGAAACTGTTTGAAATTTAAGAGTATTGAGAATTATAAAAACATGAGAATTCTTGTTGGTAGTTGTGAGTTGATCTTTGTTGGTGGCCGGACTTTTACTCTCTATTGTTCAATGCCGCTCCACTGGTTTGCCTGTGTTGGTGGTTCAACTGGATCTGGTGGCGTATTTTTGTCTTTTAAGTCTGGGAGTTGTGTGATTATTTAACTGGGGTATTAAATTATACCACATGTCATTTAATGAATGGGTTGGTAGACAGATGACGTGGTTCATTTGGTGGATTAAATAATTTCTTATAAAGTAGGCACAAAGCATTAATATAAGTTCACAGAAAGCCAAAAACTGAAGCGAATATAGTATGTACTCTCTAAGGAAATTGAGAGAGGAAAAACTTTCGAAAATAACTGAAAATTTGCGAGAGAGCCCTCGCCATTTTTCCCTTCCTTTTTAAGTTTCAACAATAATTAAGCCATTGATTCTTAGTCCGCTCTCTTTGTTGAATTTCACCTGCTTGAATGTTGACGCTGATGCTGAACTAGCTGTCAATGGCACACCCATGGTTGAGATCCAACACAGCTAATTAACAAGATTTTGTGCTTGTGCTCTACTTTTTTTTTTTTTTTTTTTTTTTAAATATATTATTATTTTTTTTGTTTTCTGATTGTAATTTTATTATTATCAATTTTGTTGTGTAATAAAAATAATATTGATAAAGTTTATTGAACTTGAATGACTGATGATTGTGTTGCTATCAATGATTTTCTCAATTTATGGCTATGGAGGATGTGTGATAGGAGAGGAGAGAGAATAAGAGAAAGAAAAGATAAAAAAGACAAGTAAAATGACATTTTTACCCCTATTTTTAACGGAAAAACATTGAGGTAGGTTACTGTTGTTAACCGAGTGAACCATATGTAGATAAAATGTTAATTTTCAAACCATGAGTAACATGTAAATGGGTCAAACCATAGGTGGGTAAACTGTACTTTCTCCTAAAAAAAATACTTTAACACATTTCCTAAATTATTTGTTCGTATTTATTTCAATACAAATAAAAGAATAAAGAAAACACTCAAAGATAAAAGTTAAATGATACATAACATCTTAAGTTTATACTCCAATAGTTAACATCGGAAAATACTATGAATCAGTATTATAAGAAATAAAAGAAACTATAACTATTACTATTTATCTGTTTCGTGACAACACATGAATAGAATCCTGAATCTATATTCTATATTTTACTATAACATGATTAATATACAAGTATTGCTTATTATACGAGTATTAATAATTTTAAAATATTTTGGAGACTTAGATTTTGAATATTATATAATATATATATATAATATGTGTAGAGAGAGAGAGAGAGAAGGCAAAAGAATTGGAGAATATATATATATTAATATAGAGAGAGAGAGAGAGAGAGAGAGAGAGAGAGAGAGAGAGAGAGAGAGAGAGAGAGAGAGAGAAGAGATTTTAAAAAAAAGTTGATAGTCAACTATGGTTTTTGGAATTTTTTTATTTTTTATTTTATTTTTTTAGCTATTAAGTGATTTAAGAAATAACTATTACGATCATTTTGATAAGGAATAACTATTCCTTATTTTAAAAAATAGTCATTCTTAAGAAATAACTATTCCTTATAATGAAAGCGTAACCAAACAGCTGAATAGTCATTTCTTAAGAATAGCTATTACATTACAAGACTTATTACAATGTACCAAATGTGCTCTAGGAGATGTTAATTAGTTGAACTCAAGACTCTTAACAATAATTAATTAATTCTAATATTTTACTAATCCAATAATTCCTCAAAAGAATTAAAAGTAAACATGTCAGGTCAAAATTAAGCATGTATAAAAAATACAGAAATGTACTTTTAGTCCTTATATTTTAGAGGCGTTTTTATTTTGGTCCCTAGAAAAAAGAAAAAAGAAAAATTATATATCAATGAGATTTTTCTTATTGGGCCTAGGGATAAACTTGTTGGGCTGTCCAAGGCCCATCACTTAACACTTATTCTTTTCTCTAAAAAAAACCAAAAAAAAGTCATCTGCCTTATTTCTTGAGAAGAAAGAAAAGGCAGCCAAAAGCTCCCCCTTCGGCCTTCGGTCTTTTAACACTGAAACCACTCTTTAAAGCACAAAACACAGACTCACAGAAACAACAATCAGAAACAATATGAGCAGCATAGGAACAGGCTACGATCTCGCCGTTACCACTTTCTCCCCCGATGGCCGCGTCTTCCAGATCGAGTACGCCGCCAAAGCTGTAGACAATAGCGGGTACTCTCTCTCTCTTAAAGCCCTAGATCGGTTTCAATTACTTTCTGCTTTACAATTTTTATTTTTTTTAAATTATTTTTATTTTGCAGGACTGTTATTGGCATTAAATGCAAAGATGGGATTGTAATGGTAAATATATATATTTCACTTTGGATTTTCACTGGGCAACATTTTTTATTTTTTATTTTTAAATTTTATTATTTTATTTTTGTGTGGAATTTTAGGGTGTGGAGAAGCTAATTGCATCGAAAATGATGCTACCTGGTTCCAATAGAAGAATTCATTCTGTTCATCGCCACTCTGGAATGGTAACATCAATTTTGCTTTTTTGCTTTTTCTAGGATCTAAATACTGTTTTGTAATTTGTTGGGATAATTTGGTGTTGGATTTTGGTATGTTAAACTGGGTTGTTTTTGAAATTTCGATTGAATGTCGTTCTTGATTGACTTGTAATGCTATTGAGCTTGAAGTCAAGTGGTACTTTCGTCTCCCGGTCGAATGGGTAGATAGTTGAGGTCATGGGGTTCAAAACCCATTTTGCTCGTGTTAACTTAAAGGGCTTAAGTTTGTTGGTTGCTTAATTTGAATTTGGATGAGCTGGATTAGTAGTGGCAATGAGCTCTAGCTCAAATGACACATTGTCTACTTATAAGAGAAAGTAGACCCATCGGGTTTGTGTGTAATTACCAATAAAAAGGATTAGCAGGATTTCAAAAAGTGATTTTTACCCTTGTTTTGGTAGGTTTCTTTAGATTTGTCCCTTAATAAGCAAAAGGTGTATGTTGAAATAAGGATGAACCTGTACCATAAACATCTACATTTGAATATATGATTTTAAAAGCGCTTGGTAAATACTGGTAATAATTTATGATCTTTATGATTTAAATGTAAGACCGTTCATAGAGTCCAATCTTTGTCTAACTTTGTTAAGTACGTTACAACCTACCTTCTGTTTGTTCTTTCCTCCTTCATTTGCTAAAATAATTAGGAAATCATGGAACTTGATATAGTGAACTTGTTGGAAGCTGGAAAGAAGGAAGTCAAAAGGATGGTCTTGTTATGTGTTCTATATTTTATGAGAGGTGTCTCACTCCTTAGGACTAGCCATGGTTGATTAATCAAAGACATTATTTGAACTGGAAATCTTTGTGATATAATCAGTTTCCAAGATGGAAATTGTACCAGCTTTTATCTTAACTGATGGAGAATATTTAACCAAAGCAATAAAGACGGAATGACTAATTCTCATGTTAGATAATTTTGTGGTTGGTTATTTTTCTTATGTATATGCTGATGTTTTTGCAATTACAGGCAGTGGCAGGACTAGCAGCAGATGGGAGGCAAATTGTTGCCCGGGCCAAGTCTGAAGCTAATAGTTATGAAAGGTTTGCTTTCTGCTCTGGAATATTTAAATAATAGTGTAATAACTAATAACTAAGATAAAAGATGAAAGAAGAAAGCTCCCCAGTTACATGGACTTGGTTTAGGGTTTGGTACTTGTCCAGTCTCATAGTTTCGACTTAGAGTGAGAGTGCTCGCCTCCCCCCTCTGCCCCCTTCACTTTTTTCTTAATCTTGTATTCATTTTTTTTTTTTTTTTTTTTCTTTTTTTTTTTCTAAGGTTTGAATTATTTTGATGTGTTCTAGCTTCCAACTTCAAGGAAAACTACAATTTGTTACTCTCTCATTGGTTGCTATGACCTACTTTACATGATGGTTGCGTTTAAGATGTTAGACCTTATGTGTTATCTGGCACCAACTAATCATGGTCATGTCGAAGTAAAATGGCTCATATGAAGCATCTGTTTGACCTGGTTGGTGAAGTAGGTTTAATGAAATTACCGTTAATAGTATGGGTCTTAAACCTACAACTTCACCCTCCACCCATTACTTATAAAAGGAGGAAGTGCCAGTTGAGCTAGAGCTCATTGGCACAGCTCTGTGCTTTTACGTAGTCAAATACTTTTATTTATGATGGAGAGAACAGAGTACAACTAAGGGTAAAGAGAAAGGGATGGATGTTTTATCTGAGAAATAAGGAAATATATTTTATTCATGCTTTAATATGCTGAGTTTCCATGAATGGTCAGAAACTGGTATGTCATTTGAGGTTGTAGCAAATGCAAATTCTTTCGTCATTTCTTAGAATGGTTACAAATTAAACACACAAAGTATTATGATCTTGGCCCGTACAATTTGGCCTAATGCAGTTAGACCAAAATCCAAAATTCCATTTCTGGATATCTGCCTTTTACGTTGGTTCATGCTTATCTCATTTTCTTATGACTATTTTGTGCAGTGTGTATGGCGAACCAGTCCCTATCAAGGAACTTGCTGACCGTGTTGCTAGTTACGTGCATCTGTGTACACTATATTGGTGGCTGAGGTTTGATGAGATAACACCCTTTTTTGTTATTCATTACTTCCTCTGTCCCATATTGTTGGTCCTCTATTTCATTTTAGGATGTTCCAAAAAATGGTCATATTTGAAAAGTCAATGAACAAAATATTGATAACTTTCCCATCTTACCCTTTGCTTTATTAAAAAAGTCAATACTTTCATTTGTCTTTTTTGATATAAATTGAGGAGGGTAGTTTTGGAGACTTATTGCATTTTTTTTGAAAGACTTTATTATATGATGTTTCCTTAAAAGTTAAAATTAGATTTTCTAAACAGGACCAACTGGGACTGAGGGAGTACATTTTTTTTCCTCCGTGTTTTATTCCTTAAAAAAATTTCTAATGGTGCTGCAGACCTTTTGGGTGTGGAGTTATTCTTGGAGGCTATGACAGAGATGGACCACAACTTTACATGGTTGAACCATCTGGTGTCTCTTATGTGAGTTAATTTTTGTCACATATTACAATAATTGTAGCATTCAATCCTCTTGCCTTTGTATCATCATTATCCATTACAGTTGGTTCATGTTAGTGTTACATGGTAGTTCTTTGAATTAATGTGTGTTTTGGCATTTGTTCTAGAGGTACTTTGGTGCTGCAATTGGCAAGGGAAGACAGGCAGCTAAAACGTAAGTTGAGTTACGTTTGTTCATCAAATTCTAAACACAGCTAATTGATGGCATTATAATAGGAGAATTTCTTTGGTAAAATATTGTCTAAATGTTGTTAACATGTGCACCACTAACTTATGCAAAATATCTTGATCATCTTTTTTAATCAAGACGACGTATTTAAGTGTTGCTGCTGTATGATGATTTTACAGAGAGATCGAAAAGTTGAAGCTTTCAGATATGACTTGCCGTCAAGGGGTTATTGAAGTAGCCAAAATGTGAGTGTCGTTATAGACTATTATGTAAATTCTGTGTTTTGCAACTTTATGATGCCAATATCTAGCTGTAATATTTTCCTTTCAATATTAGGGCTGGTAAAGGAAAAGGGAATTTGTGGTTCTGGGGTTGCTGTTTGCAGTTTAATCCATTGTATCTCTATATATTGAAAATCATGATTTGGAAGTAGTGAGGGAGAGGGTCAAAATATTAGAGCATGAAAGGGAGGTCCTCCATTTGTTCTGATGTTAAATATGGATTAGCAAATCCTTTATTGTAAATAACCATTGTTACTGGAATTATTTTCCAATGGAAATAGCAAGAGGTATAAGGTTCATACAGATATAAATTCAAGTGGACAGAATGATTTAGCTAAGTTTACTTTAAAAAACATATTCACATATGTAATATGTGTGGGTGGCACCTACAATTGGGCCAAAGCCTTTAAATGTTGTGCCACACAATAAGAACCTCCATTCTTAATTAAGTCATGGCCTTTCTAGATACTTTATTACTTGCATTATTATCCAACTTTTTCTTTGGGCTTACACTCTATGTGACTATTGGTGGTTTAATTTATTTATTTTTATATAATTGGAGAAACTGACCTTTTACATTTTTTTTAATGCATTTTATGCGACAGCATAGTTATGGCCTGCTTATGCATTTTATGGGATGCATAGTTTTCTTAACACTTAGCGAACACTATATGGTATATTATATGAGCAAGCATATTCATTAAAAAAAAAAAAAATTATATGAGCTAGCATTTGAGGATGACATACTATGAACTTAAAAAAGATTTATCTATAGAGATTTTCATAGTTTTTATTTTTGGGTGGGGTAGGGGAGGTTGCTGAACTTTACTTGGAATGTGCCCGGTTGATTTAAGCCAGTGATTACCTTTCATATTTTAATAATATATATATATATATATATATATTAATATATATATATATATATATATATATAATTGTATTTATGTCAAATGTTAGATTGTATGACAACTCTGACAATTTCATGTTAATGCCAATCAGCATTTATGGAGTGCATGATGAGGCGAAGGACAAGGAGTTCGAATTGGAATTGAGTTGGGTTTGTGATGAGTCAAACCGTCAGCATCAGAAGGTATCTCTAAATTGTAATTGCTGTGAAAAGGCTTACTATTTTCGAATTAATTTTCAATAGCGTCCTCTTAACTTTGATAACCTTGCTTGTAGTTCTATCTGGGTATGTCTTCTTTCTTAAATTCAAAAAAAAAAAAAAAAAAAAAAAAAAACAAAATTTTCTTCTCATGTCTTGCCTGTGCCATGCTTCTGCAGTTAATTCTAATTAATCATATGTAGCTGAAAGTCATGGATACGTAGATTTGCTTTTGACAGCGCCTCTTTTTTTTTTTGGGGGGGCGGGTATTTTCATTGTGGAGCCAAAATTTATTGACTGATGACACTTTTCTTCTATGAGTTATATAAAGGAATCACCTTGATGTAGGAGAATTTAAGTCCAAAAGAAAGAAGGCTCATTAGTCCATTTTTTCATCCTGTTTGCTATTACAAGACTTTCTTATTTCTCTATGTAATATTTGGTTATGACACATTAGTAAATTTTTCATTAAATAATATATATATATTAATTTATTTTTCCATTAAATGTTATTTGCACAAGTTTTAAATATATCAAAACCACTACACACATAATATCTCTGACATTGTGTTAACAACTTAACATAGTCTAATTGAGTTAATCACAACTAAGATTCATAGTTGATAAAAATCTGCACAAATTTTACATGGAAATGCTTTCCATCAAGTGTACAATTGCAAATCGGTCCAGGCCCCAGAGGTATGTCTGTGGGTTGGGTGTTAGGTGAGGCTGGTGGGTGAGAGAGAGAGATGAGGAAGATGGGGGATGAAGAACTGAAGATGTAGAGAAAGTTGGAGAAAGAAATAAGTGAAGAGGGAAAAATAAGGCGAATGGATGTTGGTGCCTTGTGGAGTATTCATGGGCGTCATGTGTTTGTAAGTAAAAATGAGAATGAGAATCAAGAATGAAAATGAAGGGCTTAAAAGATTTTCATTTTGAATTATTTGTAGAGGTTAGGGAGATGCATTTTCAGAATTAGACTCCTATAATCCTATTTTTGATATTAGACTTGGTCAATTTGAATAGACTATCTTATTCTATGACTATGGTATTCCTCACGATGCTGTTGCTTTAGGTAAATTGAGTGCGTTACTCACCAGAAAAAAAAAAATGAAATTACCATATCCTTCCGATGTGTACTGCCTTCTAATGAATTCCTGGCCCTTTCTTGCCCTAGATTAGATCTATTCATCTTAGATTGATTTACCTTGGAGCTATTTATGGGTCTAGCCAACCATTAGTCTATCTGTTTGGTTTGTTGGCGTTGGACATTACTCCATTACTAATCTAACCAGTAGTCAGAGACCTCTTTTGCTATCGGCCTATCAGTTATCCTAGAACATCAATTTGGAGACCCACAGTAATTATTATTCTTTTTTTTTTTTTTTAAACCATTTTCAGGTACCAGATGAGCTTTTACAGGAAGCTAAGGCAGCGGCCAAAGCAGCTTTGGAAGAAATGGATGCAGATTAGTAGATCATCACCATTTTTAACTTCTGTTTTTTATTTAAATGGTTGCATCTCAAGTTGATTAGATCATTTGAGAACATCCACAAAATATTTTATGGTGTAGACTGGAGCTTTTTTTCCTTCTTCTTTCTTTTAGACATTGATCTTTATTGCCGTTACAGTATTGCAGATAAATGTTTAATCTTCCTATCTTTTGACAACAGCAAGCTATCTTTTACTGTTTTTGATAGAACTTTACTTGCCAGTCTAATTGTCTCTAATATTCACTTGACCTGTTTTTGTTTCACTGTTAATTATTGAATTGTTCTTCCCCTTCACGTCCTTTATCTATTTATTTATTTATTTTTGTTTTATGAAAAGATTTTGGAAATATAATTTTATGTTCTTTTGCTTTCTTCCAAAAGCAAAATCAAAATTTTAAAATTTCAGAAGGAATGTGCTTATAATATTTGCAGAGAATCCATAGGGTAACTTTTTGTATGTTGCTTTGAAAATGCTAATGATCCTAGGCGTATTTTCAATTTATTGTCTACTTGAAGATGAGATGGAAGTCTTAAAAACTACAGAAACAAAGGAAGGCACAAAGCAATAACAAACTTTTATTTTTTGTGTTTTCAAAGAAGCGTACGAGATTGGAAGTATAGCAAATCACAAAACAAAAATGGAAAATTTATATTATAATGTAAAACTGAAGCTTATTTGACTTTTGGTTAATCTCATAATATTGCGTCCACATAAACTTTTGAGGTCTCACAATTTTACACCTCATTATTTTAATATATATTTTTTAATTGAATTTAAATTTTATTCTATAAGTAAACATCTCATTAGAATCTTGACACATTATATTTTCTTTAATAGAAACAATATATAGTTCCATATATAAACACAATCATAATAAATGCCTAATACTATAATATATTTTATATATAAATACAATAATAATAAATTTCTTTTAATAATTATCAATTTTCATATTTAGACAAAATATAAAAGATAGAAAAAATCATATTTCGACCAATAATTATTTAGATTTCATTTTAAGTAATTTTTTCATGCATCGCATGGATTTGCTACTAGTTATTACATATTGTGGGAGTAATATTTCCTTATTTTACATAAATGGTCGGTTTAATGATGAATTTAATTAACATAATCCGCTATTGTATAAGATGATGAAACATTATTCTTTGAGTTCTTAATAATTATTTGGTAAAAAAAAACATATAAAAACCCGCTACCGACACTTGTCTAAGTTTGATGAGGTGGAAAGACTTGCAGTAGAGTTCCCAACGATGTACTCGCTTTCCTCTTGGCGGTGAATCTGATCTTGTGAATATTGCAGTACAGTCACCACACCATCATTGGTGGAGCCACACTATCAACATCGCTTTGGGCTCTCTGATTTGAAGAGACATCACGAGAGAGAGAGAGAGAGAGAGAGAGAGTGGAAAATGCTAACATGGACAAAACAATGTGGTTTTAAGTTTTTTAACGCATTAAAACTACATTGTTTAGAGCTAAGGTGGCACATGCATATAGGACGAGAACCAATATTTGCTATGCTAGTCGTTCAAAAAGTAGAGCTTCTTAGCTTAACCAACTACTTGCCAGAAAATGGAATGCACTTGAAGAGCCAACCAATTGGCCAAGACAAAGCTGCAATTCCAATGTAGGCACACCATTGGCCCCAATCCAACCTTTCAGTACTAGCAAACTGCTTTAGAAACTCCACCATCACCCATTGAATAACTATGGTAAACCCAACTATCATTAAAAATAGTTTGTTCTTTAATAGCCCCTTAAATATGTTCTATTCCAATTCCCTAGCATTAAATTCATTGAAAACTTAACAGAGGACAAAAATATTGAAATTGAGGGTTTTCTTCACTTTCTCATCCACACCAAAGATGTATCTTCCCTTAAATTGTAGAATCAACAAGACTATTATCTGATACAAAGCTTGAGCAAGGAGGTTCCTCCACATGACTCTGGTTATAAATGGCTCAGATTGACCCCCATGATGCCTCACCATGATGTCATTGATGGGTTTCTTAGTGGCCAAGGCTAAAGCTGCCAAGGTATCCATGATTAGATTCACCCATAATAACTGGATTGTAGTTAGTGGGACTTTACTAGAAGAAACAGCAGCAACAAAGTTGATGACAAGGGAAGCAACATTGATAGTGAGCTGAAACTGAATGAACTTTTGAATGTTGTTGTATACACACCTTCCCCACCTCAAAACTGTCACCACGGAAGTAAAGTTATCATCCAAAATGACAATGTCTGAGCTCTCCTTTGCCACCTCAGTGCCTTGGATGCCCATGGAAAGCCTAATATTTGCTTCTCTTAGAGCAGGTGCATCATTTGTGTCATCTCCAGTAATTGCTACAATATGGCCTTTATCTTTCAAGGATTGTACCATAAAAAACTTGTCAAACGGGAATGATCTTGCCATCACATAGATTTTATCAATCTTTTCTATTCTCTCTTCAAGTGAGGAATTTTTGAATTTTCCCTTCTACTACAACATCATTGTCAAAATCCTCATACGGATTAAGAATCCCACATTCAAAAGCTATAGCTCTTGCTGTATGCAAATTATCGCCTGTAATCATTTTGATGTTTACTCCAGCAGCTTTGCAAGATTCTACAGCTGTCCTAACTTCTGGTCGACATGGATCCTTGAAACCAACTAAGCCTAATAATGTTAGTCCACTATCTTCAAGCTTCTCAAGAACCTGTCCACTTTCTTACACGACTTCATTGTAGGCAAAGGCAATGCATATTAGGCTTTTTTTTCTATCATATTCTTTATAATAGTCCTAAGCTGCACTCTTTCTTCCTCATCCATGGCTTTCAACATCCTTGTTTTGTCATAATAATTTGAACACATGGGAAGTATTATCTCAGTCACTCCCTTCCCATGGGTGCACATAGCCTTCTCGCTCTTCCTCTTCACCAAAACCTCACTTCTCTTTTTCTCTGAATTGAAGGCCTCCAAATGGATTATTTCACAAGTTTGCTTGATTTCATCAATATTCATACCCAAATAAAATGTAGCCCAAGAAAGTATTGCGTTCTCAGTGTACATAGGGCTCCCAAAAATCTCTACAAACGTTGAAGAATTCAATTTATAGATAGTACCTGTCGTGTTTAAACCAACTGCTTGTTGCATTATATCTGAGGAAGTACATTCCTTCATTGTTTCTTTACAAAGCTAGAATTCTGTTACCGTCATCTCATTTAATGTAAAGGGTGCCTGTTTTGTCAGTACAAATTGTTGTTGCCAAGCCCATTGTCTCACAAGCAGAGAGTTTCCGAACTAAGGCATGATCGACCATCATGCACTTCATAGAATAAGCCAAAGTCAGAGTAACAGTCAAAGGCAAACCTTATGGAATTTCCCCTACCACGATTGTGATAGCTACAACCACAGAAGTAGACAGAATTTGTTTGACTATGGAAAAGACTAAGGATCTTAACTCACTAACCGAAACATATGAGAGAGAAGGAGCAGAGAATGATTCTGTAGTAGCAGCAACAACAGAGGGATTATCAGGCCTTGGAAGAGTTCTTGAGTGACTTGGCTTGGGAGGCCTGGTTGGGCAGTTGTAGACAATGTGACCAATCTTGTGACAATACCGACATTCGACAGTAGGGCATGTCCCTGTTGATAACAATTTTTGCAGTATTTCGAACCATTCCTGGATGAGGAAGAAGGATGAGCAGCAATAACAGTCTGAGAAAGTTTGGTGGTATCCATTAGAAATGAATAAGAAATATAGAAAAGATCTACAAAAGAAAACAAAAAAAATAATGGGTAAGCCTTTTCCTTTTTTTTTTAGGGCTGACGTCAGCAGTGAGCATGGGTCATGCACGGGTCGGGGTGCGGGTCGGGGCGCGGGTCGTGTCACGCGCGGGTCGGGTCACGCACGGGTCGGGGGGCGTGGTGCAGAGGACAAAAAACGCCGGAAGCTTCACCGGCGCGTGGAGGCGCGTGCGGCGTTTTCCGGCTTCTATTTTTCTGGTGGAAATTCGTCTTGACGAGACGAAGCCTTGTATGTCTCTCAAAAGATAAACGGAGCAGCCTAGAGGCAGCGGCGGAGATCAGAACCGGCGGGTTTGCCGGAGACAGATCCGGCGCGTGGCGGCGCGTGGAGAGGTTTCTGGTGATGAGATTTTTCAGGTTTTGGAAATCAAGCTCTGACGATCAGAGCGGTAGGCAGAACAGGAGGAACGGAGGTCTCTGGAAGCAATTGCAGGAGAAGAGAGGCACGGCTGTTTTCAGAAAAATCTAGACTAGTTTTAAGAATCACAATGCCAAAATATTAATTTGGCTCTGATACCATGTTAAGTTTAGAGAGAGAAAAGCAGACAGACAGAGAGAATAAACTCTATATTGTGTATTCTGAATAATCATGTACAAATAAAAGAATATATATAGGCCTAGTCTAGTGTACGGTATAGTAAATACAACGTAAACCCTAGGAAACCCTAGACTAGTACAATAACAAATGGTATACATATTAACAACCCACAATTGAATTGATCATGTAATCAAACTCTATCTTGTTGCCCTTGAATTCCTTGTTTCCCTTTTCATCTTTGGTGTTCCCTGTGAAGTAACGAATAAGGAGAACATCAAGAACAACAGCAACCACTGCTAATCCGACTTTTCCAATAAAAGAAGTAATCTTGTTGAGCCGTGCTTGTAACAGGGTTTGCTCATCCATGTCACAAACAATCAAACTCATCATCTCACCCCACACGATGTTCATACCTACAGAAGTGACAAGCATGAAACCAAAGCCATCCATCACCTTTGTGCCTGATAACAAAAACATATTTCTTTCATCAATCTCTACATGATCACTTTCACCGTTCATGCTAGATTCATCCACCTTCAAGGAATGCCCATCCTAGAACAACCCATCTGCTGGTACTTGATCACCAGTCTTCAAATGTACAATATCACCAACCACAACTTCAAATATTGATATAGCTTGGCATCACCTATCTCTCACTACTTCCACCCTGATGTCACTACTCTTTGAGGAAAGCTTTTCAAATCGCTTGGATTGCTTGAAGTTGCTAACAGTAGAAATAACAACAAGAATGGCAGCAACAAGAATTCTCCCACTATCATACCACCCATCTTTCCAACGATGCTGTTTGACACCGAGGGCCAGAGATAGTATAGCACAGGCCAATAGTACAATAATAGTGGTGTCCTTGCATGCTTCAAAGACATAACTGATAAAGCCTTTAGCAGGTGGCTTTTGGTACTTATCGGCACCAAAAACATTCTTTCTATGAGTAAGATCAGCCTTAGTACTACCAGTAATACCATTCTTTATGTCGGTTCCAAGATCAACAACCAGTCCTTGGACTCCTCCAAACCGAATCAAAGCCTCAAAATTCTTTTTTCTTACCATGTCATTAAGCTTTTTGGGATCTACTTCGAGAAATTAAACAGATTTGTCATGTGAGGAACTGATGCAGGACAATAACGGGGGAAACAGAGAAAGGGAAAAGGAAGGAATAGCAGTACAAATCCTAGGAATCACTACCTAGTATTTGCCTGTAAAACCCTTGGCATCACCACCTAAGAGACATATCTCTAATTATAAACTTTTATTCATATTATTCAATGACTGCCTTACACTTTTGCTGGAAACTCTTTTTATTAGGCCTCTAGGTTACATCAATAAGAAAATCTTTAATAAACCATAATTACATTTAACCACAATAAAAGATAAATTCAAAATTCAAAATAGATATTCAAAAAAAATTTTTTGCAATAAATTATGCCGCATCATACTCCTTTGGTTGGAGAAAACTTGACCACGAGTTTTAAGGTGTGGAAGGATGAGAATTTGGGTGCTAGATGCTTGCTTGAAGGTGGGAACCACTTTTGGGCACACTGATAACAAAAGAGTCTTAGGGACTGTCATAACTGTTAATATGTTTGGAATTTCAAAATTAATGTTGGGATGTAGTGTAGCAAATAAAACTGTCTTTTCTTCAACTGTAGAAGTCACCATTGTACTAATCTTCATCAAGCTATGTATCTTCAAACACTTGTTGCTTAGGCTTTATAATAAGCGCTTCTTCATGCACGAAGGTTGAAGCAACACATGTTGGCACTTGTAAGTCTTGCGCCTTTATGGTAGCACTAATGATTGATGGCTCAACACTATTGTCTCTTGTGTGTGACACGTCAGAGTTATTTGTGTCCTTTTGAGACGCTTTAATTTGGTCATGGATAATTTTTCCCAAGTTTGCTACGTGTTGTTCAAAGCGAGACTAGCATGCTAGAGTGAGTGTAGGACTAGAAATTGAATGAACTCTCAGCTTATTCTCTTGTCTACCTTGAGAATTACCATAATAATACTAAGAGGGAAAATCTTGTTGAGAACATTGTTGGTGCATATATTGTCCGAATATTAGCTTTTATTTTTTGTCCAAGTAATTGGAGAAGAATGCCAACTACGATGAAGGTCTACACAATAGTGCCAATCATCCAAAGCTCTACCAACCATGTAGATTCTAGCCCAGTGAAATTTTTCGAAATGAAAGACCCATGTGATTAAGTATCGATCCATTTCAAATAGCCAATTGTTAACAGTTCATGTGTCAGGCACTTGATAACCATGAAAAGTGGATGGCTCGCAGGTTACCATGATTTACTAAAATAATACTTCAACCAGTTTCAACTAGAAACTAGAACTTTGAATTTGTTGATGGAGTTGCGGGTAACATTGCTGTGATTCACGGGTAATGTAGGAAGGGTATGGGTGAGGTTTACAAACACTATAGAAATTGTTGTTTTATTTTATTTTATCTATTTTATTGGACTGAGTTGGGTTTAGTAAAGGGCTGTTTGTATTTGGTGGGTGGGTATTGGGCTAGTTTTGGCTTTTCTTTGGGTCAGGGTGGGACTTTATGTAAAATGTTTATTTTTTAAATATTTTTTTTTTTTGGCAAGGGCTAGGCTGTATTTTTTTTTTGGGGGGCGGGGGGTTTGGACCTTTTCATAATATGGGTTGGGTGGAAGCTTGGACTACTGGATGGCTTGGGTTTGTCTTTTTATTTTTTTAGTTTTTTGGGCTTTTGGATTAATGGGACTGGTAATGGTGTTTTTATTATTTTTCAGGTGATGGACCGGGGCAAGTAAAGCTTCATGGGTCGGGTTTAGGTTTTGGGTAGGATCTTGTATTTCAAAGAAAAAAAAATTGGGATCATGACTTATATTGAGGATGGTTTCTGGTGTTGGCACTACCCACGAGAGTGAGAGGTTTAGATTCCGGCAAAAATCTAGTGGAGGCGCGACTCGAAAGTAGTGGAAGACAGCAGCTGGAGGTCCATGGGAGGCTCGTGTCGTCACGACTGGGCCTTTGCGATGGGGTTAGGGTTGTTGTAGTCCACAGAGGCACACGGGGAGCGAGGATTGCAATTTGTAAGCTGCCAGAAGGAGGAAGGCCCAAAATCGACGATTAAGGGTCACTGGAGATCAACGATGCTATTTGGGTAGTGATCGGGCTTCCCGTGTGATGGTTTTGCTTGAGTTGTTGGGATGGGTAGTTGCGGTGGCGCGGTGAGGTGATGCATGATGAGATGGGCTTCCGGTGTGGCTCTTTGTGGTGACATAGTGGTTTTTTTTTTTTTGGTGGGTAGGAAACACTTCGGCAATGGCTTAAGTTGTGCTAGGGGTGATTTTGTTTTCTGGTTTGGTTGGAGTAACAACGGCTATGGAGATTGGGGTTTTGCTCGGATACCAAATTGATGCAAAAATAATTGGGAAAATAGATATAAGGAAAAGGAAGAGAACAACACTACAAACCCAAATCACAACAATAAAGATAAGAGATATCTCTAATCATAAACTTTTATTCATATTATTCAATGGCTGCCTTTCACTTTTGATGAAACCAAGTGAAACCTCTTTTTAATAGGCCACTAGGTTACACCAATAAGAAAATTTTTAATCAGCCATAACTACAATGAACCACGATAGATAAAAGCTAAATTCAAAATTACAAAATTACAAAATTCAAAATAGAAATCGAAAAAATAATATGCAATAAATTATGCCGCATCAGGAATAGGCTGCACATCAATGGAAACGTGAGAGAGGGTGGCCAAGGGAGGGCCCTTTCTTGTCATGAACTTTCTTGGACATTGAAACAAGAACCCTTGTGAAGTATATGACAGTGAAAGCCATCCGCCACCTCTGCCTGTGGTTCTTTGAGACTGAGTAAGCAATGGAAACGTGAGAGAGGGTGGCCAAGGGAGGGCCCTTCTTGTCAAGATCTTTCTTGGACATTGAAACAAGAACCCTTGTGAAGTATATGACAGTGAAAGCCATCCGCCACCTCTGCCTGTGGTTCTTTGAGACTGAGCAAGCTTCTTTGTTACACATTGCTATTTCTACAGGTTTTCCAGACCTTAGAGGTATGACAACGATGATAAAACAAGTAGGGAAAAAGAGAGAGTTAAGCTGAAGGTATGTTTGAGTAGAATAACATCTGCGTCTGGGGCTTATGAAGGAGTTACGAAAATGAAGTACTGTTGTAGCTGTTCTGCATTTTTTGCATACTTCTCCTGTTTATCTTTCTGGTACACTATTATTTCTCCGTGCCGTATTTACTATGTTACTATATAGAAAA
>OU015761.1:71635687-71660574 GCA_907173295.1 Fagus sylvatica
CAATAAAATCCACCAATACAATACCAAAAGCAACATTAATTTTAAAGGTTAAGCAACAAAAAAACACCACCATAGTGGCTCCATTTCTAGGATTAAGATAAAAATGTCCCCATCAATATTCAAACTCAGAACACTTATTCTAAAGCGCAACAAAATCTCATAACATCAACAAGAGAATAATATTAGGCTACATTTTTCACATTTCTTAAAAAAGACAAAATTCCAGAAGTAAGAACAATTTATGATAAGTATCATCTACAATTACAAAAAGATGATTGGTGGAAAAGAATTATTGTATATGAAGCAGGTGAGAAAACAGACAAATGTTACAAGCAAACCATCAAACAACTCATTTGCATAAATTTAACAAGTTTGTATACCTGAGATTGATTGGCAAATATTGCCATGAACTCCTCTCCTAAGAGCCTCTAGTCGTGCATCACTTTCAGCACGATCTGCTACACGTTCTTCCTTCCTCTTGACCCGTTCTGCCTCCCTCTCAGCCCGTTCTACTACACGTTCTGCCTCCCTCTCAGCACGTTCTTCCTCCAATTTCTTTTTCAAAGTTTGAATCTCACAACTGACCTCATCACGTACACGTTCAGCAAAAGTAGGAGGTTTTGCCATGTATCCTCGTCCACGAACATAATTTGGTTTTGAACCCACAATTGATTGGTATATTTCATCTTGCTCTTCAGCAGATAAAAGCCGGCATTCTTCAGCTTCTATCTCAGCAATCCTCTTTTTAGCTTCATCCTATATTACAAGCATTAACACATGCTTTCAAACAAGTGAAACATACAATGCGATTTAAAAATTTAAAACTAAATGCATAAACAAAATTATACTTACATAAACACGTTCTTTCTCAGTATCAATCCATTGGCCATTAGGACAATATGCCAACGCCAACAATTGAAGATCATTTGGCTCCTCTTGTGTTTCTGGGTCCGTCTAAGATATAAAACAAACACATGACAATATCATTTTTAAGTAATTATAAGTACACTATTAACATTATATAATATGGCTATTTTTACTATTAGAGCTTACATTTTCATAACTGATTTGTGAGTACGATTTACTACCAGTACGATGAATTGACTCTCGTTGTCCCCGATTTTTAGCATTTCTATCACTTATATCTTGAAAGAAACATAACATCATCTATAATATACAGCTCTACTATAGTATACAAAATACAATAATAACATCGTTATAAACAATTTCATTAAGAATAACAAAAACTCCCTTTAAGCGCATAAGCATGCACTTGAAATGAAAGAATAATACAAAAGAGCTAAACTAGAACTCCCCAAACAGTCTACATTAAGCATAAAGACACCAAGTTTCAAACCGAAGAGTTGTGTTTTCCAAAACAATTATACCAACCATAAACAATTTCATTTTATAGTTAGACAAAAAATTTATTATTTTACCTGAAAATCATCAGTTTTAAAATACTTAATCATACTCTCCCATTCTTCGGGGTCAAGCTCTTCAGGCCTATTTTGGAGTAATTTCTTGTGATCATCTTTATATGCCTTGAATGTTGCTGATAAAGTACTCTTCCAACCCCTATACCTCTCTTGAGCAATTCTTAAAATCTTAATTCGAGCATAGTCATCATCAACTAGTCTCCATCGCTCCTAATAACACCATCAACAACAACAACTAGTCTCCATTTCTTGTAGTTCTGATCCATTCCAAATTTCACCAAATCTAATGCTACCTCGTTACGCGTTTTGTAGTAATATTATATTTTTTCTATTACAACAAAACGTCTTCTTATAATATTATATTTTTCCTATTGCAATAAAGCGTATTGTTGTAATATCATATTTTTCCTATTGCAACAAAACGTCTTGTTGTAATATTTATAATTATTGCTTCAACTACTAATTTCATTGCAATAAATTACATAATGATTTATTGCAACAATATTTTACAACCTATTACAACAACTTATTTTTGAAGTAATAAATTACCAGTTTTTAAGTAACTCTTGCAACGAAATCTAATGAATTGATGTAATAGTAAGTGTATTACCACAATAATTATTTTTGTTGTAATAACTCTTGTTGTAATAGGTGTATTTTGTTGTAGTGTTTGTTTAAGAAATTGAATGTGTGAAACTGTTTGAAATTTAAGAGTATTGAGAATTATAAAAACATGAGAATTCTTGTTGGTAGTTGTGAGTTGATCTTTGTTGGTGGCCAGACTTTTACTCTCTATTGTTCAATGCCGCTCCACTGGTTTGCCTGTGTCGGTGGTTCAACTGGATCTGGTGGCGTATTTTTGTCTTTTAAGTCTGGGAGTTGTGTGATTATTTAACTGGGGTATTAAATTATACCACATGTCATTTAATGAATGGGTTGGTAGACAGATGACGTGGTTCATTTGGTGGATCGAATAATTTCTTGTAAAGTAGGCACAAAGTATTTATATAAGTTCGCAGAAAGCCAAAAACTGAAGCGAATATAGTACGTACTCTCTAAGGAAATTGAGAGAGGAAAAACTTTCGAAAATAACTGAAAATCTGTGAGAGAGCCCTCGCCATTTTCCCCTTCCTTTTTAAGTTTCAACAATAATTAAGCCATTGATTCTTAGTCCGCTCTCTTTGTTGAATTTCACCTGCTTGAATGTTGACGCTGATGCTGAACTAGCTGTCAATGGCACACCCATGGTTGAGATCCAACACAGCTAATTAACAAGATTTTGTGCTTGTGCTCTACTTTTTTTTTTTTTTTTTTTTTTTTTTAAATATATTATTATTTTTTTTGTTTTCTGATTGTAATTTTATTATTATCAATTTTGTTGTGTAATAAAAATAATATTGATAAAGTTTATTGAACTTGAATGACTGATGATTGTGTTGCTATCAATGATTTTCTCAATTTATGGCTATGGAGGATGTGTGATAGGAGAGGAGAGAGAATAAGAGAAAGAAAAGATAAAAAAGACAAGTAAAATGACATTTTTACCCCTATTTTTAACGGAAAAACATTGAGGTAGGTTACTGTTGTTAACCGAGTGAACCATATGTAGATAAAATGTTAATTTTCAAACCATGAGTAACATGTAAATGGGTCAAACCATAGGTGGGTAAACTGTACTTTCTCCTAAAAAAAAAAATACTTTAACACATTTCCTAAATTATTTGTTCGTATTTATTTCAATACAAATAAAAGAATAAAGAAAACACTCAAAGATAAAAGTTAAATGATACATAACATCTTAAGTTTATACTCCAATAGTTAACATCGGAAAATACTATGAATCAGTATTATAAGAAATAAAAGAAACTATAACTATTACTATTTATTTGTTTGGTGACAACACATGAATAGAATCCTGAATCTGTAGTCTATATTTTACTATAACATGATTAATATACAAGTATTGCTTATTATACGAGTATTAATAATTTTAAAATATTTTGGAGACTTAGATTTTGAATGTTATATAAATATATATATATGTGTAGAGAGAGAGAGAGAGAGGCAAAAAAATTGGAGACTTGGGTATATATATATATATATATATATATATATATATATATATATATAGAGAGAGAGAGAGAGAGAAAGAGAGAGAGAGAGAGAGAGAGAGAAGAGAGAGAGAGAGAGAGAGAGAGAGAAGAGAGAGAATTTAAAAAATTGATAGTCAACTATGGTTTTTGGAATTTTTTTATTTTTTATATTATTTTTTTAGCTATTACGTGATCTAAGAAATAACTATTACGACATTTTGATAAGGAATAACTATTCCTTATTTTAAAGAAATAGTCATTCTTAAGGAAATAACTATTCCTTATAATGAAAGCGTAACCAAACAGCTGAATAGTCATTCCTTAGGAATAGCTATTACATTACAAGATTTATTACAGTATACCAAACGTGTCTTAGGAGATGTCAACTAGTTGAACTCAAGGCTCTTAACAATAATTAATTAATTCTAATATTTTACTAATCCAATAATTCCTCAAAAGAATTTAAAGTAAACATGTCAGGTCAAAATTAAGCACATATAAAAAATAGAGAAATGTACTTTTAGTCCTTATATTTTGGAGGCGTTTTTATTTTGGTCCCTAGAAAAAAGAAAAAAGAAAAATTATAAATCAATGAGATTTTTCTTATTGGGCCTAGGGATAAACTTGTTGGGCTGTCCAAGGCCCATCACTTAACACTTATTCTTTTCTCTAAAAAAAACCAAAAAAAAGTCATCTGCCTTATTTCTTGAGAAGAAAGAAAAGGCAGCCAAAAGCTCCCCCTTCGGCCTTCGGTCTTTTAACACTGAAACCACTCTTTAAAGCACAAAACACAGACTCACAGAAACAACAATCAGAAACAATATGAGCAGCATAGGAACAGGCTACGATCTCGCCGTTACCACTTTCTCCCCCGATGGCCGCGTCTTCCAGATCGAGTACGCCGCCAAAGCTGTAGACAATAGCGGGTACTCTCTCTCTCTTAAAGCCCTAGATCGGTTTCAATTACTTTCTGCTTTACAATTTTTATTTTTTTTAAATTATTTTTATTTTGCAGGACTGTTATTGGCATTAAATGCAAAGATGGGATTGTAATGGTAAATATATATATTTCACTTTGGATTTTCACTGGGCAACATTTTTTATTTTTTATTTTTAAATTTTATTATTTTATTTTTGTGTGGAATTTTAGGGTGTGGAGAAGCTAATTGCATCGAAAATGATGCTACCTGGTTCCAATAGAAGAATTCATTCTGTTCATCGCCACTCTGGAATGGTAACATCAATTTTGCTTTTTTGCTTTTTCTAGGATCTAAATACTGTTTTGTAATTTGTTGGGATAATTTGGTGTTGGATTTTGGTATGTTAAACTGGGTTGTTTTTGAAATTTCGATTGAATGTCGTTCTTGATTGACTTGTAATGCTATTGAGCTTGAAGTCAAGTGGTACTTTCGTCTCCCGGTCGAATGGGTAGATAGTTGAGGTCATGGGGTTCAAAACCCATTTTGCTCGTGTTAACTTAAAGGGCTTAAGTTTGTTGGTTGCTTAATTTGAATTTGGATGAGCTGGATTAGTAGTGGCAATGAGCTCTAGCTCAAATGACACATTGTCTACTTATAAGAGAAAGTAGACCCATCGGGTTTGTGTGTAATTACCAATAAAAAGGATTAGCAGGATTTCAAAAAGTGATTTTTACCCTTGTTTTGGTAGGTTTCTTTAGATTTGTCCCTTAATAAGCAAAAGGTGTATGTTGAAATAAGGATGAACCTGTACCATAAACATCTACATTTGAATATATGATTTTAAAAGCGCTTGGTAAATACTGGTAATAATTTATGATCTTTATGATTTAAATGTAAGACCGTTCATAGAGTCCAATCTTTGTCTAACTTTGTTAAGTACGTTACAACCTACCTTCTGTTTGTTCTTTCCTCCTTCATTTGCTAAAATAATTAGGAAATCATGGAACTTGATATAGTGAACTTGTTGGAAGCTGGAAAGAAGGAAGTCAAAAGGATGGTCTTGTTATGTGTTCTATATTTTATGAGAGGTGTCTCACTCCTTAGGACTAGCCATGGTTGATTAATCAAAGACATTATTTGAACTGGAAATCTTTGTGATATAATCAGTTTCCAAGATGGAAATTGTACCAGCTTTTATCTTAACTGATGGAGAATATTTAACCAAAGCAATAAAGATGGAATGACTAATTCTCATGTTAGATAATTTTGTGGTTGGTTATTTTTCTTATGTATATGCTGATGTTTTTGCAATTACAGGCAGTGGCAGGACTAGCAGCAGATGGGAGGCAAATTGTTGCCCGGGCCAAGTCTGAAGCTAATAGTTATGAAAGGTTTGCTTTCTGCTCTGGAATATTTAAATAATAGTGTAATAACTAATAACTAAGATAAAAGATGAAAGAAGAAAGCTCCCCAGTTACATGGACTTGGTTTAGGGTTTGGTACTTGTCCAGTCTCATAGTTTCGACTTAGAGTGAGAGTGCTCGCCTCCCCCCTCTGCCCCCTTCACTTTTTTCTTAATCTTGTATTCATTCTTTTTTTTTTTTTTTTTTCTAAGGTTTGAATTATTTTGATGTGTTCTAGCTTCCAACTTCAAGGAAAACTACAATTTGTTACTCTCTCATTGGTTGCTATGACCTACTTTACATGATGGTTGCGTTTAAGATGTTAGACCTTATGTGTTATCTGGCACCAACTAATCATGGTCATGTCGAAGTAAAATGGCTCATATGAAGCATCTGTTTGACCTGGTTGGTGAAGTAGGTTTAATGAAATTACCGTTAATAGTATGGGTCTTAAACCTACAACTTCACCCTCCACCCATTACTTATAAAAGGAGGAAGTGCCAGTTGAGCTAGAGCTCATTGGCACAGCTCTGTGCTTTTACGTAGTCAAATACTTTTATTTATGATGGAGAGAACAGAGTACAACTAAGGGTAAAGAGAAAGGGATGGATGTTTTATCTGAGAAATAAGGAAATATATTTTATTCATGCTTTAATATGCTGAGTTTCCATGAATGGTCAGAAACTGGTATGTCATTTGAGGTTGTAGCAAATGCAAATTCTTTCGTCATTTCTTAGAATGGTTACAAATTAAACACACAAAGTATTATGATCTTGGCCCGTACAATTTGGCCTAATGCAGTTAGACCAAAATCCAAAATTCCATTTCTGGATATCTGCCTTTTACGTTGGTTCATGCTTATCTCATTTTCTTATGACTATTTTGTGCAGTGTGTATGGCGAACCAGTCCCTATCAAGGAACTTGCTGACCGTGTTGCTAGTTACGTGCATCTGTGTACACTATATTGGTGGCTGAGGTTTGATGAGATAACACCCTTTTTTGTTATTCATTACTTCCTCTGTCCCATATTGTTGGTCCTCTATTTCATTTTAGGATGTTCCAAAAAATGGTCATATTTGAAAAGTCAATGAACAAAATATTGATAACTTTCCCATCTTACCCTTTGCTTTATTAAAAAAGTCAATACTTTCATTTGTCTTTTTTGATATAAATTGAGGAGGGTAGTTTTGGAGACTTATTGCATTTTTTTTGAAAGACTTTATTATATGATGTTTCCTTAAAAGTTAAAATTAGATTTTCTAAACAGGACCAACTGGGACTGAGGGAGTACATTTTTTTTCCTCCGTGTTTTATTCCTTAAAAAAATTTCTAATGGTGCTGCAGACCTTTTGGGTGTGGAGTTATTCTTGGAGGCTATGACAGAGATGGACCACAACTTTACATGGTTGAACCATCTGGTGTCTCTTATGTGAGTTAATTTTTGTCACATATTACAATAATTGTAGCATTCAATCCTCTTGCCTTTGTATCATCATTATCCATTACAGTTGGTTCATGTTAGTGTTACATGGTAGTTCTTTGAATTAATGTGTGTTTTGGCATTTGTTCTAGAGGTACTTTGGTGCTGCAATTGGCAAGGGAAGACAGGCAGCTAAAACGTAAGTTGAGTTACGTTTGTTCATCAAATTCTAAACACAGCTAATTGATGGCATTATAATAGGAGAATTTCTTTGGTAAAATATTGTCTAAATGTTGTTAACATGTGCACCACTAACTTATGCAAAATATCTTGATCATCTTTTTTAATCAAGACGACGTATTTAAGTGTTGCTGCTGTATGATGATTTTACAGAGAGATCGAAAAGTTGAAGCTTTCAGATATGACTTGCCGTCAAGGGGTTATTGAAGTAGCCAAAATGTGAGTGTCGTTATAGACTATTATGTAAATTCTGTGTTTTGCAACTTTATGATGCCAATATCTAGCTGTAATATTTTCCTTTCAATATTAGGGCTGGTAAAGGAAAAGGGAATTTGTGGTTCTGGGGTTGCTGTTTGCAGTTTAATCCATTGTATCTCTATATATTGAAAATCATGATTTGGAAGTAGTGAGGGAGAGGGTCAAAATATTAGAGCATGAAAGGGAGGTCCTCCATTTGTTCTGATGTTAAATATGGATTAGCAAATCCTTTATTGTAAATAACCATTGTTACTGGAATTATTTTCCAATGGAAATAGCAAGAGGTATAAGGTTCATACAGATATAAATTCAAGTGGACAGAATGATTTAGCTAAGTTTACTTTAAAAAACATATTCACATATGTAATATGTGTGGGTGGCACCTACAATTGGGCCAAAGCCTTTAAATGTTGTGCCACACAATAAGAACCTCCATTCTTAATTAAGTCATGGCCTTTCTAGATACTTTATTACTTGCATTATTATCCAACTTTTTCTTTGGGCTTACACTCTATGTGACTATTGGTGGTTTAATTTATTTATTTTTATATAATTGGAGAAACTGACCTTTTACATTTTTTTTAATGCATTTTATGCGACAGCATAGTTATGGCCTGCTTATGCATTTTATGGGATGCATAGTTTTCTTAACACTTAGCGAACACTATATGGTATATTATATGAGCAAGCATATTCATTAAAAAAAAAAAAAATTATATGAGCTAGCATTTGAGGATGACATACTATGAACTTAAAAAAGATTTATCTATAGAGATTTTCATAGTTTTTATTTTTGGGTGGGGTAGGGGAGGTTGCTGAACTTTACTTGGAATGTGCCCGGTTGATTTAAGCCAGTGATTACCTTTCATATTTTAATAATATATATATATATATATATTGTATTTATGTCAAATGTTAGATTGTATGACAACTCTGACAATTTCATGTTAATGCCAATCAGCATTTATGGAGTGCATGATGAGGCGAAGGACAAGGAGTTCGAATTGGAATTGAGTTGGGTTTGTGATGAGTCAAACCGTCAGCATCAGAAGGTATCTCTAAATTGTAATTGCTGTGAAAAGGCTTACTATTTTCGAATTAATTTTCAATAGCGTCCTCTTAACTTTGATAACCTTGCTTGTAGTTCTATCTGGGTATGTCTTCTTTCTTAAATTCAAAAAAAAAAAAAAAAAAAAAAAACAATTTTCTTCTCATGTCTTGCCTGTGCCATGCTTCTGCAGTTAATTCTAATTAATCATATGTAGCTGAAAGTCATGGATACGTAGATTTGCTTTTGACAGCGCCTCTTTTTTTTTTTGGGGGGGCGGGTATTTTCATTGTGGAGCCAAAATTTATTGACTGATGACACTTTTCTTCTATGAGTTATATAAAGGAATCACCTTGATGTAGGAGAATTTAAGTCCAAAAGAAAGAAGGCTCATTAGTCCATTTTTTCATCCTGTTTGCTATTACAAGACTTTCTTATTTCTCTATGTAATATTTGGTTATGACACATTAGTAAATTTTTCATTAAATAATATATATATATTAATTTATTTTTCCATTAAATGTTATTTGCACAAGTTTTAAATATATCAAAACCACTACACACATAATATCTCTGACATTGTGTTAACAACTTAACATAGTCTAATTGAGTTAATCACAACTAAGATTCCATAGTTGATAAAAATCTGCACAAATTTTACATGGAAATGCTTTCCATCAAGTGTACAATTGCAAATCGGTCCAGGCCCCAGAGGTATGTCTGTGGGTTGGGTGTTAGGTGAGGCTGGTGGGTGAGAGAGAGAGATGAGGAAGATGGGGGATGAAGGAACTGAAGATGTAGAGAAAGTTGGAGAAAGAAATAAGTGAAGAGGGAAAAATAAGGCGAATGGATGTTGGTGCCTTGTGGAGTATTCATGGGCGTCATGTGTTTGTAAGTAAAAATGAGAATGAGAATCAAGAATGAAAATGAAGGGCTTAAAAGATTTTCATTTTGAATTATTTGTAGAGGTTAGGGAGATGCATTTTCAGAATTAGACTCCTATAATCCTATTTTTGATATTAGACTTGGTCAATTTGAATAGACTATCTTATTCTATGACTATGGTATTCCTCACGATGCTGTTGCTTTAGGTAAATTGAGTGCGTTACTCACCAGAAAAAAAAAAATGAAATTACCATATCCTTCCGATGTGTACTGCCTTCTAATGAATTCCTGGCCCTTTCTTGCCCTAGATTAGATCTATTCATCTTAGATTGATTTACCTTGGAGCTATTTATGGGTCTAGCCAACCATTAGTCTATCTGTTTGGTTTGTTGGCGTTGGACATTACTCCATTACTAATCTAACCAGTAGTCAGAGACCTCTTTTGCTATCGGCCTATCAGTTATCCTAGAACATCAATTTGGAGACCCACAGTAATTATTATTCTTTTTTTTTTTTTTTAAACCATTTTCAGGTACCAGATGAGCTTTTACAGGAAGCTAAGGCAGCGGCCAAAGCAGCTTTGGAAGAAATGGATGCAGATTAGTAGATCATCACCATTTTTAACTTCTGTTTTTTATTTAAATGGTTGCATCTCAAGTTGATTAGATCATTTGAGAACATCCACAAAATATTTTATGGTGTAGACTGGAGCTTTTTTTCCTTCTTCTTTCTTTTAGACATTGATCTTTATTGCCGTTACAGTATTGCAGATAAATGTTTAATCTTCCTATCTTTTGACAACAGCAAGCTATCTTTTACTGTTTTTGATAGAACTTTACTTGCCAGTCTAATTGTCTCTAATATTCACTTGACCTGTTTTTGTTTCACTGTTAATTATTGAATTGTTCTTCCCCTTCACGTCCTTTATCTATTTATTTATTTATTTTTGTTTTATGAAAAGATTTTGGAAATATAATTTTATGTTCTTTTGCTTTCTTCCAAAAGCAAAATCAAAATTTTAAAATTTCAGAAGGAATGTGCTTATAATATTTGCAGAGAATCCATAGGGTAACTTTTTGTATGTTGCTTTGAAAATGCTAATGATCCTAGGCGTATTTTCAATTTATTGTCTACTTGAAGATGAGATGGAAGTCTTAAAAACTACAGAAACAAAGGAAGGCACAAAGCAATAACAAACTTTTATTTTTTGTGTTTTCAAAGAAGCGTACGAGATTGGAAGTATAGCAAATCACAAAACAAAAATGGAAAATTTATATTATAATGTAAAACTGAAGCTTATTTGACTTTTGGTTAATCTCATAATATTGCGTCACATAAACTTTTGAGGTCTCACAATTTTACACTTCATTATTTTAATATATATTTTTTAATTGAATTTAAATTTTATTCTATAAGTAAACATCTCATTAGAATCTTGACACATTATATTTTCTTTAATAGAAACAATATATAGTTCCATATATAAACACAATCATAATAAATGCCTAATACTATAATATATTTTATATATAAATACAATAATAATAAATTTCTTTTAATAATTATCAATTTTCATATTTAGACAAAATATAAAAGATAGAAAAAATTATATTTCGATCAATAATTATTTAGATTTCATTTTAAGTAATTTTTTCATGCATCGCATGGATTTGCTACTAGTTATTACATATTGTGGGAGTAATATTTCCTTATTTTACATAAATGGTCGGTTTAATGATGAATTTAATTAACATAATCCGCTATTGTATAAGATGATGAAACATTATTCTTTGAGTTCTTAATAATTATTTGGTAAAAAAAAACATATAAAAACCCGCTACCGACACTTGTCTAAGTTTGATGAGGTGGAAAGACTTGCAGTAGAGTTCCCAACGATGTACTCGCTTTCCTCTTGGCGGTGAATCTGATCTTGTGAATATTGCAGTACAGTCACCACACCATCATTGGTGGAGCCACACTATCAACATCGCTTTGGGCTCTCTGATTTGAAGAGACATCACGAGAGAGAGAGAGAGAGAGAGAGAGAGAGAGAGAGAGTGGAAAATGCTAACATGGACAAAACAATGTGGTTCTAAGTTTTTTAACGCATTAAAACTACATTGTTTAGAGCTAAGGTGGCACATGCATATAGGACGAGAACCAATATTTGCTATGCTAGTCGTTCAAAAAGTAGAGCTTCTTAGCTTAACCAACTACTTGCCAGAAAATGGAATGCACTTGAAGAGCCAACCAATTGGCCAAGACAAAGCTGCAATTCCAATGTAGGCACACCATTGTCCCCAATCCAACCTTTCAGTACTAGCAAACTGCTTTAGAAACTCCACCATCACCCATTGAATAACTATGGTAAACCCAACTATCATTAAAAATAGTTTGTTCTTTAATAGCCCCTTAAATATGTTCTATTCCAATTCCCTAGCATTAAATTCATTGAAAACTTAACAGAGGACAAAAATATTGAAATTGAGGGTTTTCTTCACTTTCTCATCCACACCAAAGATGTATCTTCCCTTAAATTGTAGAATCAACAAGACTATTATCTGATACAAAGCTTGAGCAAGGAGGTTCCTCCACATGACTCTGGTTATAAATGGCTCAGATTGACCCCCATGATGCCTCACCATGATGTCATTGATGGGTTTCTTAGTGGCCAAGGCTAAAGCTGCCAAGGTATCCATGATTAGATTCACCCATAATAACTGGATTGTAGTTAGTGGGACTTTACTAGAAGAAACAGCAGCAACAAAGTTGATGACAAGGGAAGCAACATTGATAGTGAGCTGAAACTGAATGAACTTTTGAATGTTGTTGTATAGTGTATACACACCTTCCCCACCTCAAAACTGTCACCACGGAAGTAAAGTTATCATCCAAAATGACAATGTCTGAGCTCTCCTTTGCCACCTCAGTGCCTTGGATGCCCATGGAAAGCCTAATATTTGCTTCTCTTAGAGCAGGTGCATCATTTGTGTCATCTCCAGTAACTGCTACAATATGGCCTTTATCTTTCAAGGATTGTACCATAAAAAACTTGTAAAACGGGAATGATCTTGCCATCACATAGATTTTATCAATCTTTTCTATTCTCTCTTCAAGTGAGTAATTTTTGAATTTTCCCTTCTACTACAACATCATTGTCAAAATCCTCATACGGATTAGGAATCCCACGTTCAAAAGCTATAGCTCTTGCTGTATGCACAATTATCGCCTGTAATCATTTTGATGTTTACTCCAGCAGCTTTGCAAGATTCTACAGCTGTCCTAACTCCTGGTCGACATGGATCCTTGAAACCAACTAAGCCTAATAATGTTAGTCCACTATCTTCAAGCTTCTCAAGAACCTGTCCACTTTCTTACACGACTTCATTGTAGGCAAAGGCAATGCATATTAGGCTTTTTTTTCTATCATATTCTTTATAATAGTCCTAAGCTGCACTCTTTCTTCCTCATCCATGGCTTTCAACATCCTTGTTTTGTCATAATAATTTGAACACATGGGAAGTATTATCTCAGTCACTCCCTTCCAATGGGTGCACATAGCCTTCTCGCTCTTCCTCTTCACCAAAACCTCACTTCTCTTTTTCTCTGAATTGAAGGCCTCCAAATGGATTATTTCACAAGTTTGCTTGATTTCATCAATATTCATACCCAAATAAAAGGTAGCCCAAGAAAGTATTGCGTTCTCAGTGTACATAGGGCTCCCAAAAATCTCTACAAACGTTGAAGAATTCAATTTATAGATAGTACCTGTCGTGTTTAAACCAACTGCTTGTTGCATTATATCTGAGGAAGTACATTCCTTCATTGCTTTCTTTACCAAAGCTAGAATTCTGTTACCGTCATCTCATTTAATGTAAGGGTGCCTGTTTTGTCAGTACAAATTGTTGTTGCCAAGCCCATTGTCTCACAAGCAGAGAGTTTCCGAACTAAGGCATGATCGACCATCATGCACTTCATAGAATAAGCCAAAGTCAGAGTAACAGTCAAAGGTAAACCTTATGGAATTTCCCCTACCACGATTGTGATAGCTACAACCACAATACAGAATTTGTTTGACTATGGAAAAGACAAGGATCAATCACTAACCGAAACATTGAGAGAGAAGGAGCAGAGAATGATTCTGTATGCAGCAACAACAGAGGGATAAGGCCTTGGAAGAGTTCTTGAGTGACTTGGCTTGGGACTGGTTGGGCTTGTAGACAATGTGACCAATTGTGACAATACCGCATTCCTAGGGCATGAATTCCTTGTTTCCCTTTTCATCTTTGGTGTTCCCTGTGAAGTAACGAATAAGGAGAACATCAAGAACAACAGCAACCACTGCTAATCCGACTTTTCCAATAAAAGAAGTAATCTTGTTGAGCCGTGCTTGTAACAGGGTTTGCTCATCCATGTCACAAACAATCAAACTCATCATCTCACCCCACACGATGTTCATACCTACAGAAGTGACAAGCATGAAACCAAAGCCATCCATCACCTTTGTGCCTGATAACAAAAACATATTTCTTTCATCAATCTCTACATGATCACTTTCGCCGGTCATGCTAGATTCATCCACCTTCAAGGAATGCCCATCCTAGAACAACCCATCTGCTGGTACTTGATCACCAGTCTTCAAATGTACAATATCACCAACCACAACTTCAAATATTGATATAGCTTGGCATCACCTATCTCTCACTACTTCCACCCTGATGTCACTACTCTTTGAGGAAAGCTTTTCAAATCGCTTGGATTGCTTGAAGTTGCTAACAGTAGAAATAACAACAAGAATGGCAGCAACAAGAATTCTCCCACTATCATACCACCCATCTTTCCAACGATGCTGTTTGACACTGAGGGCCAGAGATAGTATAGCACAGGCCAATAGTACAATAATAGTGGTGTCCTTGCATGCTTCAAAGACATAACTGATAAAGCCTTTAGCAGGTGGCTTTTGGTACTTATCGGCACCAAAAACATTCTTTCTATGAGTAAGATCAGCCTTAGTACTACCAGTAATACCATTCTTTATGTCGGTTCCAAGATCAACAACCAGTCCTTGGACTCCTCCAAACCGAATCAAAGCCTCAAAATTCTTTTTTCTTACCATGTCATTAAGCTTTTTGGGATCTACTTCGAGAAATTAAACAGATTTGTCATGTGAGGAACTGATGCAGGACAATAACGGGGGAAACAGAGAAAGGGAAAAGGAAGGAATAGCAGTACAAATCCTAGGAATCACTACCTAGTATTTGCCTGTAAAACCCTTGGCATCACCACCTAAGAGACATATCTCTAATTATAAACTTTTATTCATATTATTCAATGACTGCCTTACACTTTTGCTGGAAACTCTTTTTATTAGGCCTCTAGGTTACATCAATAAGAAAATCTTTAATAAACCATAATTACATTTAACCACAATAAAAGATAAATTCAAAATTCAAAATAGATATTCAAAAAAAATTTTTTGCAATAAATTATGCCGCATCATACTCCTTTGGTTGGAGAAAACTTGACCACGAGTTTTAAGGTGTGGAAGGATGAGAATTTGGGTGCTAGATGCTTGCTTGAAGGTGGGAACCACTTTTGGGCACACTGATAACAAAAGAGTCTTAGGGACTGTCATAACTGTTAATATGTTTGGAATTTCAAAATTAATGTTGGGATGTAGTGTAGCAAATAAAACTGTCTTTTCTTCAACTGTAGAAGTCACCATTGTACTAATCTTCATCAAGCTATGTATCTTCAAACACTTGTTGCTTAGGCTTTATAATAAGCGCTTCTTCATGCACGAAGGTTGAAGCAACACATGTTGGCACTTGTAAGTCTTGCGCCTTTATGGTAGCACTAATGATTGATGGCTCAACACTATTGTCTCTTGTGTGTGACACGTCAGAGTTATTTGTGTCCTTTTGAGACGCTTTAATTTGGTCATGGATAATTTTTCCCAAGTTTGCTACGTGTTGTTCAAAGCGAGACTAGCATGCTAGAGTGAGTGTAGGACTAGAAATTGAATGAACTCTCAGCTTATTCTCTTGTCTACCTTGAGAATTACCATAATAATACTAAGAGGGAAAATCTTGTTGAGAACATTGTTGGTGCATATATTGTCCGAATATTAGCTTTTATTTTTTGTCCAAGTAATTGGAGAAGAATGCCAACTACGATGAAGGTCTACACAATAGTGCCAATCATCCAAAGCTCTACCAACCATGTAGATTCTAGCCCAGTGAAATTTTTCGAAATGAAAGACCCATGTGATTAAGTATCGATCCATTTCAAATAGCCAATTGTTAACAGTTCATGTGTCAGGCACTTGATAACCATGAAAAGTGGATGGCTCGCAGGTTACCATGATTTACTAAAATAATACTTCAACCAGTTTCAACTAGAAACTAGAACTTTGAATTTGTTGATGGAGTTGCGGGTAACATTGCTGTGATTCACGGGTAATGTAGGAAGGGTATGGGTGAGGTTTACAAACACTATAGAAATTGTTGTTTTATTTTATTTTATCTATTTTATTGGACTGAGTTGGGTTTAGTAAAGGGCTGTTTGTATTTGGTGGGTGGGTATTGGGCTAGTTTTGGCTTTTCTTTGGGTCAGGGTGGGACTTTATGTAAAATGTTTATTTTTTAAATATTTTTTTTTTTTGGCAAGGGCTAGGCTGTATTTTTTTTTTGGGGGGCGGGGGGTTTGGACCTTTTCATAATATGGGTTGGGTGGAAGCTTGGACTACTGGATGGCTTGGGTTTGTCTTTTTATTTTTTTAGTTTTTTGGGCTTTTGGATTAATGGGACTGGTAATGGTGTTTTTATTATTTTTGAGGTGATGGACCGGGGCAAGTAAAGCTTCATGGGTCGGGTTTAGGTTTTGGGTAGGATCTTGTATTTCAAAGAAAAAAAAATTGGGATCATGACTTATATTGAGGATGGTTTCTGGTGTTGGCACTACCCACGAGAGTGAGAGGTTTAGATTCCGGCAAAAATCTAGTGGAGGCGCGACTCGAAAGTAGTGGAAGACAGCAGCTGGAGGTCCATGGGAGGCTCGTGTCGTCACGACTGGGCCTTTGCGATGGGGTTAGGGTTGTTGTAGTCCACAGAGGCACACGGGGAGCGAGGATTGCAATTTGTAAGCTGCCAGAAGGAGGAAGGCCCAAAATCGACGATTAAGGGTCACTGGAGATCAACGATGCTATTTGGGTAGTGATCGGGCTTCCCGTGTGATGGTTTTGCTTGAGTTGTTGGGATGGGTAGTTGCGGTGGCGCGGTGAGGTGATGCATGATGAGATGGGCTTCCGGTGTGGCTCTTTGTGGTGACATAGTGGTTTTTTTTTTTTTGGTGGGTAGGAAACACTTCGGCAATGGCTTAAGTTGTGCTAGGGGTGATTTTGTTTTCTGGTTTGGTTGGAGTAACAACGGCTATGGAGATTGGGGTTTTGCTCGGATACCAAATTGATGCAAAAATAATTGGGAAAATAGATATAAGGAAAAGGAAGAGAACAACACTACAAACCCAAATCACAACAATAAAGATAAGAGATATCTCTAATCATAAACTTTTATTCATATTATTCAATGGCTGCCTTTCACTTTTGATGAAACCAAGTGAAACCTCTTTTTAATAGGCCACTAGGTTACACCAATAAGAAAATTTTTAATCAGCCATAACTACAATGAACCACGATAGATAAAAGCTAAATTCAAAATTCAAAATTACAAAATTCAAAATAGAAATCGAAAAAATAATATGCAATAAATTATGCTGCATCAGGAATAGGCTGCACATCAATGGAAACGTGAGAGAGGGTGGCCAAGGGAGGGCCTTTCTTGTCATGAACTTTCTTGGACATTGAAACAAGAACCCTTGTGAAGTATATGACAGTGAAAGCCATCCGCCACCTCTGCCTGTGGTTCTTTGAGACTGAGTAAGCAATGGAAACGTGAGAGAGGGTGGCCAAGGGAGGGCCCTTCTTGTCAAGATCTTTCTTGGACATTGAAACAAGAACCCTTGTGAAGTATATGACAGTGAAAGCCATCCGCCACCTCTGCCTGTGGTTCTTTGAGACTGAGCAAGCTTCTTTGTTACACATTGCTATTTCTACAGGTTTTCCAGACCTTAGAGGTATGACAACGATGATAAAACAAGTAGGGAAAAAGAGAGAGTTAAGCTGAAGGTATGTTTGAGTAGAATAACATCTGCGTCTGGGGCTTATGAAGGAGTTACGAAAATGAAGTACTGTTGTAGCTGTTCTGCATTTTTTGCATACTTCTCCTGTTTATCTTTTTGGTACACTATTATTTCTCCGTGCCGTATTTACTATGTTACTATATAGAAAAAAGTATGTAGCAACAAAATTTTCAAAATAATCCAAACATATACTAGCCCAAGTATGATTTCTTGGAAGGTTCCTGTTTATCTTTTTGGTACACTATTATTTCTTGGAAGGTTCCTTGTTCAACTACTATTGGAAGGAAGTGATTTTGAGGTCCTATTGACCATTGTATGATCTGGCATTATTATCTGAAGTTTATAAAACACACGCACACGCACACAAACATCCAGTAAACGTATAAAGACAAAAATAGGGATTTAAACATATCAAGTAAATTTTAACTTATAGTTCTGTGAACCTTCGGTCGAAATAGACCGGGCCTTCTCCACCATTTCTAAGCTTGATGCATCCTTTGTCCACATAGCCTTAAAGCAAAAAATTCTGGCTCCTTTGCTAAACTCCAAATACTCGTCCAGTAGGATGGGGTTATGATCCAAATTAGGAGTAGTTAAGGATGTGTTTGTTTTGCCGCCGTAAAATAATCTTTTAGAAAAGGAAACGGAAAATAATATCCGGAAAATATTATACGGTGTTTGGTTGGGTTGCTACAAAGTACTCTAGAAAACATTTTCAATGTTTGTCTCGTAAGTAAAATATTGTCTGAAAAAAAAAAAATTACATTCCAACTATTTAATTTTTTCCAACAAAGTAATACCTTCTGGGGCTTTTTTTCCAACAATTTATACATGTATACATCCATATCTATATAGTGTAAAATTATAAGCATCCATTTGTTTTGACATTACCATAATACTACACATAACCATAAATGAATTCCACAAGTTCTAATACATAACTATTCCATATTGTTCCACAACCAAAATAATACCATAAAAAATCTAATACATAACCATTATACTATCATCCGAAGTACACGTAACCATAAGAGTAGCATGCCAAACAAACATTGTTCCATAACTAAAATAATACCATCGAGAGTCTAACATATAACCATAATAGTACCATGCAAAACAAATATTGTTTCATAACCATAACACATTTGATGTCATAGGCCGTATACATCTATATTTGTATAGTGTGAAATCATAAGCATATATTTTTGTCATTTTGAGGGTATTGGGGTTATTTTGATCATTTGAAAAGTTTAAGTGTTATTTTAGTCATTTAGAGGTTTTCACGTTATTTTACTCATTTTGGAGGTTTCGTGTTATTTTTGTAATTTTGGTGGTTCCGGGGGTATTTTAGTCATTTTATGGGTCTCGGAAGTATTTGGGTTATTTTGATGTTTTTAGGGTATTTTGCTGGTTTGAGTGTATTTTGGTAATTTTAATGGTTTCGAGACTATTTTGGTCATTTTGATATTTACGAGATATATTGGTCATTTTGGAGTTTTGGAGAGGAAAGTGTACGGATTGAAATGTTTAAGTTGAAATGTCTTCATGGATTTTGATTTGGTTTTTAGGTTCAATAATTGTGGGTTGAAACATGTATTGGAGCCATCACAATTTCACCCGATGATTTTTGGGTTCAACAATTGGGGGTTTATTGTCTACCCAATGATTTTTCTTCCTCTGTAGCCTATGCTATTGTGACCCGATAAGCACTACGACTCTTGGATGACTTTCTTGTCTTTAACTGCTGGCATAAACTTCACAAAATCACATTTGAGTTAAACTAACTTGTTTACATTGTTTGGAGTGAGCATGATAAATTTATATTATAGGATCAAACCTTTTGTATAAAAATATTTTGTCGATGCTTTTAAATGATTTCTTAACAACAATAATAGGCTTCTAAACTATTCTAAATAAGTTAATGCTTGATTTTTTTAATTATTTATTTAATTATTTTTTATTTTTTATCAATGTGATAACATTCTCCCTTCATATCACCTCAAGTTAAAATAAAGTTAATGCCTTTCTGAAATGGATAATCTGTTTTTCCTGGAAGGTAGGATATTGTTTTTGAAATTATCACTAATATTTGAATATTTCATCTTTTGTAGGAACTTGAACTTGAAGCAAATGTTGTGAAAGGCGTCGGTAAAACACATGCAAAGTGGTTGCCAGTGGCAACTGCTTGGTATAGGATGCTTCTTGAGGTGAGATGCTAATTTATTTAGAGTTGGATCTAAACACTGCAAATGTTTTTGAAGAGAAGATGGCGTATTATAAGTTTACTTTGGTCAAGTTGTACTATTGGAAGAGATTAAAGATGAGGTGGTTGAAAACCTTAAAAGTAAATGTCCAGTTAGAGTATTGTTTGACATTGAAGATATTCCCAAAGGTAAATGTGATTGCATATGTATCTTTAGTGACAAGATTAGAATGCAAGCTTTTTCCTAATAGTAGGCAGCTCTTGTCATTAAGCTATATATGCAATCACATTTTCCTAAAGCGGGCATAAAAAGGTTAACTGTGGCCCGACCACAAGCTTGCACATTGTGTAGAGAATGCGTTAGAAGGAGAAGAATGGGAGAAACGCATGTCACTATGTCATGTTAAGGATCATTTCATATTGTTTACTTGATGTTATTTAACGTGTTATAAACAATTTATTTGTTAGACTAAAATGCACTGTACATCCTCTATATTTGGCCAATTTGATTTTGTTCCCTCATTTTTGAAAGTTTTGATCTGCTACCTCTTAGTTAATTTGGTTTCGTTTGGATTTTGGCTCTTCCGTCCAAAAAACGTTAGCCCCTGACCGTTAAGTGTCACTTAGGCCAGAACATGTGCTAGTTGGCCCAATAAAATCATGACATGTGTAAATTGAATTAAAAAATTAAAATAAATTAAAAATTAAGTTCTTTAAAATATAAAAATGCCAAAAATAATTTTTTATTTTTTATTTTTACCTTTTTGTTTTTGTTTTAATTTTTTTTTTTAATTTTATGGTATTTTTATATTTTAAAGAAATTATTTTAATTTATTTTAATTAATTTACATGTTGCATGATTTTATTGGGCCAACTAGCACATGTGTCAGGCCTAGGTATACTTAATGGTCAAGGGCTAACGTTTTGGACGGGAGGGCCAAAATCCAAACATATCCAAACTAGGAGGGAGCGGATCAAAACTTTTAAATATTAGAGAACAAAATCAAAACTGGCCAAACTTAAAAAGTATATAGTGTATTTTAGGGTCAGTTTGGCCCCGTGATTTTGCAGGGCAAAAGCACGTTTTCAAACAAAAACGCAAAAACAAATATGTTTGGCCCAACGATTTTAAAGAAATTGCGTTTTTAAAAACGCCAAAACCCACGTTTTAAAATAGGAGCACTGGTAAGCTTTTTTGAAAACGTCATTTTTATACATAGATCACGTTTTCGCATCACACATTTTTTAGCGGTGTCAATAACTAAAATACCCTCAAATAGTTGTTTAATGACAAATTATCAACTTCTAGAATCTCACCTCCCCTCAGATCCCGCCACATCTCGGAGCAAGTTGCAGTGACATGTTCGGCATGAGGCTTCATTTTCACTCTCTAGGCAGAGCTTCATTTTCTCTCAATATATTCAACCAAGATCTCTCCAGTACCCAAATTTTCCTTCCCTCATTTTCACTCTCTAGGCAGAGCTTCATTTTCTCTCAACATATTCAACCAAGATCTCTCCAGTACCCAAATTTTCCGTCCCTCATTTTCTCTCTCTCTCACAAAATCTTCAAACAAAGCCTATTGTAATTTGTAACTACTGGTAAATACTGATCAGTTGACTTACTTTTTCTTAGTTTTGAGGACAGACTTTTACGTGGAGGTGTGTGGTGTCCACCCACTCCACGTGTAACATATTATTTTATATGAATTGTTTAAGTTAGATATTTTAACATCATTATAGTTTTTCTTTTTCTTTTTCTTTTTAGTAAAAACATCATTATAGTTAACGTTTTTTTATTTTTTTTGGGCTAGAAATCATTACAGTTAACGTGAGATGTTATAACATTATTACGATTTTTTACCCTTTTTTTCAAATATACTCATATGGATATTATTTTTTTATGAAACATATGGATATTATTGGTTGTAAACATTTTTAATGCATTTTTTAATTTATTTAATATATAATATTACTAGTTTCGTTATAATTTTATTATAACACTTTGAAATTTTAATTGTATTAAAAAAAAAAGAAAAAAAGATAACCTTATCAGTATAGTTAAGTTCTTTTTGGTCATTTACATCAGAAACAGCAATTTTAAACTAAAATTATCCAAACGCTCAATTAATAGAAACCGCACTTTTTTATAATTTTACCAAACGTTTAAATATGATCTTCAAAATTGTGATTTCAAAACGCTCATTTTGAAATCGTTATTTTTAAAAACGCTCTTTTTAAACAGCTCTCCCAAACGGACCCTTAGTCTATTTGTCATAATAAAAGTTTATGCTAGTTTTATCATTATATATAAAATCAAATGTTATAGAGTGTTTTAGAAATTGTTCTCGCCTCAATCTTTGGGTCGAGAGTATGATTGACATCTATATTGAAACAGATTACAAGTTTGTAAACAACTATTTACACAGAGATGAGTTTGAGCAATACGTACAACACAAGCAACAAAACCTATCTCTAACTCTAACTATTATTTATTTAATCTGGTGAGTGGTTCTTCTCATGAGGACTCTCAGGCTTTATGCCTTTATCTCTTGTATTTGTAAGTTACTGACAAGATGATTGTTATCGATCCTTGACATAATAGATTAGCAAATAGCTGTCTAGCCTCTGTTAAATTTCAGCATACATATTAGCAAATACACACACTACAAAAAAGTTGGCCTATTTCAATGCATTTATTTCGAGGGTTCATTAAAAATGGTTGCAATAGCATATAATTTTGTGTGATAAACTGTAGGATGAAATATACAATTAACCTATTTCAACGGTCACTAATAGAACCATTGAAATAAACATAAAAGAGTTATATCATTCACCTCTTTTAACGGTGATTAGTGTAACTTTCGAAATATGCATTGTATTAACCGAGCTATTTCAACAGCCATAAAATTATACCTTCAAAATAAGCATGAAAAAAAATAACAGCTCAATGCCTTTGTGTGCAACTAATCATTTGGTGCACGCCCAAGGATTTTTGAAAATGAAAACCCCCAAATCGTCAATAGCAGCAACAAATCAATTTTCGCAGAACTTCAATTTTCGCCCAAGGATCTTTGACATGAAAACCCCCAAATCATCAAATACAAACTTCAAAACTCCCAAATCTTCAAAACCCCCAAATCGTCAAAACCCCCAAAATTGAAATACCTAGAGTTTAATCAAACCTTTATACACTCAAATTCTCGCACTAGATTCAACTCATATTCTCGCACTAGAGAGATCTCTCTCGTGAAACCCTGGTATTGTCCTCGCTCCACGGCTCCACCTCTCATCGCTCACTCCAATCAATTTCCTTATGTAAGTTCCAACTTCGAACTCTTTTTTTTGGTTTTGTAAAAGATTTTAGTTTAGATTTTTGAGAGAGGGAGGGATTTGAGATATGAATAGTAGTGAGAGAGATAGGGATTTGAAATTTTTCTTCACAAAGTCAGGACCACTAGGATATAGTCTTCGTCCCTATCTAAAACAAAAAAAACTGTTTTAATTCCTATCTCACTTTTCGTCCCTATCTCACTGCTTCAAGCCTTCGACACTCCCATTTAAGGCCTTACTAATCATGTTCCAATCATTATCAGGCTACCGAAAAACTGTGAGATCGACCGAATCGACGGCTAGCAAAGCCGATTGGAGATCTCCCTCAAATCTCTAGCCACAGGTAATTATTCATTATCCTTCATTTTCTGATCTGAAAATGCATGTGAATTTGTTTAATTCCTGTATCTGTTTGGTTGCTGAGAAAACGTAGGAAAAGAAAATAGGAACTTAGTTTTCCAATCATATTTTGGAAACCGAAACTGTTGAGTTGATAAAAAATGTGATAAACGTGCTGCTTTAATATTTCATTTTCTTTCACTTTCTTTCCTGCCAAACAGAGGTGAAATGTAAATTTCTATCGAATTCTTTTAATTCAAAGTCAGTTGTCGATTGTAGGTGTAATTCCATGCATATTGAAATTAACTTGGCCTATTTTATTTCTGTTTTATTTAAATTGCACATATATATGTGAGTACCAAATTTGGATCAATTTCAGTGAGAGGCTCCATTTAGTTCTTGTAATCAAAGCTACACTATATGTGAGTACCAAATTGAGGTTTTATGGAAGGAATGTTGGTTGCTTGATTGTGGTTGTTTTCGGTTGAAGTGTAAATGAATTAGATCATCTCTCATAGTCTGATAACTGCAAACAGAGTTTTTTGAATTTGCAGATTACTTATCTAGTTCGGATGACGTGTATGTTTAATATGACTTCGTTATTCGGATTTTGGAAATTTATTGAACTTGGAGTTGGATTCGTTCCTGAACCTTCACTCTGAGTGCTAAAAGAATTTCTGCTTTGTAAAGGATTTAATACTTAGACAGATATATTTAGATACTCGTATTTGCATAAGAGACAATTCTTTGATTTCATCAGGTTGTATTAGATACTCATATTACAGAGTAGACAATTCTTTCACTGGTTGTATTAGATACTCGTAAAGCATTCAACAAATCCATATATTATTTTGATTTCATTAGGTTATTTTATTTTATCAGTTTCTACACACACAAATCCATATATTATTCTATTGTCTATATATTCTCTCTGATGTGTATGATTTTTAGGTTCTCATATGCCTTGTAGCTTTTTTTCTCCATTATCTCAAACTTTTTATTTTTAAGGATCACATTTTTTTTATTAAATATCCTGAATTAATTTTAAAATTCATTTATAATTTCACTGTCATCTGATATGTATTTCAGCTATAGCATCTTATCTCT
>OU015761.1:71660674-71679831 GCA_907173295.1 Fagus sylvatica
TTTAATGAGTCATGTGACTTTTTAAAATACATATGTGGATGATCTATTTGCTTGCCACGTAATGGGTTGAGGAGGATTCCTCCAAACTAGGTTGGTGGAAAACTGTCATTCTTTGAACTAAAAAATTCATTAATTTTGTTAATTAAAAAAGAATAACAAAAATATCTTATGGCTCCACAACAAAATTAATGTTAGGGATTTGTAATGTTAGGTATTTGACATTTATTTTGCTAAAGGCTTTTTTTTACTGTTTTTCTTTGAGATGCGATGAGCCGATGAGCTAGATTAACAATTTTTTTTTTTTTCAATTTCGTGGGTTGATTTGTAATTTTTTGGGAACAAAGAGAGCAAGTATTTGTCCACCATTAGAACAAATCAACTTCCACTAAATAATAGAATTCGATGATGGATATTACAATAAGATGCTAGTTAATCATCACTATCTGAAAATTAAAAGAAAATTGATTCAAATTTGTAATTGAGGAGCACACGTAATCTATGGGACTTAATTACTTACACTAACATGTAAAATTGAGGAAAAGCTCACTTTACCTTGGTGTTTAAATAGAGGTTGATGAGAGAGGGATGCTGTAACAACCATGGCAAATTCCAGACTCATAACCTATAAGGAGTGACTTTCCAGAAAAGCACTTAATGAACTTATTGAAAATTCTGGAAACGAAGCAAAACATAAAAGAAAAGCCGATGTGAATTGCCAATCATACGCAGTGACAGAATCCTTACCTCAGCCAACGCCTCTACTCTCTGACCTCTCAGCCTCTTGAGCTTTTGCAAGATATGGGAAATCGGGGGGAATTTTTATGGGAATTGTTCAATGGTATTTGGGTCCTTTTTTTACTTAAAAATAAACTGATAGCCCAATGCCCAAACCTTTTTTATATTTAGCCCGACAACTCAAACAATTTTCATGCTGGTCTGTAGCTATAATAGCCCAAATGATAATATATGCAAGGGAGAGAGAGAGAGGCGCACCTGAAATAGAGAGAGAGAAAGAGACATGAAGCAGAGAGAGTGGAGAACGTGTGTGAGAAAAATAATTAAATAGAAGAAGGGGTTAACGGCTGAAGATGAGGGGGCGAGGGAGAGAGAGAGGCGCACCTAAAACAAAGGGAGAGAGACAGATGTGAAGCAGAGAGAGAAACGTGAAACAAAGAGAGAGTGGAGAGAGATATAATAATTAAATAGAAGAAGGATAACTTAGACTTCTGTGGGTGCAGCGATTCTGATGTGGCAGTGTTTGGAAGAGGGCAAACACTTTCTCTCTGCTTCGAGTTTTAATTTATACAAGGGAGAAATTGGATTCCTTACTTCACAGCCTGCTCATTATATAATCTCCTACTTCTTTAATTTAGATTTAATGCTCATATCCAATTTTATATGGATTGTGGAGCAATACTTTTTCAATTTTCTGTCTCATTCCATGTATGTCTTACAAACTTTTATGCTGCTCCTATGGCTAGCAAGTATCATAGTAAAAACCTTTTGATGCACTCTTGCAGCTTGGATGAATGGACTGGAAGTCTCTTCAATTGAAGCCGACCTCAGTTGTGCTTCCTTGATTCTATCTGAATTTCTTGGATGTTTATGCTACCTACAAGAAAACTCTACTCGGTATGTTTATGCTACCTACAAGAAAACTCATGTTGTGAAAATTAACTGTTTGCGGAAGATTAAAGAAGAGAGAAAGAGATCAAACACATAAATAAAGAACACAAGAATTTACGTGGTTCGGCAATATGCCTACATCCACCGGCGACGACAGGGAGAAAGTTTCACTAAGAAAATAGGGAGATTACAATAGTGGTACCAGGACTCTCTCAAAGAACCCAAACCCCAATTACACCCTAACTCTCTCTCACCAAGAATAAACCTAGAGAAAAAACCCTTCTCTAATTATTCTATATTGTGGCACACAAATAAGACCTAAAGCCTTATATATATAGCAAGGGGTTTTGCTGAATCCTACCAAAACAAGGACTTGGCATAAAGTTGGTTACTTTATTGACCAATTAAGGTCACCGACTCAACAAATCTCCACCTTGACTTGAATTGGTCAAGCCTCACGAACGAACTCCTCCATCGCCACCACCTTAGCCCCAAAGGGCTATCACAAGCTGCTAACATTGACCAAGTCCAAGCAATGCTTGAACTTGGCTGTGGTAACCGGCTTCGTCAACATATCAGCTGCATTCTCTGAAGTGTGCACTTTCTCTAGAACAATATCTCCTGTAACAATCAACTCTCTTATCTTGTGGAACCTAACATCGATGTGTTTCGTCCTGGCATGATAAGCTTGATTCTTTACCAAGTAAATGACACTCTGACTGTCACAATGCATCTGAACTCCACCTTGATTCAAACCAAGCTCCTTGACTAGCCCCTTTAACCACAATGCTTCCTTTGCAGCTTCAGCTACAGCATGTATTCAGCTTTTGTAGTGGACATGGCTACTATGGATTGTAATGTAGATTTCCAACAAATAGGTCCTCCTGATAGTGTAAACACATAACCTGTAGTAGACCTCCTGTCATCCACCTCACCTGCATAGTCTGCATCCACATACCCTACAACTGAATTAGTCTCTGGCTGTCTTGAAAATAAGATCTCATGTTCTGCAGTGCCTTTCAAGTATCTGAAAATCTACTTCACTGCATTCCAGTGCTCTCTCCCTGGGTTCGCCATGTACCTGCTAACAGTACTCACTGCATGAGCCAAATCCGGCCTGGTGCAAACCATTGCATACATTAAGCACCCCACTGCACTAGCATATGGAACCTTTGACATATTTTCAATTTCTTCCTCATTCTTTGGACACTGACTACCAGATAATCTGAAGTGATTCGCCAATGGTGTGCTCACAGGCTTAGCATCCAACATGCTAAATTTTTCAAGCACCTTCCTGATGTAGTTTTTCTGAGATAACCACAGCTTTCTTGCCTCTCTGTCCCTGCGAATCTCCATACCCAGAATTTTCTTAGCACACCCAAGTCTTTCATTTCAAACTCTTTGTGTAGCAAAGATTTTAACCTGTTAACCTCACACATGCTCTTAGCAGCAATTAACATATCGTCCACATACAGTAGCAGAAAAATATAAGAACCATCTTCGAGTATACGAACATATACGCAGCAATCATATTCACAACGGGTATAACCAATCTGGATCATATACGAATCAAACCTTTTGTACCACTGTCTAGGAGACTGCTTGAGTCCATAAAGTGACTTCTTCAATCTGCAGACAAGATTCTCTGTACCAGGTTGCTTGAACCCCTCTGGTTGTTCCATGAAAATCTCTTCCTCCAAATTCCCATGAAGGAAAGCCGTCTTCACATCCAGTTGTTCCAATTCCAGATCCTGATCTGCTACCAAAGCCAATACTGCTCTAATAGATGTATGCCTGACTACAGGTGAAAATACCTCATCGTAGTCAATCCCATGTCTCTGTGAATATCCCTTTGCTACCAATCGTGCCTTGAATCTTTCCCCTTCTTTTTCTGATACTGCTTCCTTCTTCTTGAACACCCACTTGCAACCTATAGGTTTCTTTCCTTTTGGAAGTTCCGTTAACTCCCAAGTTTTGTTCTTGCTCAAAGACTCATTCTCCTCCACCATAGCTTCCATCCACTTATCCTTTTCAGAGCTTTCAATTGCTTCCTGAAATGTAGAAGGATCCTCGCTACTGGTAAGTAGAGCATAAGACACAAGATCCTCGAAACCATACCTGACTGGTGGTCTTCTGTTGCGTTTAGGCCTATCTGATCTGGTGCTATCCTGTTCTTGATCATTACTGTGAGGTTCCTCATTTGATTGAGACTCCAATTCATCAAGCTCCACCTGCACTGTTGATCTACCAATGTTATTACTGTTTTCCGCTGCTTAAGACTTCTCTTCCTTGAATGCTTTTGTCATTGACTTCTCATCAAACACTACATCCCTGCTGATCACCACCTTCTGTGCAACTGGATCCCAAAGCTTGTACCCTTTTACCCCTTTCTTAAAACCAAGAAAGATGCACTTCTTTGATTTTGGATCGAGTTTTGATCTGTCTTCACCTGAGATATGAACATATGCGGGACACCCGAATATTCTCATGAAAGAGTAATCAACTTCTTGTCCTGTCCATACTTCTTCAGCGACTTTCCCATCAAGTGCAACTCTAGGTGATCGATTGATGATATAACAAGCCATATCCACTGCTTCCGCCCAAAAAATTTTAGGAAGCTCAGCATTCAACCTTAAACATCTAGCTGTTTCTATGATGGTCCTGTTAAGTCTCTCAGCCACCCCATTTTGTTGAGGAGTTTTCCGTACTGTGAAATGTCTCTTGATACCATGCTCTTCGCAGAACTTCAAGAAATCACCATCCCTGTACTCAGTGCCATTATCAGTCCTAAGGCACTTTATCTTCCTTCCAGTCTGATTTTCCACTTCTGCTTTCCAAATCTTAAATTTAGCAAAAGCCTCAGACTTGTTCTTCAAGAAATAAACCCAAGCTTTTCTGGAATAATCATCAATGAAGCTCATAAAATATTGAGCTCCTCCTTTCGAAGGAGTTCTCACTGGCCCCCAAATATCTGAATGCACGTAGTCCAATATACCCTTTGTCTTGTGTGTGGCAGTTTTAAATCGCACCCTACACTGCTTTCCCATAATACAGTATTTGCAGAAATCTAATTTGCATGACTTAATCCCAGTCAACAGATTTCTTTTATGCAATTCCCTCATACCACGCTCACTCATATGCCCTAGCCGCATATGCCACAAGAGTGTATCATCATCCTCAGACTCAGCTACTGCAGCAACTCCACCTAGAATGGTATTGCCTAGCAATTTATAAACATTGCTACTTATTTTCTGACCTGTCATCACAACCATAGCACCCTTTGAAACTTTCATTATCCCATTCTCAGACTTATAGCTATAGCCTTTTGAGTCTAGGATTCCTAATGAAATCAAATTCTTTCTCATATCTGGGATATGTCTAACCTCTTCTAATGTTCTCACCACACCATCGGACATCTTAATTTTAATTGTTCCCATTCCAATAATTGTGCATGTAGCATCATTACCCATTCGAACAGAACCACAATTAATTGACCTATAAGTGTCGAACCAATTCCTGTGGGGAGTCACGTGAAAAGAACATGCAGAATCCAGAAGCCAAGAATTGTTCAAACCGTCAGTGCTTGATGAAACAGAAAGCATGTCGTCATCAGATTCCGAGTCTGCTACTACGTTGACAGATGTAGAGGACTCTTCCTTCCCCTTATTCCATTCTGGACAATCTCGCTTCATATGCCCATTCTTTTGGCATTTGAAGCACTTTACTGTCTTGCTCTTGGATTTAGATCTTCCCCTAGCAGATTTGTCATCCTTGTCTTTCTTCCTTCCACGATCTTGATAACCCTTTACTACTAGCCCTTCACCAGAACTCTCAGCTGAATCCTTATGTTTCCGTTGGTAGTGATCCAACAGGGCTCCTGAAACTTCTTCTAATTCCAGAGTTTCTTTTCCGTAAAGTAGGGTCGTCACCAGGTGTTCGTAGGAAGCCGGGAGGGAGGTTAGGAGCATCATCGTCTTATCTTCATCCTCAAATTTTATATCAATTCACAACATATCACTAATGATTTGTTTGAAGGTATTGATGTGCTGCCTCAGGTCCGCACCCTCTATCATCTTAAGCCCATACAACTTTTGCTTTAGATGCAGTTTGTTCGTGAGGGATTTGGACATATATCTTTTCTCTAGATTCAACCAAATCCCTGCAGTTGAGTTCTCCTCCATGACATCGTACATGACTTCGTCTGCCAGTAATAGCCGAATTGTACTCACCGCCTTCATGTCTAGTTCTTCCCATTCATCGTCTGTCATCTTCTCTGGTTTCTTTGTCTTCCCGTACAAAGCCTTCACCAAACCTTGCTGCACTAACAAATCCTTCACCCTTCTTTGCCATAGCCCAAAGTTACCAGTCCCGTCGAACTTAACTAGGCCTACCGTCGCAATAGAAGCATTAATTGCCATTGTTTAGACCAATAGCTCTGATACCAATTGTTGTGAAAATTAATTGTTTGCGCAAGATTAAAGAAGAGAGAAAGAAATCAAACACATAAATAAAGAACACAAGAATTTACATGGTTCGGCAATATGCCTACATCCACCGGCAGCGACAGGGAGAAAGTTTCACTAAGAAAATAGGGAGATTACAATAATGGCACCAGGACTCTCTCAAAGAACCCAAACCCCAATTACACCCTAACTTCTCTCTCACCAAGAATAAACCTAGAGAAAAAACCCTTCTCTAATTATTCTATATTGTGGCACACAAATAAGACCTAAAGCCTTATATATATAGCAAGGGGTTTTGCTGAATCCTACCAAAACAAGGACTTGGCATAAAGTTGGTTACTTTATTGACCAATTAAGGTCACCGACTCAACAACTCCTGTAACAACAAATGAAGCTGAAGCTTGGGAAGTAGCTAAAAAAGCCTGTGGAGGCTTACATTTCCTTGCCATCCAAGAAGACTTAGATTCGGATGATTGTGTTGGATTTTGGCTCTTACTAGACTTGCCACCTCCACCTGTATAATTTACAATTCTTAAATAAAAGAAAAATACCTTGCTTACACAATCTCTCAAATTATATCACTTTACACATCCTCATTGCAGAATGAATGTTGTGAATCTATGTTTTTTCTTTGTTCTATTAATTTGTTCTGTGCCAGGTTTACCATTTGCATTTTCATTTTGACTTGGACTAAAATATATATGCTGCAATGGAGAAAAGAACATAAAGCGAAATGTAATGTCTTAGATGATTGTGAAAGTGGAGGTCATTTCCCCATTCTTTTCAATGTAATTATTTGCACTCAAGAACCATTAAGCTGATAACTATAGCAGCACTTGCATTAAAGTTGCTATAGAGCTCAAGCAGCTGTTATAAAAACTAGTCGTAAACCCGTGCTATGCACGGGAAAATTGCTAAATATAAGCTCTAAAAAGTAAATTAAACATAGGGTAAAGTTATTAAAGTTCAAAATAAATGCATTGGTTATACGTATACCTATTGATGTTATTAAAGTTCCAAGAGCATGCAATTATTATTTTTTTATACCCCTGTTTGCTAGATTTTGCCAAACAAAATATAGTGTATGCTAAAATAAGAAATGGCTTGTAGACTTGTACTGATTTATATAGTTTTTCATGATTGATTTGAATGCATTCGGTCCTTGCAAATTATATCTTTTCCCCCCATAACTTAGTGTGGAGGTTTGAGGTAATTGGTTTGATCCATTTGGAAATGAGTTACCAAAAGACAATGCAAAAATTACTATTATAGTGGCTCCAAATCCCTTATAATATTTTTGTCAATAGACTATCACCCATTAACTCTACAAACTAATTTTAGTACTACCAAATATTTCCATAGAATTAAGCACACCATCAATTTCCAAAAACAAATCCAGAGCATTACTACAATAAGTTAACCATTTAGCACAACATTCCACATAACACAATCCTTTTTAGGCATTTTATCAAATACACATCATGCATTATTGTTGCAAGTACTTCTTGCATATAAAGTGATCAAAGAACTACCTAAAAACACATTCAACTCAAAACCCTTCAACCGAATCCTTTCACAACTTTTATAAGGCAAATAGAATGTAATACAACCTAAAAATTGTTTCTCTAAAAAAATTATATCTTTTTTTGATAAGTTTAATTATTGTAATATTAAAAGAAATTTGGCTAGGCGTTATTCACTGCACTTGCAAAATACTAAGGCAAAGTGACTCAACATCTTTGCACAAAAACTATACCTCCTAATCCACAATAAGAATTATAGGAAACACCCTTTAATCCAAAGGTGTTAGGTCAAAGGAATAAATTAATGAGAGGAACTTTTTAACAATCACACAAAGACGATTTAAACACAGGTAAACAAAGAGATAAGACCCAGCAACCAAAAAAAAAAAGATATGTGAAGCTTTGCTAGCTATCACCATCTAAGAAAATATATCTTTGAATTAATTTTATGGTATTTTAACATATACAGTATTCTAGATATAAAATTATATGTACATATAAATTAAAATCTTGGTAGCAAGATATATCAAGTCTACTGCTTCCATGCATCTTCAAGATTGCCAATACTACCGGGAGTGTACTGGGCAAGGGGGGTTACGCTAGAATTGGACCTCGACATAGTAAAAAAAAACTATCTTAAGGGAACCTCCAACCCAAGCATCCGGAAAAGGACACTGTGGAACAATGGTTATGTACACTTATTCTTCTTGTTGTATCTAGGAAGGTACCTTGCTAAGTCATCCCAATGTTGGTTGGTGTCCCCTTCAAACTAAAACCTCAACCAAGTCAATTTAATCATGCTAAATCCAACTTTTTCAAGTCCTGTTACTGAACAATAAAAAACTTTGCCAAAATCCAATTATTTGCCTTCTTGAACTTCCACACAAACCAAGCAGAGGGGAAAAAAGGCACCTGAAATTTGAAGGAATTGGGACTATATTTAGCCAAATTGTGTGTAAATATAAATAAATATTTTACTCAAATATTAAATAACCTTAAATCCCCAAAACTCAATCTTCTCTTTTTCTTTTCACAATTTATCATCAACCAAACATAGAAAGAAAAATAGAAAAGTGATATACCTACATTGAGCAAACCCAAAAGCTCTAGGCTGATACCATGGCAGGGGGAAGAGTGGCAGAGAAAGCCCTGGATACAGAGGCTACGTTCAGATTAGGATTATTGGAACATGATGATGCTGTTGATGAAGGTGACCAAGAGAGTAGCGCTGAAATATGTGGAGAAACAAAGAAGATAATCCTTCTTGGTTGAAAAAGCTTAAATAAATAATTCATGAGAGTAATATAGAATTTAGAAGAGGAAAGGTCGTAACGGTTGATGGAATGAAGAGGCGCTAATTAATTAAGGAAGAGAAAAGAAACTGTTGATTTTAGGGAAGTTATGGTGAGAATCCTTAACGGCTGGCTGATGACTGATGAGTTTATGATGGAAAAGAATAAATAGGTATTAATATATTGTCTTTTACCAATCCGGTTCTTTTTTAATAATATTTAGTGGAGGAATGTTGATTTAATTAGGAAAATTTAAGGGTAAATTAATGGAAAGGAAACAAAATAGGGAAAAAAAATTAATCATGGTTGTAATAGAAAGGAATTAAATTAGGGAAAAGCCAAAAAATGGTGGACTTTTATGGAAAGAGTAAGTCTGACGTGGCAGACTTTGGAGAAGTCTAAAATCTTTCTCTCAGCTCCAGCTTTTAATTTATACTAGTCGCAAACCCGTGCTTTGCACGGGAAAGCTACCAAATATAATATTTAAAAAAATAAACCTTATATCTAACTAAACTGAAAATTGATCAAAGAAAATTAGAGTTTTACTTAAACTCAATATCTAAGGTGATATTAACAGAGAAAATCAGGAGCACTAATTATGCAACAACAACAACAACACACCAATTCGCTTGCTACCAATTATATTTAGCACTGTATTCAAGAACACATGTTTGGCTTAGCTCCAAACATTCACTATCCAAGAAAGCACAACCATGAACCCCTATATCTTGGACTTCAAAGTGCCTGGTTCAATCCCAATAGCCCCTGTATTGTTATGTTCATTCTTATCCATTATAAGACAGGGTTTTTGTCCCACTGGCTAGAAAAGTCACCGGCATTCCCACTGGAATTCCCTGAAAGCAAAATCAAGAAACAAAAAATTATGAGTGCTTTTTCAATATTTTTTTTAGTGAGCTTCGAAAGAGAGATGAAAAGTAAGATAAAGTAATATATATTGATAAGAGAAAGAGAACCGGGTAACCAATATATCAGATTGTGGTTTTAGATTGTGGTTTTAAAGAGGCAGGTCTAAGCCACCTCTTTGGGCCCAATCTAGGCTTGAGGAAAGGATTCTTATTTGATATTCATGACTTAAAATATTCCAAGGCATCATGATTATTGTATGTATAGTCCTGATTCACTGCTGCTATCAATGGAATGCACCCACAGGCCACAACTTCGTTGGTAGTTAAGAACATGAGCCACTCAAAATGTAATTTGTTGTCTTTGATCAAACAAATTAGAACTTATCCTGTCCTTGAGAAAATAAACAAAAACAAAAAGTGATTAGAATTCGGATTTTATCATTGCAGTAGTTGAATTCCCTTTTTTTTTATAAATATTATTAGTTTCTTTAATATTTCTATTTTGTTTTTTCATTTGTCAATTCATAATCAGTGTGATATTTATATTTTTCCATTTTATGAATTGTCTTCATGATGTACATATCTAGGATTGAAGGGATGTTATACTATTTGACTCTTTTGTAGTTGTCTAGGCAGTTGGCTGAAAACAATCCCAAGATTAATGCTTGCTTGCAGAATAAGGATATGGTTAAAAATCTTAATAAGGCTCAGCAATATAGACTGGTGAGGGAGTAGTGGCCAAGGAGGCCAACACATTACCACAACTGCTTTCAGAGGGGAAGGCAACTCAAATCGAAATGAACCCACCTCCCATCATATGCGACAAACTGGAATTCTATTGAGTCATCCATTTTCTTCATTGTACTGCTCAGTGCAGCAGGTTCCATTCACAATCGTATATAAATAGAGAACTTTTAAAGTAATGAGTTTTTGTGTGTAATAGGTAAAGCAAATGCTTCGATTAAGGGGAAAGTTTTGGCAGAGTTGAGATTTTTTTTTGAGAAATTTTTTGCATTTGAAATAGATTTTGCAGAGAAACATATGATTGAATTCTTCAATGACTAAAGTTTATATGACTTTAGGTTCTATCACTTTGTACAATTTACACAACTACACTGTAACTAAATTATGCAATTAAGTTCGCTTTGATTTCCATTGTAGTTTCAAGAAGTAATATTGGCTTCATGGCTTGTCATGTAAAGCTAGAAACTTGTTTGGTGAGAATATTTTATAAACAGGAATATATATTGATAAGAGAAAGAGAACCGAGTAACCAAAATATCAAATTGTGGTAAATAATCAATCATAGAAACATTATGACAAACGTATTGAGAGCAACATTCCTTGATCATAAATTCAGACTTCAGAAAAAGTATAAACAAATGAAAAAAATAAAAAATAAAAAATCTGAAGATTATTTCAATCATTTGAGAGCAACATTATTTCAATTCTGAAGATTTGCTTACTTCAACGTGCTCAATCCCATCCACCAACTTATCTTTTTTCCTCATATATCTGTCAGTTGTAACCAATAGCTGGTATGAGAAGAGACATTACTTTTATTAATTTAAATAACAAAAATATTAAACAATTTGTAAATGAAAAATTCTACCAAGGACTATGAAAAGAAGCCAAATTGTTTTTTCTTTTTGACATTTATGAGGAGGCAAGCTCTATAAACTAATAGAACACTTTTACATTGCTGCAATACCTAATTAAATCAGCAATGGAAATAATTTTCAAGTTTTTTGCCTTTGCAAAAGGGTGAAGCTTTGGTAATCTAGCCATAGAACCATCATCATCCACAATCTCACATAACACTACAATAGCTCTTATCATTAGCGATCATATGTTGACACATTCGTGATGTCCCTATGAATGACTTGTTGTTCACATTCTTGATGCAAAGATGTCAAAACAAAAGCCAACCAACAACAAACAACTTATATGCATTTTTCTTTTCTTTTTAAATATGTCAAATGAGAATAAGAAATTAAAGTTGCTCTTAGAGGCCTTTTGTCGAACACCTGATAGATACAGCGGAGAAATAGAACTTGGTTGATCTACCGAAATTGAGGGAAATAAACAAAAACTAAGCTTTCAACTTATGGTGTTAAGTTGAACAAATCAATAGTCTCACTTCATGCAAATTGATTTTGACAGCTAACAAACAAACACAAAAGAAGCTCCAAGTTGATTCAAAGAAAATAAAAAATAATTGAAAAGAAAAAAGAAGAGAACAGTTAGAAGGAAAACGCAATTAAATTCAAGTCCAGAACCAAACTTCTTTATAAAGCATAATTTTATTTCAATTTCAAGGAAAACACGGGTAAATCGAATCAGAGAGAGAAAGAGGGGGACCTGTTTAACATCGATAGGAAAGAAAGTGGCTCGGCTAGGAGTAGAGTTGGAGTAGAAGGCCATATGCTAGAGACTGGAGTACTGCAGATGGAGGAAAAGGCCTCTGGCTGTGTTATGTTTGATTATAAACCCAAATGAGAATCAACAAAACCCACAAATCCAATCAAAAGCCAAAAAAAAAAATCAAACCTAGTGCATCAATGTCAAATCAAAAGTAATAAAAATTAAACCTAGTGTATCAATGTCAATCTTGGAAAAGCTCCTGGAGCTTGGAAAACTTCTCATCTGGGCAACAGCCAAATGTGCACCCATTGGAAGGGATTCCGCCACAAACCATCAGAAATCTACTGAGAGAATAAATAAAATAAAAAGAAGATAAACAAACTCACCCTGGGCTTGTGTGGAGAGAGCAATCGAAAATTACAACAAAAAAATAAAATAAAACTCACCTTGGGTTGTTGTTGGGGCAGCAGCTATTGAAGGGTTTAAATAGGAGATGGATTTTTAGGAAAAGCAAAAGAGCAAATCAGGGATTTAAAGAGTCAGAGGCAAAGTAAGTAACGGTGAGTTGCATCTAAGAGTACGGTTAAGAATCTGAAATGGCAAGCCGTAATTTAATGCTACCTGATGAAAGAGAGAAGATATCTGAAACTATATTACAATAGGGAAGAACAAATAAAGAGAGAGGAACCAAACAAAAAAATAAAAAACAGAAACGTTTAGGAGGGAAGATGAGGAGTTGATGGAGATAGAGAGTTGGAAACGGGCAGGAAAAAAATAAATAAAACGTGCGGGACAAACGTGGACTTGTGAGAGAGAAACTATAAAGCGTCAAAACTATAAAGCCAAAAAACGTAAAAATAATAAAAGCCCAACAAAATAAAAAGGAAAGTGGGCCGGATCATAAAAGCCCAACAAAATAAAAAGGAAAGTGGACTGGATCTGGAATGTTATGAGAGAATTGAGAGGCATGAGATTTGGAATGATGTGGGATGAGTAAATCTGACGTGGCAAGTTTGGGAGAAGACAAAAAAAAATCTCTCAGCTTCACCTATTAGTTTATATAATAGATTATAGATATTATAGATTATAGATATTATAGATATTATAGATTATAGATTCTTCTATCTGTTACAATTTGTTTTTTGAAGTATGGCGATGGAGAGCAGTGCAGCTAATAAGTATGGCACTGTTTTTGATTCCGTAATAAGTATGGCACTGTTGATGAATGAGCAATTGAATCCGGAGAGGGAAAAAATGGTACAAAATATGGCTCTAATAATTAAAGGATTTTTTATTGCACACTAGTTATGACTATAATAGGCATTAGTTTAAGATAAATTAATAGCTTAGCCTAATAGGACTAAATTTCTGATATCAAATGAAAAAAAAAAAAAATTCATGATGAATCAAATCAATAGCTCAAAATTCTCAAGGTAATAATATCAAATAAAATGATCAAATTCAAATTTGGTATTCTAAGAATAAAAAGTTCGTGTTTGTTCAAATACGGGCCAAAATTTGATGCCTCATTCACTCAGATTTCATTTTGAAAGTTCACTAAAGATGAGTTTCACTGTCGGCCACATTTTCCTTTTTATTAATTTGTTTGTGCAGGAACCAAGGGGGCCAACCTTTTGACATGGTCTTCACTAGAATCATTGTATATTGGTATGGCTGAATTTCCAGCCAAAAGAGGAGAAAAATGCGTGCATTGTTCCCAAAAAAAGAAAAAAAGAAAAAGACTGGTAAGAGACTAATACTTTGATATAGTATATACTGATATACATGCATTATTACCTTGGCTTTAGCTTCAATGATGCAAGGGGAACACATTGGTCCACACGGTTTTCTTTCGGTGCAGAAGGGGCCCATTAGTATATACTGATATACATGCATTATTACCTTGGCTTTAGCTTCAATGATGCAAGGGGAACACATTGGTCCACACGGTTTTCTTTCGGTGCAGAAGGGGCCCAACACTCACATGGTGCTTCTTGTTACTTTCCTATGCATGAGCATGATTGTTCTATGAAAATATAAAGGAAAACCCAATGCTGACATTCTTCCACTATAAAACTCGGTCCTCCTTCATCACAGCACCATTACCTTCATCATTGGAGCACTTCAAGCTTACCCTCTAGCTTTCCTCTTGCTCTTTCAGAGTTCCTTTCCCACGTTACCAAGAAATGGCTGAAGGAATGCTCCTTGCCATTGCACAAAAGATCATTGAAGATTTGGGCTCTTGGGCTTTCCAAGAGGTTGGATCGCTTTGGGATGTCGAAGCTGAACTTGAAAACATCAAAAACACTCTTTCCACTATTCAAGCTGTACTTCAGGATGCAGCGGAGCAGCAGAGTCATAACCATCAAGTCAGGGACTGGCTTGAAAAGCTCAAGGACGCAGTTTATGAAGCAGATGACTTGTTGAGTGAGTTCTTGACTGAAGCTTTACGGCGAGGAGGGACAAGTGAGAATATTGCAAAGAAGGTACGCGGTTTCTTTTCAAGTTCAAACCCACTTGTTTTTCGTTATGATATGAGTCGTAAAATAATAGCGATGAGGCAGAAACTAAATGCAATAGCGGAAGATAGGAAAAAGTTTCACTTGAAAGAATGCCATGTAGAGCCACAAGTGAGTATGGATAGGGAAGAGACTCACTCATTTGTACCTAATGAAAATGTTTTGGGGAGAGAAGATGATAAAAAGGCCATCATAAAGCTATTATTGGATCCTAATGTGGAAGAGAATGTGTCAGTCGTTCCCATTGTGGGGATAGGGGGGTTAGGAAAGACCACACTTGCTCAATACGTATACAATGATGATATCGTCAAGAAGCATTTTGAGCTAAAAATGTGGGTGTGTGTCTCTGATCCCTTTGAAGTGAAAGTAGTTATTGAAAAAATAATAGCATCTGCTACTAGTAATAAACCAAATGGCCTTCACATGGATGAATTGCAAAAGCAACTACGTAAAGAAATTGATGGGAAGAAATACTTGCTTGTGTTGGATGATGTGTGGAATCAAAATTATAACAAATGGGATAACTTGAAAAGCCTTTTAATGGGTGGTGCAAAGGGAAGTAAGATTATAATAACTACGCGTGCCAAATTGGTTGCAGAGACTACAAGTCCCGTTTCAATATACACTCTTAAAGGTCTGTCTGAAGACCAATCTTGGTCTTTATTTGAGCAAATAGCATTTAGAAAAAGACAAGAGACCAACAATCCTAAACTAGTAGAAATTGGAAGGGAGATTTTGGGCAAATGTCAAGGAGTGCCTCTCGCCATAAAGTCTATAGGAAGTGTATTACATTTGGAGAAAACAGAGCGTAAATGGTCATATGTGAAGGACAGTGTAGTAGCAAATGTACTTCAATCAGGGGACAATATTTTTTCAATTCTAAAGTTAAGTTATGACCATCTTCCATCACATTTAATGAGTTGTTTTGCTTATTGCTCTTTGTTTCCTAAAGATTATGAGATGGATAAGGAAAAATTGATACAACTATGGATAGCGCAAGGATTTATTCAATCTTCCAACAACAAAAATTTAGAGGATGTTGCCGATGAGTACTTCAATGATCTACTTTGGAGATCCCTCTTTGAAGAAGTAAATACATATGGAACCTTAAAATATAAGATGCATGATCTGATCCATGATCTTGCACAATCAGTTGCAGGGATGGAGTGCACACGGCTAGATTCATATGGCAAGAATATTAATGAAAAAATTCGACATGTATCATATCCAATTTCTATTGACCTATCTTTTATTGAGACTTCAAATTTATTGGTTAAAGCAAAAAAAATACGTTCATTTCTTCAAATTGAGTATGGACGTATGATCCTGAATGAGTCAACATTGAATTTACTTATTTTGACTTTCAGATCCTTGCGTGCATTAGATTTACAGCAATTGGATATAAGAGTACTGCCAAATTCTATAGGGGAGTTAACACTTCTAAAGTATCTTGATCTTTCTTGGAACAAGGATCTTATCACTCTTCCTGATAGTATTACTCGACTGAGAAATTTGCAAACACTTAAACTCAGTTTTTGTGGAAATCTGAAGGAATTACCCAGAGACATTAGAGAATTGGTCAACCTCAGGCATCTTTATAATACTGGTTGTAATAAGTTGAGTCATATGCCTCGTGGGTTAGGGCAATTGACTTGTCTTCAGACATTACCATTATTCATTGTGAGCAATGACCCTCCTTCTATCTCCAACCACGTTGGTGGATTAGGCGAATTGAATCGGCTAAACAACTTGAGAGGAACACTAGAGATCAGAAATTTGGTGCGACTAGAAGATGGTAACTCAGAATCCAAGGCTGCGAATTTAAGGGAAAAACAACATCTTGAATGCCTAATATTATATTGGGATCGGGAAAGTAATCTGAATGCCAATGATAATGATGAGATGTTATTAGAAGGCCTCCAACCACACCAAAATCTCAGAGAGTTGTCTGTGAATTCTTATTGGGGTGTGAGATTTTCAAGTTGGCTTTTATTTCTCACAGATCTTACTGATTTAAATTTATCTGGATGTAAGAGATGTCGAGATCTACCACCGTTGTCTCAACTCCCCTCTCTGAAAGATCTATTTATTTACTCGATGGATGATCTGGAGTATATATCAGAAAAGGATATAAATGAGGAGGTCCCTGTTTCATCCACACCATTCTTCCCATCGCTAAACATACTCCAAATTCGGAGTTGCCCTAATCTGAAGGGATGGTGGAGGAGCGCATCAACGCCACATCATCAACAACATCAGTCACTTCCTTCATTTCCTCGTCTTTCTTCTTTATATATTATTGATTGCCCAAATCTCACTTCCATGCCTCTTTTTCCGAATCTCCAAGTACAGCTAATTCTAAAAAGGGCCAGCGTGAAGCCTTTGCAACAGACAATGGTAATGGCTTCTTCAGTTCCCTCTTCCTCGTCCTCTCCCTCTCCACTCTCTAAATTAAAGGATATGACTTTGTGGGATATAGAGGATGATGGAGGGTCTCTGCCAGATGGGTGTGCTGCAAATCTAAATTCTCTCAAGAGTTTAGTGATTCTTAATTACCCTAGACTAACATCTATGTCTGGAGACATGCGATATCTGACCTCCCTTGAGAATCTGCATATAAGCGATTGCGATGAGTTCGATCCATTTCTCAGATTTTTACGGGACCTGAGAATTCAAGACTGCCTCAATTTGACAACTTTCCCAGAGCGGATCAGCGAGCTTACCTCACTTCAACGGCTTGCAATTATCAGATGCCCAAATCTCACATCACTGCCTGATGGGATGCATGGTCTCACTTCTTTACAAAGTCTTGAAATTATCGGATGCCCAAATCTCACATCACTGCCAGATGGGAGTTCTTTACAAAGCTTAAAATTATGGCCCAAATCTCACATCTCAGTTCTTTACAAAACGCTGAGAATTGCAGGTTGTCCCAACTTAGAGAAAAAGTGCGAAAAGGGAATCGGTGAGGATTGGCCAAAGATTGCACACGTCCTTTATTATTCCAATAGTATTTCGTATCTGGATTAAATGTATTAACATCTTGCTGCAGTGCCAATGTGCTCCCCTTTCTAAGGTACATTCTCTAATCCTAGTCCTCCGAAGGCTATCAAAAACCGTTCTTTATTTATTTATATTTTTCATTTTGATATTATAGAAAATGAATGTGTGATTTCATATTCAGAATATTTTACAGTTTACCAAAGCAAACAAAAGGGTTTAAGAACCAGTTTTTTGCAGCAGACATCCACTTCTTCATCAACAACATTATCACTCTCTGCCCCAAGAATGCCTCTTGCAGCAACCTCTGTTGCGTCTTTTGCAACTGCCATATTGATGAGCTCGATAAGCTCCTTTGCTTGGTACCCATTCTATCTTATCAAATTTCTATTTTGTTACTGACAATATGAAAGGGAAAAATATGTTTTGTTGATTTTCAAATAAGTAAATAAAGAAACTTTTAAGGCAGGCAAGTAATAAATTATCTTTCTTCTAATATAGGAACAGTATACTCAACCTCAGTATATAATTGTATTGGATTGGACTCACTTTAGTGAAGAAGATTCAGAGGTTTTCTAATAATGAAAAACCCACAACTTGTAGATTTTGTTGTCAAATTTTAGTGATTTATCAGCAACCAAACTATTGAAAATAGTTTCAAAGTTCTGCTTTGTTTTTGTTTTTAAAGTAAATGCTTCTGTGTTCTGTTAACAGTTATAATGGGATTAAGCATCTAGCAAATGCGGATTATCCGAAGAATTTTCTATGGAAATATATTTTGGTGACGGGATGTATCTCTTGGATACTTTTAGGATTTCGGAAGCTGCTGCAGGTGAGGTACTTTCTTGCAGTCATCTATAATAAAAACTTATTGAATATTTTGGAATAGTGTCTCCGTGGGATTTCTGATTTGTGGCGTTCAACGCTATGGTGGTCAAGTTAACCAATCATGTGTATACACCAAGGGTGTTTGACCTGAATGAAACTAATGCTACTAACATGTAGGGTTTTTTTTTTTTTTTTTAAATGAATTATCATGGTGAATATGATTTTGGATAGGATAGAACGGCGGAAAAGAATATATGTGGCCAATCCCAATTTCTAGTTCTAGTTAAGGAAAAAATGTTTGTTTATGTTAAAAAAGAAAGAAAGCTAATTGGTTAAAGGCTGCAACTTTGATATGTACACTATTATTATGCCATAACAAGTATTTATCAAAAAAAAAAAAAAATTATGCCATAACAAGTACCACGGCTTAAGCTTCAATAATGCAGGGGCACACTTGCAGTCCAACATGGTTTTCTTTTGGTGCTAAGGTGCCCTAAGGCCTCACATTCACATAGAGTTAGTCTACTTTTAATGCTAGTTGGGGGAAAAAAGCTTACAGCTTCCTTCTTTTGAACTTAGTGACTTTATCTGTTCTTACTATCCCTTTTTGTTTTGGTTATTTAGATGTGGCTGATAAAATACAAAAGCCTTGTAATCAGATTCTTGACATTAGATT
>OU015761.1:71679931-71703296 GCA_907173295.1 Fagus sylvatica
GATCTCCAAAGTAGATCATTGAAGTACTCATCGGCAACATCCTCTAATTTTTTGTTGTTGGAAGATTGAATAAATCCTTGCGCTATCCATAGTTGTATCAATGTTTCCTTATCCATCTCATAATCTTTGGGAAACAAAGAGCAATAAGCAAAACAACTCCTTAAATGTGATGGAAGATGGTCATAACTTAACTTTAGAATTGAAAAAATATTGTCCCCTGATTGAAGTACATTTGCTACTACACTGTCCTTCACATATGACCATTTACGCTCTGTTTTCTCCAAACATAATACACTTCCTATAGACTTTATGGCGAGAGGCACTCCTTGACATTTGCCCAAAATCTCCCTTCCAATTTCTACTAGTTTAGGATTGTTGGTCTCTTGTCTTTTTCTAAATGCTATTTGCTCAAATAAAGACCAAGATTGGTCTTCAGACAGACCTTTAAGAGTGTATATTGAAATAGGACTTGTAAGTCTCTGCAACCAATTTGGCACGCGTAGTTATTATAATCCTTACTTCCCTTTGCACCACCCATTAAAAGGCTTTTCAAGTTATCCCATTTGTTATAATTTTGATTCCACACATCATCCAACACAAGCAAGTATTTCTTCCCATCAATTTCTTTACGTAGTTGCTTTTGCAATTCATCCATGTGAAGGTCATTTGGTTTATTACTAGTAGCAGATACTATTATTTTTTCAATAATTACTTTCACTTCAAAGGGATCAGAGACACACACCCACATTTTTAGCTCAAAATGCTTCTTGACGATATCATCATTGTATACGTATTGAGCAAGTGTTGTCTTTCCTAACCCCCCTATCCCCACAATGGGAACGACTGACACATTCTCTTCCACATTAGGATCCAATAATAGCTTTATGATGGCCTTTTTATCATCTTCTCTCCCCAAAACATTTTCATTAGGTACAAATGAGTGAGTCTCTTCCCTATCCATACTCACATGTGGCTCTACATGGCATTCTTTCAAGTGAAACTTTTTCCTATCTTCCGCTATTGCATTTAGTTTCTGCCTCATCGCTTATTATTTTACGACTCATATCATAACGAAAAACAAGTGGGTTTGAACTTGAAAAGAAACCGCGTACCTTCTTTGCAATATTCTCACTTGTCCCTCCTCGCCGTAAAGCTTCAGTCAAGAACTCACTCAACAAGTCATCTGCTTCATAAACTGCGTCCTTGAGCTTTTCGAGCCAGTCCCTGACTTGATGGTTATGACTCTGCTGCTCCGCTGCATCCTGAAGTACAGCTTGAATAGTGGAAAGAGTGTTTTTGATGTTTTCAAGTTCAGCTTCGACATCCCAAAGCGATCCAACCTCTTGGAAAGCCCAAGAGCCCAAATCTTCAATGATCTTTTGTGCAATGGCAAGGAGCATTCCTTCAGCCATTTCTTGGTAACGTGGGAAAGGAACTCTGAAAGAGCAAGAGGAAAGCTAGAGGGTAAGCTTGAAGTGCTCCAATGATGAAGGTAATGGTGCTGTGATGAAGGAGGACCGAGTTTTATAGTGGAAGAATGTCAGCATTGGGTTTTCCTTTATATTTTCATAGAACAATCATGCTCATGCATAGGAAAGTAACAAGAAGCACCATGTGAGTGTTGGGCCCCTTCTGCACCGAAAGAAAACCGTGTGGACCAATGTGTTCCCCTTGCATCATTGAAGCTAAAGCCAAGGTAATAATGCATGTATATCAGTATATACTATATCAAAGTATTAGTCTCTTACCAGTCTTTTTCTTTTTTTCTTTTTTTGGGAACAATGCACGCATTTTTCTCCTCTTTTGGCTGGAAATTCAGCCATACCAATATACAATGATTCTAGTGAAGACCATGTCAAAAGGTTGGCCCCCTTGGTTCCTGCACAAACAAATTAATAAAAAGGAAAATGTGGCCGACAGTGAAACTCATCTTTAGTGAACTTTCAAAATGAAATCTGAGTGAATGAGGCATCAAATTTTGGCCCGTATTTGAACAAACACGAACTTTTTATTCTTAGAATACCAAATTTGAATTTGATCATTTTATTTGATATTATTACCTTGAGAATTTTGAGCTATTGATTTGATTCATCATGAATTTTTTTTTTTTTTTTTTTTCATTTGATATCAGAAATTTAGTCCTATTAGGCTAAGCTATTAATTTATCTTAAACTAATGCCTATTATAGTCATAACTAGTGTGCAATAAAAAATCCTTTAATTATTAGAGCCATATTTTGTACCATTTTTTCCCTCTCCGGATTCAATTGCTCATTCATCAACAGTGCCATACTTATTACGGAATCAAAAACAGTGCCATACTTATTAGCTGCACTGCTCTCCATCGCCATACTTCAAAAAACAAATTGTAACAGATAGAAGAATCTATAATCTATAATATCTATAATATCTATAATCTACAATATCTATAATATAAACTAAAAGCTGGAGCTGAGAGAAAGTTTTTAGACTTCTCCAAAGTCTGCCACGTCAGACTTACTCTTTCCATAAAAGTCCACCATTTTTTGGCTTTTCCCTAATTTAATTCCTTTCTATTACAACCATGATTAATTTTTTTTCCCTATTTTGTTTCCTTTCCATTAATTTACCCTTAAATTTTCCTAATTAAATCAACATTCCTCCACTAAATATTATTAAAAAAGAACCGGATTGGTAAAAGACAATATATTAATACCTATTTATTCTTTTCCATCATAAACTCATCAGTCATCAGCCAGCCGTTAAGGATTCTCACCATAACTTCCCTAAAATCAAGCAGTTTCTTTTCTCTTCCTTAATTAATTAGCGCCTCTTCATTCCATCAACCGTTACGACCTTTCCTCTTCTAAATTCTATATTACTCTCATGAATTATTTATTAAGCTTTTTCAACCCAAGAAGGATTATCTTCTTTTGTCCACATATTTCAGCATATTTACGCTACTCTCTTGGTCACCTTCATCAACAGCATCATCATGTTCCAATAATCCTAATCTGAACGTAGCCTCTGTATCCAGGGCTTTCTCTGCCACTCTTTTCCCCCTGCCATGGTATCAGCCTAGAGCTTTTGGGTTTGCTCAATGTAGGTATATCACTTTTCTATTTTTCTTTCTATGTTTGGTTGATGATAAATTGTGAAAAGAAAAAGAGAAGATTGAGTTTTGGGGATTTAAGGTTAGTAAATAATACAATATGTTGTTGAAGGAAATCGTGAGAAGAACCATACCTCCTTTTAGAAGTGGTAACGTAATTGATGCATCGCGAAGTACAAATAAACTATAAAGCAGCCAAAAACCTGAGTAGTCATATGTTCAATATATTTCTCTTCCAAGTTTATATCCCTGTGCTGCTGATTAACATAATGATTATTTAACATCGTCTGTCCAGTCTTTAGATCTTTTGGAGCATCTCTAAAATGGATACGAAGATTTCGAATATACCGCAAGGCATCAATGTGTGATGATGTGTCGTAAAATGAAAAGTTCAACACATGTCGAAGGGGACCTTTTTTTTCCCCTCTGCTTGGTTTGTGTGGAAGTTCAAGAAGGCAAATAATTGGATTTTGGCAAAGTTTTTTATTGTTCAGTAACAGGACTTGAAAAAGTTGGATTTAGCATGATTAAATTGACTTGGTTGAGGTTTTAGTTTGAAGGGGACACCAACCAACATTGGGATGACTTAGCAAGGTACCTTCCTAGATACAACAAGAAGAATAAGTGTACATAACCATTGTTCCACAGTGTCCTTTTCCGGATGCTTGGGTTGGAGGTTCCCTTAAGATAGTTTTTTTTTACTATGTCGAGGTCCAATTCTAGCGTAACCCCCCTTGCCCAGTACACTCCCGGTAGTATTGGCAATCTTGAAGATGCATGGAAGCAGTAGACTTGATATATCTTGCTACCAAGATTTTAATTTATATGTACATATAATTTTATATCTAGAATACTGTATATGTTAAAATACCATAAAATTAATTCAAAGATATATTTTCTTAGATGGTGATAGCTAGCAAAGCTTCACATATCTTTTTTTTTTTGGTTGCTGGGTCTTATCTCTTTGTTTACCTGTGTTTAAATCGTCTTTGTGTGATTGTTAAAAAGTTCCTCTCATTAATTTATTCCTTTGACCTAACACCTTTGGATTAAAGGGTGTTTCCTATAATTCTTATTGTGGATTAGGAGGTATAGTTTTTGTGCAAAGATGTTGAGTCACTTTGCCTTAGTATTTTGCAAGGTGCAGTGAATAACGCCTAGCCAAATTTCTTTTAAGTATTACAATAATTAAACTTATCAAAAAAAGATATAATTTTTTTAGAGAAACAATTTTTAGGTTGTATTACATTCTATTTGCCTTATAAAAGTTGTGAAAGGATTCGGTTGAAGGGTTTTGAGTTGAATGTGTTTTTAGGTAGTTCTTTGATCACTTTATATGCAAGAAGTACTTGCAACAATAATGCATGATGTGTATTTGATAAAATGCCTAAAAAGGATTGTGTTATGTGGAATGTTGTGCTAAATGGTTAACTTATTGTAGTAATGCTCTGGATTTGTTTTTGGAAATTGATGGTGTGCTTAATTCTATGGAAATATTTGGTAGTACTAAAATTAGTTTGTAGAGTTAATGGGTGATAGTCTATTGACAAAAATATTATAAGGGATTTGGAGCCACTATAATAGTAATTTTTGCATTGTCTTTTGGTAACTCATTTCCAAATGGATCAAACCAATTACCTCAAACCTCCACACTAAGTTATGGGGGGAAAAGATATAATTTGCAAGGACCGAATGCATTCAAATCAATCATGAAAAACTATATAAATCAGTACAAGTCTACAAGCCATTTCTTATTTTAGCATACACTATATTTTGTTTGGCAAAATCTAGCAAACAGGGGTATAAAAAAATAATAATTGCATGCTCTTGGAACTTTAATAACATCAATAGGTATACGTATAACCAATGCATTTATTTTGAACTTTAATAACTTTACCCTATGTTTAATTTACTTTTTAGAGCTTATATTTAGCAATTTTCCCGTGCATAGCACGGGTTTACGACTAGTTTTTATAACAGCTGCTTGAGCTCTATAGCAACTTTAATGCAAGTGCTGCTATAGTTATCAGCTTAATGGTTCTTGAGTGCAAATAATTACATTGAAAAGAATGGGGAAATGACCTCCACTTTCACAATCATCTAAGACATTACATTTCGCTTTATGTTCTTTTCTCCATTGCAGCATATATATTTTAGTCCAAGTCAAAATGAAAATGCAAATGGTAAACCTGGCACAGAACAAATTAATAGAACAAAGAAAAAACATAGATTCACAACATTCATTCTGCAATGAGGATGTGTAAAGTGATATAATTTGAGAGATTGTGTAAGCAAGGTATTTTTCTTTTATTTAAGAATTGTAAATTATACAGGTGGAGGTGGCAAGTCTAGTAAGAGCCAAAATCCAACACAATCATCCGAATCTAAGTCTTCTTGGATGGCAAGGAAATGTAAGCCTCCACAGGCTTTTTTAGCTACTTCCCAAGCTTCAGCTTCATTTGTTGTTACAGGAGTTGTTGAGTCGGTGACCTTAATTGGTCAATAAAGTAACCAACTTTATGCCAAGTCCTTGTTTTGGTAGGATTCAGCAAAACCCCTTGCTATATATATAAGGCTTTAGGTCTTATTTGTGTGCCACAATATAGAATAATTAGAGAAGGGTTTTTTCTCTAGGTTTATTCTTGGTGAGAGAGAAGTTAGGGTGTAATTGGGGTTTGGGTTCTTTGAGAGAGTCCTGGTGCCATTATTGTAATCTCCCTATTTTCTTAGTGAAACTTTCTCCCTGTCGCTGCCGGTGGATGTAGGCATATTGCCGAACCACGTAAATTCTTGTGTTCTTTATTTATGTGTTTGATTTCTTTCTCTCTTCTTTAATCTTGCGCAAACAATTAATTTTCACAACAATTGGTATCAGAGCTATTGGTCGAAACAATGGCAATTAATGCTTCTATTGCGACGGTAGGCCTAGTTAAGTTCGACGGGACTGGTAACTTTGGGCTATGGCAAAGAAGGGTGAAGGATTTGTTAGTGCAGCAAGGTTTGGTGAAGGCTTTGTACGGGAAGACAAAGAAACCAGAGAAGATGACAGACGATGAATGGGAAGAACTAGACATGAAGGCGGTGAGTACAATTCGGCTATTACTGGCAGACGAAGTCATGTACGATGTCATGGAGGAGAACTCAACTGCAGGGATTTGGTTGAATCTAGAGAAAAGATATATGTCCAAATCCCTCACGAACAAACTGCATCTAAAGCAAAAGTTGTATGGGCTTAAGATGACAGAGGGTGCGGACCTGAGGCAGCACATCAATACCTTCAAACAAATCATTAGTGATATGTTGCGAATTGATATAAAATTCGAGGATGAAGATAAGGCGATGATGCTCCTAACCTCCCTCCCGGCTTCCTACGAACACCTGGTGACGACCCTACTTTACGGAAAAGAAACTCTGGAATTAGAAGAAGTTTCAGGAGCCCTGTTGGATCACTACCAACGGAAACATAAGGATTCAGCTGAGAGTTCTGGTGAAGGGCTAGTAGTAAAGGGTTATCAAGATCGTGGAAGGAAGAAAGACAAGGATGACAAATCTGCTAGGGGAAGATCTAAATCCAAGAGCAAGACAGTAAAGTGCTTCAAATGCCAAAAGAAGGGGCATATGAAGCGAGATTGTCCAGAATGGAATAAGGGGAAGGAAGAGTCCTCTACATCTGTCAACGTAGTAGCAGACTCGGAATCTGATGGCGACATGCTTTCTGTTTCATCAAGCACTGACGGTTTGAACAATTCTTGGCTTCTGGATTCCGCATGTTCTTTTCACGTGACTCCCCACAGGAACTGGTTCGACACTTATAGGTCAATTAATTGTGGTTCTGTTCGAATGGGTAATGATGCTACATGCACAATTATTGGAATGGGAACAATTAAAATTAAGATGTCCGATGGTGTGGTGAGAACATTAGAAGAGGTTAGACATATCCCAGATATGAGAAAGAATTTGATTTCATTAGGAATCCTAGACTCAAAAGGCTATAGCTATAAGTCTGAGAATGGGATAATGAAAGTTTCAAAGGGTGCTATGGTTGTGATGACAGGTCAGAAAATAAGTAGCAATGTTTATAAATTGCTAGGCAATACCATTCTAGGTGGAGTTGCTGCAGTAGCTGAGTCTGAGGATGATGATACACTCTTGTGGCATATGCGGCTAGGGCATATGAGTGAGCGTGGTATGAGGGAATTGCATAAAAGAAATCTGTTGACTGGGATTAAGTCATGCAAATTAGATTTCTGCAAATACTGTATTATGGGAAAGCAGTGTAGGGTGCGATTTAAAACTGCCACACACAAGACAAAGGGTATATTGGACTACGTGCATTCAGATATTTGGGGGCCAGTGAGAACTCCTTTCGAAAGGAGGAGCTCAATATTTTATGAGCTTCATTGATGATTATTCCAGAAAAGCTTGGGTTTATTTCTTGAAGAACAAGTCTGAGGCTTTTGCTAAATTTAAGGATTTGGAAAGCAGAAGTGGAAAATCAGACTGGAAGGAAGATAAAGTGCCTTAGGACTGATAATGGCACTGAGTACAGGGATGGTGATTTCTTGAAGTTCTGCGAAGAGCATGGTATCAAGAGACACTTCACAGTACGGAAAACTCCTCAACAAAATGGGGTGGCTGAGAGACTTAACAGGACCATCACAGAAACAGCTAGATGTTTAAGGTTGAATGCTGAGCTTCCTAAAATTTTTTGGGCGGAAGCAGTGGATATGGCTTGTTATATCATCAATCGATCACCTAGAGTTGCACTTGATGGGAAAGTCGCTGAAGAAGTATGGACAGGACAAGAAGTTGATTACTCTTTCATGAGAATATTCGGGTGTCCCGCATATGTTCATATCTCAGGTGAAGACAGGTCAAAACTCGATCCAAAATCAAAGAAGTGCATCTTTCTTGGTTTTAAGAAAGGGGTAAAAGGGTACAAGCTTTGGGATCCAGTTGCACAGAAGGTGGTGATCAGCAGGGATGTAGTGTTTGATGAGAAGTCAATGACAAAAGCATTCAAGGAAGAGAAGTCTCAAGCAGCGGAAAACAGTAATAACATTGGTAGATCAACAGTGCAGGTGGAGCTTGATGAATTGGAGTCTCAGTCAAATGAGGAACCTCACAGTAATGATCAAGAACAGGATAGCACCAGATCAGATAGGCCTAAACGCAACAGAAGACCACCAGTCAGGTATGGTTTCGAGGATCTTGTGTCTTATGCTCTACTTACCAGTAGCGAGGATCCTTCTACATTTCAGGAAGCAATTGAAAGCTCTGAAAAGGATAAGTGGATGGAAGCTATGGTGGAGGAGAATGAGTCTTTGAGCAAGAACAAAACTTGGGAGTTAACGGAACTTCCAAAAGGAAAGAAACCTATAGGTTGCAAGTGGGTGTTCAAGAAGAAGGAAGCAGTATCAGAAAAAGAAGGGGAAAGATTCAAGGCACGATTGGTAGCAAAGGGATATTCACAGAGACATGGGATTGACTACGATGAGGTATTTTCACCTGTAGTCAGGCATACATCTATTAGAGCAGTATTGGCTTTGGTAGCAGATCAGGATCTGGAATTGGAACAACTGGATGTGAAGACGGCTTTCCTTCATGGGAATTTGGAGGAAGAGATTTTCATGGAACAACCAGAGGGGTTCAAGCAACCTGGTACAGAGAATCTTGTCTGCAGATTGAAGAAGTCACTTTATGGACTCAAGCAGTCTCCTAGACAGTGGTACAAAAGGTTTGATTCGTATATGATCCAGATTGGTTATACCCGTTGTGAATATGATTGCTGCGTATATGTTCGTATACTCGAAGATGGTTCTTATATTTTTCTGCTACTGTATGTGGACGATATGTTAATTGCTGCTAAGAGCATGTGTGAGGTTAACAGGTTAAAATCTTTGCTACACAAAGAGTTTGAAATGAAAGACTTGGGTGCTGCTAAGAAAATTCTGGGTATGGAGATTCGCAGGGACAGAGAGGCAAGAAAGCTGTGGTTATCTCAGAAAAACTACATCAGGAAGGTGCTTGAAAAATTTAGCATGTTGGATGCTAAGCCTGTGAGCACACCATTGGCGAATCACTTCAGATTATCTGGTAGTCAGTGTCCAAAGAATGAGGAAGAAATTGAAAATATGTCAAAGGTTCCATATGCTAGTGCAGTGGGGTGCTTAATGTATGCAATGGTTTGCACCAGGCCGGATTTGGCTCATGCAGTGAGTACTGTTAGCAGGTACATGGCGAACCCAGGGAGAGAGCACTGGAATGCAGTGAAGTAGATTTTCAGATACTTGAAAGGCACTGCAGAACATGAGATCTTATTTTCAAGACAGCCAGAGACTAATTCAGTTGTAGGGTATGTGGATGCAGACTATGCAGGTGAGGTGGATGACAGGAGGTCTACTACAGGTTATGTGTTTACACTATCAGGAGGACCTATTTGTTGGAAATCTACATTACAATCCATAGTAGCCATGTCCACTACAAAAGCTGAATACATGGCTGTAGCTGAAGCTGCAAAGGAAGCATTGTGGTTAAAGGGGCTAGTCAAGGAGCTTGGTTTGAATCAAGGTGGAGTTCAGATGCATTGTGACAGTCAGAGTGTCATTTACTTGGTAAAGAATCAAGCTTATCATGCCAGGACGAAACACATCGATGTTAGGTTCCACAAGATAAGAGAGTTGATTGTTACAGGAGATATTGTTCTAGAGAAAGTGCACACTTCAGAGAATGCAGCTGATATGTTGACGAAGCCGGTTACCACAGCCAAGTTCAAGCATTGCTTGGACTTGGTCAATGTTAGCAGCTTGTGATAGCCCTTTGGGGCTAAGGTGGTGGCGATGGAGGAGTTCGTTCGTGAGGCTTGACCAATTCAAGTCAAGGTGGAGATTTGTTGAGTCGGTGACCTTAATTGGTCAATAAAGTAACCAACTTTATGCCAAGTCCTTGTTTTGGTAGGATTCAGCAAAACCCCTTGCTATATATATAAGGCTTTAGGTCTTATTTGTGTGCCACAATATAGAATAATTAGAGAAGGGTTTTTTCTCTAGGTTTATTCTTGGTGAGAGAGAAGTTAGGGTGTAATTGGGGTTTGGGTTCTTTGAGAGAGTCCTGGTACCACTATTGTAATCTCCCTATTTTCTTAGTGAAACTTTCTCCCTGTCGCTGCCGGTGGATGTAGGCATATTGCCGAACCACGTAAATTCTTGTGTTCTTTATTTATGTGTTTGACTTCTTTCTCTCTTCTTTAATCTTCCGCAAACAGTTAATTTTCACAACATGAGTTTTCTTGTAGGTAGCATAAACATACCGAGTAGAAATTCCAACAGATAGAATCAAGGAAGCACAACTGAGGTCGGCTTCAATTGAAGAGACTTCCAGTCCATTCATCCAAGCTGCAAGAGTGCATCAAAAGGTTTTTACTATGATACTTGCTAGCCATAGGAGCAGCATAAAAGTTTGTAAGACATACATGGAATGAGACAGAAAATTGAAAAAGTATTGCTCCACAATCCATATAAAATTGGATATGAGCATTAAATCTAAATTAAAGAAGTAGGAGATTATATAATGAGCAGGCTGTGAAGTAAGGAATCCAATTTCTCCCTTGTATAAATTAAAACTCGAAGCAGAGAGAAAGTGTTTGCCCTCTTCCAAACACTGCCACATCAGAATCGCTGCACCCACAGAAGTCTAAGTTATCCTTCTTCTATTTAATTATTATATCTCTCTCCACTCTCTCTTTGTTTCACGTTTCTCTCTCTGCTTCACATCTGTCTCTCTCCCTTTGTTTTAGGTGCGCCTCTCTCTCTCCCTCGCCCCCTCATCTTCAGCCGTTAACCCCTTCTTCTATTTAATTATTTTTCTCACACACGTTCTCCACTCTCTCTGCTTCATGTCTCTTTCTCTCTCTCTATTTCAGGTGCGCCTCTCTCTCTCTCCCTTGCATATATTATCATTTGGGCTATTATAGCTACAGACCAGCATGAAAATTGTTTGAGTTGTCGGGCTAAATATAAAAAAGGTTTGGGCATTGGGCTATCAGTTTATTTTTAAGTAAAAAAAGGACCCAAATACCATTGAACAATTCCCATAAAAATTCCCCCCGATTTCCCATATCTTGCAAAAGCTCAAGAGGCTGAGAGGTCAGAGAGTAGAGGCGTTGGCTGAGGTAAGGATTCTGTCACTGCGTATGATTGGCAATTTCACATCGGCTTTTCTTTTATGTTTTGCTTCGTTTCCAGAATTTTCAATAAGTTCATTAAGTGCTTTTCTGGAAAGTCACTCCTTATAGGTTATGAGTCTGGAATTTGCCATGGTTGTTACAGCATCCCTCTCTCATCAACCTCTATTTAAACACCAAGGTAAAGTGAGCTTTTCCTCAATTTTACATGTTAGTGTAAGTAATTAAGTCCCATAGATTACGTGTGCTCCTCAATTACAAATTTGAATCAATTTTCTTTTAATTTTCAGATAGTGATGATTAACTAGCATCTTATTGTAATATCCATCATCGAATTCTATTATTTAGTGGAAGTTGATTTGTTCTAATGGTGGACAAATACTTGCTCTCTTTGTTCCCAAAAAATTACAAATCAACCCACGAAATTGAAAAAAAAAAAAAATTGTTAATCTAGCTCATCGGCTCATCGCATCTCAAAGAAAAACAGTAAAAAAAAGCCTTTAGCAAAATAAATGTCAAATACCTAACATTACAAATCCCTAACATTAATTTTGTTGTGGAGCCATAAGATATTTTTGTTATTCTTTTTTAATTAACAAAATTAATGAATTTTTTAGTTCAAAGAATGACAGTTTTCCACCAACCTAGTTTGGAGGAATCCTCCTCAACCCATTACGTGGCAAGCAAATAGATCATCCACATATGTATTTTAAAAAGTCACATGACTCATTAAAAATGTCATGTGACTAAAAGTACACATGGATGATCTATTTACTTGCCACGTAGTGGGTTGGAGGTAAACTATTTCCTATTACTAGTCGCTAACCCGTGCGATGCACGGCAAAGTTCAATACAAATTACATATATTTATTTTGATTGAAGTTACAAATTACAATGTTCATCTCACAATGCCACTTGAGAATGAACTTTGATCATCATATGTAAGAAATTCATATAGAGAAAGATCATAAATTAATCTCACTGGAATTAAAACAAATGAGTAGCTGCACTAAAGATAACATTTGAATAAAGGAATTTACATTCTTGGTCTCTGACAGTTATGCTTAGAAAGGCTCTTAGATTTCTAGAAGAACATAATAATATTATGAATTTGCTCAATAGAGGCTCATCCAAAGAGAAATTGATACACAATTCCTGAATCAAACTTTTGCCTAGAAAACAACAACAATTCCATATCAAAAGGTGCAATAAAGAAGAGCTAATATAAATAAAAATGTTTAGATCCCAAAGAGAGAAAAAGAAATTTTTTTTACCTTCCAGATGCAAAGACTTGGCTTAAGATATCTCTAAAATTAACCTTTCTTGCAACTTCAAGCAGAGCTGGAACACCAACATAGAAAGCATAAATAGCCAAAATTTTCAAGGATCAATAATTTGGTTAAGCATCAGAACAAAATATTGATTTAATAGAAAAGATCACAATATGGATCTAAAATATATATATATATATATATATATATATGTCATGACCCAAATCCATAATATGATTCGGAGTTGGACCGGCATGCTAATACCAAGCCTGTGCCTGATATTAACACGAACCATCTAAAAAGAGTATAAAAATTTTTCTTCTTTCTTTTCTTTCGTCCTGATTCTTCAACTTCTTCTTGGGTTGGAAACTCCCATAATATAATAACATACTCCTTTACAAAATAACTGAATATGTATACTAGTCCACCTAAAGGAAGTGATAGTAGTCAGAGCATCTATAACCATTTATATAAAATACATCAGTATGTGGACATAATAACTCTAATACAGCGGAAGACTATTTAAACTTATACATCACTTCTGTTTTATATACACAAAAACTCCAAACATCTAAGACTAGTTCTAGATACCAATATACTTGCTCCTCCATGCTGAGACTCTTGGCTGCACCATAGGATGTTCCTGCAATCTGAGCAACCCACTTTGCTCAGGAAGGGAATTGTGACATGAAGATTTAACAGTATGCATGAATGCATGATAAACAGAAATATCTTCGTGGATATGACTTGCATATAAACAGTTCATGCTAAAATGATTTCATGAGTTTCTTGTACATATATGTTTTATACTGATGAACATAATATCTGATAACTTGTAAGGCATAATATATTTATTGAAATCTAAACATATAGCATGATTCTTTTATATGTAAACTAAACATGTTCCCTTAAACTGTTCTGAAGAGAAAACTTATCTCATACTCTTGCATAATATAGCAAAACTATATAGAACATGTAACTGTACTTTATCTTTAAGACTATGCCCCTCGTGACCTTACTGGTGCCATGTCTACAGGGTATGAAACCCCTCGTGGCCTTCTTGCCAGTCTACAAAGATCCGAAGATCCCCTCGTGGCCTGGGTTGCCATATCTTCAGGGAATACAACCCCTCGTGGCCTTACTTGTTGCCGGTCTACAGGGAATAAAACCCCTCGAGGCCTTCTTGCCATGTCTTTAGGGCATACGATCCCCTCGTGGCCTTGGGTTGTCAGTCTACAGGGCATCACACTCAAAACTGTTTTTGGTGTTCTTAAAACATATCATGCTTGTTTATTTTTCAATCTCTCTCTTGCCTTACTAAGCCAAAATCATAGCATATCCACAACTTGTTTCTAAAATCTGTCTTAACTGTACTAACTCAAAACAGTTTCTAAATCAATGCACATTTTCTCTATAAATAAATATCAAACTGAGTTTATTGAAAGCATTGATAAAACATATATAAATATATTCTTAAAACATGGACTATTAAATTTTCATGGCACACTCCCTTACCTCGATCCAGCTGCTGGATTCCAAGAGTCTCAAGCAGATCGCTTCACCTATCCTCCCTTGATTATCCTAAATCAAGTATAGGAGCTAAGTTAACTTTAACTTAATCTTAGTTTCAACCTAATGTCAACTTTAGCTCATAATAGGCTAATCAACACTTATGACCTTAACTCACTTAATTTAACTTAGCAAATCTTTACTAAGCCCTTACTAAACCCCAAACAACACGTTGAAGGCAACCAAGGCTAACCAACCTCATAACTATAACACCAAATACAACATACTTCAAACAATCACACATTGTTTTAAGGCACTAATGCAGAAACCATAGTTTCATGGCTCATAACTTTCTTTATAACATCAAATAGTGAAATCAATGCCTAATAAAATTCACCTATACAATAAACATGCAATTGGACCTGCACATAAAATATCAACTCAAATAAATCATCCAATTGCAAGAATGAATTCTTCAAAAATCCGTGATTTACAAGTTGCTGCAACATATCCCCTGCTATACAGCCCACTTCTAAGCCTTATATGACCAACCAAAAAGTGTCATAAACTCATGAAATTTTATAGAAGAATACCTATATATGTGTAGCATGTGACCCTAAATTTTCAGCTCAATTTGAGCTTTATACAAAATTATAAAATTCAACCAAGACAGAAAACTCAAATCTGTCAGTTCAGTTTTTAAAGTGACTTTAAACCAGTACCCACAATTCATTATATACTAAAATGGCATGGGGATAATTTTATCAATAGAATATACATCCTAGGGTTCCAGAAAATTATTCCAATCACTTAAATTCCAAATATTGGATTTATTGTGCCATTTCAAACCGACAAACACAGAATCTGTCAAATGGACAGATTTGCACAGTTTTCTTGTAAAATAACAAATAATTATCAAAACTCAATATTTTTCTATGAAATTTCATATACATAAACTAGGCATATAATAGATTAGCCTAGAGGAAACCGTTTCCTCATATCTATTTTCAAAAATAACAGAATTTCCACGAAATTTATTGTTCACGCAGACCTGACAGAGCAGTAAATTTCCAGCAACTACCACTTCAAATCCCACATGCATGTCCATAAAAATTCATTTTCCCTAACCCAAAATCATATTTCTACAAACCCATAACCTCAAAGTGTAGAAATCATGAAGATCAACCAACAATTTTAACTATACCCATTTCAAAACATACATGAAAAGCTAAGATTTCACCTAATCTATCACATGCATGGAATTTCAGTCTAAACCCCCAATTAAACTTCATGGAGCCCTAGAGAATTTGAGAAATTTACCTTCTAAATGTTGGGAATATAAGCCCTAACAAGAGCTTATTCTTTTCTTGATGGAGGGAAGCTTGAAGGAGAGCATATATGGAGGGTTTTCCTCCAAGTGATTTTCGGCCAGCAGAAGGAGAGTTTCTCTCTCTTTCTTTCCCTTTCTTTCTTCTTGAAACAATGAAAAGAAATAAGGAACAATGCATGGCCGGTCAATATAAGAGAGGGGATTTGTTATTAGTGCTTGCCATGTGTCAATATGCAATGGGAGGGTAAGTGTAAAGCTTTTCCAAATGGCTAGTTTCTATTGGACTTCAAAACTAGGTATGAAATAACCATTTTACCCCTCTTGTAATCTAGTAACTACCTTGATGCCTTATTATAGTTTAGTTATAATTAAACTATATCCATTTTCATTACTAATGTGTACATAATAATCCAAATTAAATTTACTTACCACATAAATTTATTAAACTTATAATCCTTTATTAGTTTAGAACCAATATAATTAATTAAACCATTAAGTGGTGCGGGGCATCACAATATATATAAAGAGTAGTCCTCTTGTCTACCAGATTTTTGAACTTGAAATTAACATTTTTGAATGTATATCACCTTGGGCAACAAATTAATTAAATTTCTTATATAAACAGTGCCTGAGACACAATGCCTATTGCACCTCTGACACAAATATGCAAATAGAAATACTCATTGAGCATAGTATCGTGATTTAAAAGAGGAAAACTACTCATGGATCAAGGCCCTGAACCACAAATCAGAAAATTATTAAACATGCTACTTATACCACAATTTCTCCACAAACAAAGAGAGTAGTTTATTAACTTCTTGATAACCATTCCTAAGAAAATAAATTAAATTCTTTTAAATACTCTCCTTAAAATTCACATTTGTATAATTAGTTAGAATATAGCATATGCAAATTATACTGTAACCACTAATGCCATATAATAGTTAGATTTTATTGAAAAAATTGTTGTCTTTTCAATTTCTAAAACGGCATTATAACAGAGGCAAATGGACTATTGAAACTATAATTTCATCACATGCAAATTTCCAGAATTAATTATTTTAGTTGCTGAGTAATTTTTGAACAGGGATGGGGCTAAAGGCTTCTTTTTCATTGTGCAGAGTGTCGCATCTCCTATGCTTGGGAATATTCTGCAGCAATCAAAAGTAAAGAATGGTATGAGATAAATAAAGATTCGGTGCCTTATCAAGCTGTCTCTGTTTTCATCTGTTTTCTATACTCATCTTTCTCTCAGATAGCAATTCTAGCTTAAGACAATTCTAATGCAGCTATGAAGAGGAAGCAATGAAGAAGTTTTTTCTCCATTTGCTGGTTTTGTCACACTCCTACTCAATTCCATCACTGAAAAGAGTTTGTATATATGTTCTACAACCATGGTTGGCTGACCAAAGAAAACGTGATAGATGTGCTTCAATTGGCAAGGAACTGCGATGCACCTGCGGCTCTCCTTCATTTGTGTTCGAAAGTAGATATTCCAATGCGGGACATGGTCTGCAGAGTACAATTAATTTCTCAATATGACTTAGCCTAATTGGTTTGCTACCTCTTAGAAACAAAACATCAAACACGTGGTGAGGAAATTAGCATTTGGTAAAAACATATAAACTAAAACAATTAAGCATTCAAAAAGTAATTAGAACTTGCATTACAAACAAAAATTAAGTGACAATTTAGCATCACCTAAACAAAATCAAGATGGATAGAAAACAAAAGAAAAAAATTGGTACGTAAAAGAAATTGGATTACCAAAGATTCAAGAGAGGATTGAGGAATTCCTCCCAAGCAGCAAGCAACAAACCGAGTGTGGTATTGAATGCTTGATAGGTTCCACACCGACCTCTTGCATTTGCCTCCTAGATCCGCTAAGCATAGACCAAAGCAGATATTTGGAAAAAAAATAAATAAATAAAAAAAGCTCAAAATTGAAATGGAGAGAGAACTTACTGGTAGAAAATAGCATTTTGAACTCAACTAAGGAAAGTTTTTTGAACTCAACTAAGGAAAGTGCGTGCATTTAAAGGGTGAGTTGGGATTTTGAGATTTTGGATAGAGATGGAGAACTTTTAACTTTGCAAGCACCGTTACAATCTTAGAAACTACGTGTCTTCCATTTATCGATTGAAGGATGTGAATACATGTAACTGAAGACGTGTGATTATTTGGAATTTACTGAAGCATAGGAAATACAAACTAAGAAGATAAGGAAAACCGAGAGAGAAAAAAAGGAAAGGGAAGAGAGAGAAAGAGAGTTAGAGGCGTTAGAAAGCTATAGGGAAGCTGAAAATTCTGGAAGTCTGGAAGTGTTAGAGAAGAAGAGGAATAGACACACGGTGGAGAGAGAGTTAGAGAATTAGAGACGTGTGAGAGAGATAGTGAGAAGGATTTTAATTGATAAAATTAAATGTTGAAATCAATCCGTGGGTTAATGAAGGTTTTGATGGGAAGAGGAAGAGGAAGAGGCGGAATAAGAAAGAAAAAAAGAAAAGAAAAAAAAGGAACGTTTAGGGAGAAAGGAATAAAATTGAATTCTGGAATAAAGTTAAATGAGGTGAGTGAAAATAGAGGAGGAGTCATGCGTTTGAGAAAGAGGGAAATCTTTATAGATAAGGATAAAAATAAATTACAATATTAAAATAAGAAAAAAATAGATAAGAAAAAATAAGATAAAAAAAAAAAATAAAATGGGAAGAATAAATGTGATTTGGATTGCTATGAGAATAGAAAATCCTATGTGGCATGTCTAGGAAGATAGCTGAGTCCTCAGCTATTAGTTTATACTAGTTGCAAATCCGCGCGATGTACAGAAAACTTCCAACGACATGTAATGTTTTCAGACTGAACAAAAAACATAACTATAGCCCTATACAGTTTTATTCACAATGATATACAACTTAAAGCTCTTAGGTGAATACAACAATAAAGAATAAACAAAGAAACCAAAGGAGAAAGAACGCACCTTTGAGACTCAAACAACAATAAAACCATAGGAAGCACAGGAAGACTAAAAAAAAAATCCCACCACAAGATTTAAATAGGAAATTGGGGGTGCAATTTATTGGGGAGATGAAGAGGTCAGGGAGTTCAAGAGGTGAGAGGGAGAGAGAGGTAGATGGAAAGATGAGATAATTACTTGGGGAGATGAAGAGATCAAGGAGTTCAAGAGGTGAGAGGGAGAGAGAGGTAGATGAAGAGGTGAGGTAGAGGAACAGTCATGAGAGAGAATTTTTTTTTTTTGAATAAAAGTGTGAGAGAGAATTAATTAAATAGAGAGAAGGGGAAGCTGAAAGTGTGTGGGAGCAGAAAATATGACGTGGATGTATTTGGGAAAGCTTAAAAATTTTCTCTCAGCTTCAGCTTTTAGTTTATACTAGTCGTAGACCCGCGCAATGCGCGTAATTGTCTTCGTACATAAAATGATCTTTTTAAATTGTAATTTGTATGAAATGATCTTGCATGATAAAAACTATTTTATTTAGTAAAAATGTAAGGAAATTTCATTAAGAAATACATACAACATGTGCCGCTCCCTAATTCAAGTAAATATAAATAATTGCAAATGTTGATTACCTATGCTTATTCTCGTTAAGTGATTTTCCAGTCAGGTGCAGGCACAAAACAACAATACCAAAGGACTGACAATTTAAAACATTATTCTTAACATATGATATTATTTTGATTATTTAAAAGATAGTAAATAATTTTTTTGTTATGTAGAAATGATTATTTCCCAATTTCTAATGAAAGATAGAGAAGAATGTTACATTTAATTTGATAATTGGAACAATTTCTACCATAATTTGTTTGCTTGGTAGATAAGGATCGAATTTCTTCAAAGTTTCAGCATGTTAACCCCATTTTAGTTTTACTCGCCCTTGATATGAATTGTATTCTCTAACATTTTTTTTTTTTTGTAGTAGTTATATTAGTGGGTTATTTCAATTGTATTGAATTTAACGTATTTTCATGTGGTAATTGAAAGGTTTTTAAACTGTTCTGTCTAAGTAATAATTTTTTGCTTTAATATTAATTAATAGCATTATTGTTGTTTATGATGTTTGCTAACACATTTTACTGCCAATCAATGGTGATGAGCAATATTGGGTCTTTAGAGATGCTTGTTTTCTTAACATACAATCAGATAAATGTCCGAATACCAAGAGTTATTGATACAGCTAAAAGATATGTTAGTTTAGAATGGAAAAAGAAGCACTTCAATATGCCAAAAAAAAAAAAGCAAAATACTATCATTGAGTCTATATATTAATTATCTTATATTGGTATATGTATTTAACTTATGTATGTATTGTTGTTATTCCAATATTCTTTAAAGTGATGTCAATGGTATGTACCATAATATAATACCTTTTATCTTCTGTGCAGATGTCAATTGATGTAATACATTTTTTCTTCTCTTTCTCTCTGCTCTCTAGGCAGATAATAGTTTCCTCTATATGGGACAATAAATTTTGAATCCTGGGAAAACAATGTTCCTCCAGTCCGCCACTGCAACACATTTTTTAGCTAATATTTAAAAGATGCCTGAATTTTTTTATAAGGAAATAATTTCTTAAAAGCATAAAAAAGACACAATCCAAATATATTGAAAGTATACAGTAGTCGTACAATAACAATTATGCACAGATGAATATAGGCCTAAGTAAGGATTTGGCAGAAAACCGTGTGTGAAATAACAACTGAGTATTTCATTGTGTGGCTGAAAAGAGAAGCACCGTGTATACTCACCAAGAGGAAATCAACAACAATCGTCTGAGAGAGATTCATCCTCTTTCTTATACTCACCAAGAGGAAATCAAGCACAAACCGTCAAAATTGCACCAAGAAAAACCGATATGAAAGAATTACAAAAAATAACATGATCATTTTAAATCCAATGATCATTTAAAAAATTACAAAAACTGCATTGAATTGAAACAGAAACAGATCATTGCAAAACTCTGTATGGCCACTTCTTTCCGGAATAAAACTCTGCATGTGGTTCTCTCTCAATTGTTTGTTTCAATCTTCCTTTTTTGTTCACATTTTTCCCTTCACCTTTGGAATATTCACGGGACCTTTAGCAGTTGTAGAACTAAGATCGATAATGCGAAAAGAAAAAATTACAGGTGAGACAAATAACTTTCTGATAGGAACAAACCCACAAAGGCAATCGGACATGAAGCTTAGGGAAGCACACAAAGGTGTTTAAATAGGAGATTGGGGTGCAATCAATCGGGGAGATGAGGAGGTGAGGGAAATGAGGAGGTGAGGGAGATGAAGAGGTGCGGGAGTTGGAAAAGAATATGAAAAGGGAGAGAATTAAATAGAGGTAAATGTTAAAATGTAAAAGAGAAAGAATTAATTAATTAGAGAATTAAATAGAGGTAAATGTTAAAAGGTAAGAGAGAAAGAATTAGGGGAAAGGGTGTGGGAATAGGAAATCTGATGTGGCATCTTTAGGGAGAAAGCTAAAGCTTCACCTATTAGTTTATATAATAGATTATAGATTATATATAATAGATTGAGCATAGGATAAAATAATTAATATAACTTTTATTGATTGTAGATCATGGGAAAGTCAATTACAATTTTGGACTTTTTCAAAAGAAAAAAATACAAATAATTCAACAACCAATACTAATGATACATTGTTACCAATCTCTAGTTATTATAAACTTTGTTGTATTATGAATGTGTGTTCCTCTTTGATTAAGTGAGACAATCTTCTGTAATAATTGATCCTCTGCGTAATACTTATGAACTTTGTTGTGTTAGGAATGTGTGTTGTACAATTGATCCTCTACAATTCACACGTTCATACTTTCACTTGGGAATAATAGGACTTATGGTTTATGGATTGGCCATTTTTTTGCACCGTATGGAGCTGTGTAAAAGTTTTGTTCTTCTCTTCTCTGTATTTGTTTAAGCATACTCAAAAGACCATATTAATTAATTTATTTATTTTCATTAAAAATCAACATGCTAAAAATTAAAATGTAGCAGATTTTGCAACTGCTTCTTTATGCCTTTATATCCTTTTTATTGTGACTATATATTGCTAGAGGTATAATGTTATCTTAGCCATATAGAATCGGTCCTTAATATTGTTTTTTGTTTTACTACATTTTCTCTCTTAATAGCCATGCTATAAATGTAGCAAAAAAAATAAATTAATTAACCTCTCTTCTTTCTCTTAATATGTTGATATTTCTCTCTCTTGCTCTATGTTTGTTTTATGGAACATTTCTCCTGAAACAATGTGTTGTAGTTTACATAACTTTTTTTTGGATTGATTTCATTTTTGAAGTCGAATGTGAAATGCTAAATGTTAGGCCTCTTTGGTATTAGGTATGATAAACTTGGGAAAAATAATTGACATGGGAGAATAGCTAAGCTATTGCAAATTGCAATAGCCTTGATGAAAAGATGCAAAAACTGAAAAGAGATTTGGAAGATCTGAGTAGTAGGAAAGCTGACGTAAATAAAGAACTAGAATATGCAGAGTCATTATCTTTAAAGAAATGAAGGCAACAAGTTGAAAATTGGTTGACAAATGTTGAAAGAATAAAAAGTCAAGTTCAGCATGGAGCAAGCACTGGGAGAAAGGAGACTGCTTGGGCGTGTACAGTTGGGGAAACAAGTGGAAGAGATGACTGGAGAAGTAACACAGCTTGTGGATCATGGAAGATTTCCTGGAGAGCTCAGATTCGAAGCATATGAGACCAAAGGAGATGCATTGTTGACAACAAAATTGGTGGGTCAAACATTTCAAACAAATATGGATAAGATTTGGACATGCCTAATGCAGGACGAGGTCTTAATCATTGGCGTATATGGAATGGGAGGAGTGAGGAAAACAACCTTAGTGACTCATATCCATAACAAACTTATTGAAAATCCATACACTTTTGATCATGTTTTTTGGATCACAGTATCACAAGATTTTAGCATTCATAAATTGCAGAATCTATAATATAAATTAAAACTCGAAGCAGAGAGAAAAGTTTTTCCCTCCTTCAAACACCGCCACGTTAGATTTGTTGCTCCATGGCAAATCCATGTCATCCTACCCTCTTTTTGATTCATTCTCTCTCACATGTCATCCAATTAATTATCTCTTTAATTCAATCCTCTTTTCTCTCTCTTTCGCCTCCTTAACTCTTCAATCCCCATTAAACACAAATGGCTAGCGTTTTCCCTTTAATTCAGTAATCAATTCAATTATATCAACGGTTTGTAACATATGAGATTAAATCCCTTATCTCCAACCTTTCCCCTTTCCACTCTCTCGACTTCTCCTTTTATAACGCTCATCTTCCGCCTCTTTCTCTTCCCATCAAAACCTTCAATAACCCACTGATTTATTTTTTCCTATATATTTCCAACGGCTCTCTCCCAACCTCCACAAAAGTTGCTAACCTCAATGTAGGGGGCAACGGGCTTGCCTCAATATTAGTATAGACGGAAGGCTAGGAAACTACTTTTAATAGAGAGGTGGAACACAATCAACACCCTGCCATATGTAACAGGACTAAAGCAGCGTACTTCCTCAACCAAGCTCCTACTTTCTGGATTTGGGAAGGGTTTTTTTTTTTTTTTTTTTTTTTTTTTTTTTTTTTTTGTTCTAGTATAGTTTGTGTTCTTCCCATTTTTTAATCATTGATTAAGATTGATTGTTACAATTGGTCGTCGGATTACAAGCATAATCGGAAATTCCCTTTGAGGTAATAAGTGTATTATTTTGATTTTAAAATACAATAGAATATCTTAATTACATGTACATAAGTTATGATAATATTCTTGAGTAATCTTTGGTTTTTCTTTTCTTATTTTTAGAACTCAAACACATGCAAAGTGATTAGGAGGAATAGAAAGGAGGGTGGTGTGGGTGGTTCTTTTTTAATTTGGAATTATGGAGGGTGGGTTGCTTTTGTTGATTGTTGTAATGAATGTATAACAAAGCTA